>JAVKPL010008872.1:0-345858 GCA_032173675.1 Gastrolobium villosum | reverse complement strand
TTCTCGAACTTGGACTTAACGTCAAAATAATAACCATACATGATTTAATGTGTTTAGTCTAATTTATGTAAAAATCACTTCCGATGGTAACACAGATGAGATTGTAGAAAAACAATAGTAAAATTGAATAACCGAAGGAACTAAATACATAGATTATTAAATAAGAAACAAAGAGAAAGACTTGGATTTTCTTGTCGTTTTGCTACAAAAACATAAAAAAATAAATATTGAAACAGTCTTATTCCACTAAAATCCCTATTCCACTAGTATATTTCCACTAGCCTAGACAAACAACATTGTCGGTTAAAAGTTAAAAGAACCTGCAAATTTGGATCTGCACGTTAAATGGAGTGATTCTTCTTAACAACAGCAAACAAGAGTGAGTACAAGTAGGAATAAGAGAGTAATATTTTATTTTTTTTAAAAGAAAAACATGACCAGTGGATTGGGAACTTGGGATTGAGATTACCTGCAAAATGGAGAGCTGAATAGAAAATGGGAAGCCATTATCATTTACAGCGAGAGGAGTACATTTCTTTCTTTCCTGTAAACCCTCTCTTTTCCAGAATTTGTTTTCAATCCTCTCTCGCTAATAAAAAAAAACTCCCTTGGGCTGTGACCCCTTCTTCTTTTTTCCAAACCCCACCTTCTCTTCTTATCGCTGCGTTCTCCCCTTTTTAACGGCTCCCAAAAGAATTTTGTGAAGCCTCCAATGTAGTCAATATGGATGCCAGCAAGACCAAGTGATTTGTCTTTGTCATATTTCTTTTTTCATGAAATGCACCATGCTTTATTTTCTACACCTTCTCTGCCTTCTGAAAACTTTCCTTATTTTCCTCTGAGTATCTTTTCCCTTGCAGACTTTGGCATTTAGTTCTTTTTTCTTTTTCCTTTTTGTTTTTGTTTTTTATTTTTTTTTAATATTAGCTGATTGCAAATTATAAAAGAAATATGCTCATTTTTAATTTATTTTTTTTATTATTTTTTTTTAGGAAAAGTAGGGGTTTACAATTTAAATAACCTTTTTTGTCATTTTTAAGTATATGAGACAAAATTAGGTGTTCACACCCATGCATGCATATCCCCTACATATAAGGGGTCATACAATTTCACACCTCAGCGGGGCTTACAGAACTGACAAACGATTACAACATTATATGTTTATGTCAGGAGAATCTTCTCCATGATCAAGGGCGGACCCAGGACTAGGGTATGCGGACGTCGCTCAAAATTTGAAGATTTTATTTTATTTTTTATAAATTTGAAGAATTTTTTTTAACATAATTATAATGTAAGAAATTTTTATTTTTTTTCTCTCCATTAATGTGAAGTAGTTTTTTTCCACGTAGAATTTATAGAGCTTCTTTATATTCTCAGATCCTATATCTATTGAAACTCCTCTAACTCTGAATGCATTTTTTCCCCTCAACAAAAGTTAACGAAATGAACAAAATAAAAAATTAATAGGAAATAGTGCAGTTCAAATTCTTTTAGCTACGTGACGTTTGTTTGTAGGCGTAGATCTGGTGGTAACAGTTAGCATATGGAATTAGTATTAAATTATGGGGAAAGTCTGTCTACAATTTTTTTTTTACAAATTACTCTAAGAGCCTGTTTGAATCATCTTATTTTTAAGTTAAAAGCTATTTATAAGCTAAAACTAAAAAAAAAAAGTTAAAAGTTGTTTGTTAATTACAAAAAAAAAAAAATTGTCTAAAAGTTACTTAAAAACACATATTTCAAGAAAATTATCTCTCTATCTATCTTTATAACTCTTCATTTAAAAAAAAAACAACACATAATGCAAGAAAAACAGATAATAACTTAAAAAAATCTCCTCCTAGGAACTTTTAGCTTTCGGCATTTTTCTTCATTATAAAAAAAAGAGTTTTTCATTATAAGAACTTTTCCCAAAACTTGTTTGGTCTAACTTATGCTTACAAGTAGCTTCTAGTTTAAAAAAAGAGATTCAAATAGGCACAAATATTTAATTATTCGTATGTTGGACTCCCATATATTATGTTTGAAGAGAGTAATAAATATTTAATTTTTAACTACCCACAAAAAAAATTCCTAAATCTGCCACTTTCCATGATATAATCTCCATTCACCAGCCATAACCGAGTCTCCTCCCCCTTTATTCTCAATTTGTCTAACACCTAAACAATGATGTCATTGAACTGTAATTTATACTATTGCTTCTTAAACATTGTTATACTAATGTAATGGGACTTGCGCATTAAAGGAGGAATAAGCCCAACAATTTCATCCTTCAAGAAAACATATTCCCCATCCCTTCATACTAATCCAAATAGGAGCAATTATTATTGGTTTAATGATAAGAAGTTAGGATAATTTGCATGAAGTTATAAGTTCAAACCTCAATGTCACCATTGTATCAAAAAAATACAAACAGTATTACAAAAATAGAATAACCATCTCATATTTTTATTTAAAGCATTTGTTGTTTCATCATGTGATTATACTATGAGAAAAGTGTTTATATTTTAAAATGACACAATTTATATTCTTTCATCATCACAAAGAGGTGAGACCCACACTTTTATTTTTTTTATCAATTTTTTCTCATTCTTTATCTCTCTTAAAATGACATAATTTTATATCCTTTAAATTGACACACACTTTTCCTTTATACTATATAATAACTATCATCCTTATTTTATTTTTTTATTTTTTTGGGTAAGCACTAACATCCTTATATAATAAAACAGAATCTTCACTCGGAGAGATAACTCCTATTATGTATTGCTTTTTAAGACATATATTTCAAACAAAGTCCTCTCGGATTTTATTTTATTTATTTATTTTCTTTTACATTGAAAATCGCTCTCGTGTTTTTCCTCCCTCAAGTCTCGTATATATTCCACTCCTATACGTTAAGTTAGTGTGCATTATTTGAGAATGATTTATTTCCATCAGAGATACCGTTCTTCACTTCTCTTTATTTTAGAGGGTTATATATGTTTCATGTTACGGGAAAAAGAGAGACTTTCCTGCAAACATAAATAAAAAGTGGTATCCTTAGAAAAAGGGGTTTTATAAGAGTTATGTTGTAGGAAAATTGATTGTGTTATGTTATAGAGATTCGTTTTGCGTGCCAGAATTTTTTTTTTTTACTTCAAAACTCGCGGGTCCCACAAAAAGTTGTGTGTGTAGGAAAGTTGTTGTGATAACATTAAATGATAGATATAAATCCCTTAAAAAAAACACCACATCGATACAAAATGGATTTCTCGCAAATCCGCAATTCAAAGGGTATGACCTTTTATGGTTGCGAATGATTCGTAAGCATACAAATATAGAGATAGGATATTATTACACACAAATAATGTTATGCACAATGTTATGATCACATTTTAAGCGTTGATTTTCGCCAATCATCGGTTATCATTTATTGTGAATTAATAATTAATTAATGAATTTGATCTTAAAAATGTTAACCGTTGATTGGCGAAAATCAACGGTTAAGATGTGCTCGTAACATTGTGCGTAACATTATTTGTATGTCACAATATCCTATCCCATAAATATATTATGTCTTAAATTGCTTCCGCTGATCCGATTTTTCCTAGAATAAATCTAAACATTTTTCTTTTAAGTATATTTTTTTAATTTATAATATTAAAAATTCATCTAAATTAAAAATGCTTAAAGTGGATATTTGTTAGTTTTAGATGTTTCTTTATTGAAGAGGGATATTTTCACTCCAAGTCTTACTCTGGATCTTAACAGTTGATTTTTGTCCTCTAATAGTTATAATTTAAAAGTTATATTAATTATATTACAAATGACAACCGTTGATTTCTATCCATTAACAACTAAAATAAAGAATAAGACTTGTAAGTTTTACTTTGTAGTCAAAAGAACCCTTTTTTTTTTTTTTTTTTTTTTATAAACAACGTCCTCCCTTTCTTTTTATTGTAAGCACCCTCCCTTTCTTTATTTCTGAATCTTAGGCTTCTTTTCCAGAATTTCCAAAGGAAGGGGTGATTTTTTTTTTAATTTTCCAGATTGAAGATGCATGAACTATCTTAAAAAATATAAGGCACTATTGTACTAGTTACTGTAAAACTATTTGTGTCTCATGTGTATTGTGTATCAATTGATTTAATTAATAATAAAAGAGGCTTTATGGCAATTGACGTTTCGCATTAATGATAATTGACGTTTTGCATTAAGGTAACGTTTCGCATTAATTGTAATTGACGTTTTGACATTTTGCATTATAGTAACGTTTTGCATTAATAGTAGTTGACGTTTCGCATTAATGATAATTGACGTTTTAACATTTCGCATTAACGAGAAGTTACAAGGAATTATTTGAAATTCCGTAACTGGTGACATGGTTCAATTATATAAAGAGAAAATGGTGAGTCTCTCATCATGATGATCTCTCAGAATTTCTCTCCTTCATGATCTGCCCATAAACGTTGTATCAGATCCCTGTCATAGACGATTTAAGGAAAGGAGAGGGTAAAGACTCTGAGAAACAATCTTCTATCATCAAAGTTCTTCCGCACTAATGGAGAAAGGTATGCTCTTATGTGAAAATCATGAATTCTCAATATCCTGTATTATTTTCTTGAAATAAAGCTACTTTGAGTTACTGATGAATATCTTACAGCTACTTTCAGTTATGAAATAAAGCACTACAATTACTGGTTATTTTCTTAATGTTATGGTTCTAGAACTTTCATTGAAGTTTTATAATTCTATAACTCAAATATATGAAATGAAGACCTTTCATATTTTTTTTATCAAGGCAAGTACATAGTAGGAATAAGCACTATATATATATATATATATATATATATATATATATATATTATAATCCAAAAAAAAAGCACTACTCACTCTGCGTGTGCTTTTTTACCGCAAGACGTAATAACGCGCAACTTAATAACATAAAATTCTCGAATGGTTAACAAACGGTAAATATACACATCGAGATTTACCTTCGGGCAGCACTCAACGTTGTTAAAAGAGTGTACTTCATATTTTCGGTATTACGGTGACAAATACTTCTTTATTAAAAATAAGATTTTATATGATATTAATTATAAGAGTGTTGGGCTTCCTCTTTCAATACTAAGCCCAAGACCATTAAGGAATTTCTTAAAAACCCTAATCTTAGATCCACCTCCTCTATATATTCAATAGTTGTGGATGGAGGGTAGGTTAGATATGAGAGAAAAATTATTTAAGAGATTTATGAGCAAAATTTTGAGCTTTGCATTTGAGAGATCACTATAGAGAGTTTGAGTGAAACATCCCTAGGAATGCTTGATTATCACCATTGTTGGAGATAGGGTGTTCGCGGTCTCGATTGGATCGGTTTTGGAAGCAAAAATTATCCGATCCAATTCCTTCGGTTTGATCATGTAATTATCCATTTAGTTTTGATTTTTTTTTTAAATCCGTTCCAATCCAATATAATTTTTTTTCGGTTTGGATTGAATCGGTTTTCGATATTTTGAAAAACCTAAAATTTATTTCATGATCATTTTGCATATATATTGACTTTGTAATTTTTTTTAAATACAAAAGCATTAGTAAACGATTGTGTAGTTTTTTTTTTTTTGACAATGAGATATGAAACTCTACACAGATAAAATTTTGTTGATAAGATGTGACTAAGTTTTTTCTTGAGTTTAGTTGATGAGTTAATGGGTCTTGGGTTTAGAAATTTTTGGGCTATGATTGGGAAAAAATCCAAATAAGTAGAGGAAAATTAATATATTGGATCGGTTTGGATTGGATCAATTTTCATATACCAATCTGCAAACTGATCCAATACAATTAAAATTTGTATTTTTTTTTCTTTCGATCTTTCAGTTTTCGGTTTATTCGGTTCCGTCACCGCAGTTTGAATAAGTTTGAATCGGTTGATGAACACCTCTAATGGGAGAGATTGTGTTAACCACACCGCACATTGATGTATTTTAATTTTTTGTACACTACAACAAAAAAAAAAGCTTTTACTGGAGTTCATTTCGTGGGGGGTCAAAGAAAACGACACCATATATTATAATTTCTAGCAAGTTTGGGACCTCCAATAATTGACTTATTTTTTTAGCAATTTAGATAATAATGTGGGGGCTTTGGACTGCTAGGAATTTTTTTTTTTGTTAAGTTTTAATATTTTTGGTTGATTTTTTCACTTTTTTTATATCTTAAAATTATTTTAAAAAATATTTTTTTTTTAAAAATTTTAGGTCACGCTTATCATGCTCGTCTCCTTTGCGCCTCTTCCTTTCGCGTTCTGTTGTGCTCTTGGTGGTGGTTGCACTTTAAATTTTTTAGTATTGGTGGTGATTGCACTTAAAGTTTTTAGTATTCTCTTATGTTCGCTTGTGATGTTACCTCTAACATTTGTTACTTTCTAATTTCACGCTCTTTCCCTCATTGTGATAGGGTTTAACTGAAGCTTCAACTCCTCCTTGCTTTTTTTCACGATTTGCTTCAGAAACCTCTTCCCAAGTCAGTGAACTTGAGAGAGACAACAAAATTCTAAGGTCTCTCAATCTCTTTTTATCTGTGATTTTGAAGTTCTCATTCTTTCTCTCTATTGGGATTTATTTTATTTTACTTTTTGATATTATTTTTTTACAGTAATTTATTTTCGCTTTAAAATTTTTCTATAACATAGAGAATACCCGTTTTCAACTTCTTGGGTACTTTTTATAAGTTTCAAATTTTCAATCTTGGGCATATGTGCAGGCGGCATTAAGGTCAAGCTTTGTGGGTAGGTTCAGTACCTTAACCTTTTTGGAGTTTCCGTTGTTTACACTATAGCTTCCATAAGCATGATGTGAGTTTGAAATCCCAAGTGATGTTGAAAGATGTAATATTATTATTATTATTATTATTATTATTGTGCAAGCAGTGTAAGGAAAATAGTATAATTGGCTAACTTGTGTTGTTGATTTAACAGGGCAATCAAAAGGTCTAATTGTTTCCACAGTAGTGGAGGAAAAAATCCATGTCGTACGAATAGCAATATTTACATGACTACTTTTGATATTGTGGAAATTATTTTCTCCCAAATTCCTGATTTGCATGAGTTATGGTGGCTCTCTGCTGTGGCTGCTGTCATGTCCTTCACATACTCAAAATTGGGCTTAGGCTTGGTGTTGGTAAAGGTATAGGTATGATTCTATTCATGTAACCTATTATTAAATTGATTTTTATCTACTTCATTGCTTTTGGGGATTAATCTATTGGGTAGAAATTTGACTAATTAAATTGGACATGTAACATAAAATCGAAGAGTTAGAGGAAGCCTAACTGGTATGAGTGTTGGTCCTATGACACAAACCCAAAATTGGACATTGTTTTTGGGGATGGGGATTGTAATTCTTTCTACTTCTAGGGTTATAATGACAAATCGAGAATTTCGTCGTAACTTTTAAACAAACAGTTAGAAAGCCATCTTGAAAATTCAATAACTTGATCCATATAAGTCGAAAAACTAAAAATCAGGTACCCTTTTTTTATTAGTTTAATTTAAATATGTTTATGTCTATTGTTAGTTCGTTTTCCTCACCCCACAGGTTTCCATGGAGAGTTTTTTTTATTAGTTCATTTTCCTATCAGTTTGGTTGAGGAGAATCTTTTTTCTATTTTTGGAGAGAGAAAATTATTAGACCAAAAAAAGTTAAAAATACAACTAATCATTATTATTAATCTTATTAAGTACCATTTCCCAATCAAAAGATTTCTCTCATAAATTATTCTTTTATCTGCAAAAAATTATTTGCACCACCATTGAGTTCTACTTTTATATGCATTTTGCGAAATGCAGGTTATGAGAAGTTTAATTTTTTCAAAAGGGTTTGCCAACATTGCATAGTAGTAGATATCAAATCCATCTTCAAAGAAACTCCATTTCCGAGGTTAGTTTTTTTTGTTTGTTATTTCTCCTCTTTTTTCTGTATGTAGGTCTTAATCCCACTCCTCAGAGGATTTGTTATTTATGTATTTTAACGTTTTATCATTTTTCATTTTCTTAGCATATAAGTTGTAAAACAAAATTTTAGAATATAATTTCAAACTGCACCATTTATACATTTCTCTATACATTACTATTTCCGGGATGAACTTGATCCTTTCGCTTGTTGCTAACAAATTGCGAGCAATAGTAGTTGTTGAGGTATCAGACTGTTATTTATTTTCTTCTAATGCATATTTGTTTGGATGCAATAAAAAATTAGATTTATCTATAGTGTTGAAGCCAGTTCTAATTTCAAACTGCATGTTTGTTCAATACTGAAATCTCTTCCAGAGTGCAAGGTTGAACCATCTCAGGCGATACATGAGTACGTACCTTTACGTCCTTCATAGAAAATTTTCATTCTTGGACTCATTTTTTCCCATCACATCCCCTATATCAGATGGAGAACTAGGATCATTGCAAGGAGTATGCGTACTGGAGTTCAATCTTTTAACATCTTCCTTTGATTTTTTGTTGGCTGTAACATAATGGCTTTTGGGGTGTGACTTCTCTGATATTGGACCAGCATCAATGTTTTCAGCCATAACAATTTCACTTTTGAAAGTGTCTCCAAATGTTTCATCAATCACCCTGTTCTTTACCTCACTAATGCTAGTGGAATCTTGTGTTGGATGTGAAGATTGTGCCATATAATAAAGCTGCAAAATTTCATCGAGGAGAGAGACAAGCTCTTTGTTCAATACTGAAGTTTCTTCCAGAATGCAAGGTTGAACCATCTCAGGAGCAGGTAAGTTATAAGTAAAATTATTGATTGAAGAGACACCAAATGCAGGATCCTTTTTACTCTTTTCGTGGATGGTAGCATGCCTTCAAATTCAGCAGAAGAGTCATAAGTATCTCTTTTATTAGATTTGAGATTATTGTTGACACACAATAACTGTTTATCCCCATAGTGATTTTTTGTAGGAAGATGAGTTTGCTTCAACGGTCCTAACATGGGATAGCAATTTGCACCTTGATCCACAAAGCATGATCCTGTCTTGACCATAGAAGCATTACTACAATGATCATATGGCTGCTCTAAATGTTTGAAATCCGATAGAAAATCCCACTTTAGAGGTTGATCTTGCCACAAATTCCCAACACTCGAACTTTGCCAATTAGAGTTTATGTTAGGAAATAGATTAGGAACATCACACTTTAGAGGTTGATCTTGCCACAAATTCCCAACACTTGAACTTTACCAATTAGAGTTCATGTTAGAAAGTGGATTAGGAACATCAGACTTCAAAGGTTGATCTTGCCACAAATTCCCAACACTTGAACTTCGCCAATTAGAGTTCATGTTAGGAAATAGATTAGGGACATCAGAAATTTCCCTTGAGACATCTTGAGGCATCAACAAATTCGAAGATTCACTTTGTTGGGAATTTCCCATTATAGTGAAGAAAGCCATAGATTCATTTTTCTGGTTAGACCCCAAACAATCTCCATATTGTATCAGATCCATCTCAATTGTCAGAGCAGTAAATCAAACGGGTAAATGTTATTAAAATATAATGGGAAATTCCCAACAGAGTGAATCTTTGAACTTGTTGATGCTTCAAAATGTCTCAAGGGAAATTTATGATGTCCCTAATCTATTTCCTAACATGAACTCTAATTGGCAAAGTTCAAGTGTTGGGAATTTGTGGCAAGATCAACCTCTAAAGTCTGATGTTCCTAATCTATTTTCTAACATGAACTCTAATTGGCAAAGTTCAAGTGTTGGGAATTTGTGGCAAGATCAACCTCTAAAGTCTGATGTTCCTAATTTATTTCCTAATATGAACTCTAATTGGAAAAGTTCGAGTATTGGGAATTTGTGGTAAGATCAACCTCTAAAGTGGGATTTTCTATCGGATTTCAAACATTTAGAGCAGCCATATGATCATTGCAGTAATGCTTCTATGGTCAAGACATGATCATGCTTTGTGGATCAAGGTGCAAATTGCTATCCCATGTCAGGACTGTTGAAGCAAACTCATCTTCCTACAAAAAATCACTATGGGGATAAACAGTTATTGTGTGTCAACAGTAATCTCAAGTCTAATAAAAGTGATACTTATGACTCTTCTGGTGAATTTGAAGGCATGCTACAATCGACGAAAAGAGTTAAAAAGGATCCTGTATTTGGTGTCTCTTCAATCAATAATTTTACTTATAACTTACCTGCTCCTGAGATGGTTCAACCTTGCATTCCAGAAGAAACTTCAGTATTGAACAAAGAGCCTGTCTCTCTACTCGATGAAATTTTGCAGCTTTATTATATGGAACAATCTTCACATCCAACACAAGATTCCACTAGCATTAGTGAGGTAAAGAACAGGGTGATTGATGAAACATTTGGAGACACTTTCAAAAGTGAAATTGTTATGGCTGAAAACATTGATGCTGGTCCAATATCAGAGAAGTCACACCCCAAAAGCCATCATATTACAGCCAACCAGAAATCAAAGAAAGATGTTAAAAGATTGAACTCCAGTATGCATACTTTTTGCAATGATCTTAGTTCTCTATCTGATATAGCGGATGTGATGGGAAAAAATGAGTCCAAGAATGAAATATTTCTATATGAAGGACATAAAGGTACTCATATATCGGAGGAGCCACACTCCAAAGGCCATCAAGTGATCACCATCAGTAACAACTCTTGTGCTTATACTCCACGCAATGATCGTGGTGCTATCGCGAAGATTGGGAAAATGGTCGCAAATGAAGTTGAAGAGCAAGAAGATGAACCAGAGAAGGAAACAAACTCGTCTAATTCAACAGTTTATGGGGTTTCCTTAACTGATTTTTTGACGTGTGATCAAACTCACACATGATGAGTTTTGGGCAACATTTTGGTCAGGTTAGGACTAATCTTATATGTTTGTGTCTCTTTAGGATTCATATTTCTACTAGCACAGTTTTTTTTTTTTTAAATCTCAATTGAAATTGCATTAAATTTTTAACAAAAATAATGATCATTAAAAAAAAAACTTTGGTGGTAGAAAATCTATTACACTAATGTGCACCCATTGTAATCAACTTTGCCATCTTCTATTACCTTCTTTCTAACACATAAAATATATCCAATGTTTCTATTCTTTTTACCTTGGTTTTGGTTTCGTCATCTCTACTTTTAGTCCATGGATGTGATGTATACATTTGCAATGTTATGATAATTTGCATCTTCGCATGTTATGATGCATTGGATTTCAGTCTTCCATCCATGTACATGTAAGTTAAAACTTCATTTTTCTTAGTAATTTCTTCTCTTTCTCTTAAGTGAGAGTCATATCAGTGAAGTGCATCTTGTCATGAGCACAAGTTGAATCAATGTTCTTCAACGGAACTTTGCCGGCCAGAATTAAGAGTTGAAGCAGAAATCTGAAGTCGTATGAACTTGGAATGGATTCACCGGCTTTATATTTAATTTCATAATTAATTTGTTTTTGATTAAGGGGGAAAACCGGAGCAGTGGTAAAACTGTTCCTTCATGACTGAAAGGTCATGGATTCGAATCCAAGAAACAACCTCTTTGCAATAATGCAAGAGTAAGGTTGTGTACAAAGACTGCCTCCACCCTACACTTGCTAGTCAGGTTTAATGAGGAGTGGTTTGGTTTTTTTTTAATTTGTTTTAGATTGTTGTTCACACATCTTTTGTGAAGTTAAAATTATGGTTAATGAAGTCTGAAAGTTATGATTCTATTTTTCAGAATTGCAAATTGGTAACTAGAAATTGCTGGAAAAAAGTATATACTGACAAAAAACTGATTTTAATGGAGCATCACCTCCATAGTCTTTACACAAACACAATTAGATGTTGTTTTTATAATTTTATTGTTTCCTCTTTGGTTGTGACATGTACACTTGTTTACCAGATAATTTTATAATTTTACGGCATCAACTTCTATGTCCTCAATCGAAAATCAACTGTGCTCTCATCCATGGTGTCTGAAAATGAGAAAGTTGTTCTCTCATGGAAATAGTTGCACTGTTCAAGCTTCTGGGGGCTGCCAACCTTGTAAGAAGATATGGTGGTTACTAAATGCATACTCAAAGCAATGCAGAGTCAAGATGTTTAGATGAAAGATCACCCAACACCTAATAACATTGCAGGTGTTACTTTTCTTGTTCACAACCAAATAACAATTTGGGGCTAAGTTGTGGTTGAATAAATATTCATTCCTATATATATTTATTGTAAGTTTTGCAGAAATCTGAAGAAGCGTTCGGAATGGACATCCATTTAACAACAGAATCAAGATGTTTAGATAAAAGATCACCCAACACCTTCACACATTATTTCTTCAACTGTTGCGTCTGCTTGGGAGAAGGTGGATTTTGTTGTGTCTACAAAGGTTTGCTCATAGATTGGAGAGAAGTGGCTGTGAAGCAGCTTAAAATTGGTGGTGAGCAAGGGGAACGTTAATTCAAGGCAGAGTTAAGGAAATAGATTCATAATCATGATGAGGTAGTTAGATAGTTCTAAAGTCAATTCAAGAGTAGGTACTATATAATGCAATGACTTTATTGTTATCACACACTTTTATGCATTTACATTTCATAAAGTAACTGAGTGCTCAGTTGTGAGATGGAATTTTCTCTATGGAGAGGACAATTTCTCTTGTAATCCTTGCAGACAATTTAGCAATAAAGGCATTATTTTCTGTTCTTTTTTATGGTATATCATTTCTTCAAACCCTTTCTTGATTTCTGGTTGTATCGTTTTTCATTTGGAATTCAGCTTAGCAAATTTACAGGAGATAGCATCACTTACTTAGACCAGTTTCTTGAGTGATTTCCACTTTTATTGTAAGTAGGGATCCTTGTTTATTGGGTAACATTTTGTTTTACAATTGATCTTTTATAGTGTATATCTGCAGGACTAAGTGCTGTGTATTTTAGCATTCATGGAAGTTTTCGTAGTTAAAAATTATGTATTCTTCTGTATCTATAATAATACATATGATTGGGATGTTTTTGCTTAGTATATATTTTTCTCCTGATAGTTATTTTAAGCTTGAAAGGTGTTATTTTGTGCATTGTAATGTGCAATATATATCCCCTTTCCCAACAATTGACTGCATAGATATTCTCATCTTTTCTTTATTATGTTCTTACTTCAGGTTTTGATGTTCATGCCAGATTGTCTGGCTATCTTCGTGTAGTTAGTTTGTGTAATTTCTGATTGTTTTGCTTCCGGAGAATTTTATGGTGTTAGATTCTGGGATAGTTCCTATTGACAAAGTTTCTTGTTTCTCTTTTTTTGAGGGGCTGTTTTTTGTTATTTAGTTAGCATTTGATTTTTTTTAATCTTTTTTTTTTAAAAAATATTAAACCAAATTAAGGGGTGGGTCAACATGGATAGTCATTTTTATTTTTGGTTCTTGCTATTCTTAATCCAAATTATGGAAAGAATGTATGGATATCAGGATATGGGGATCATGTTTCTTTCCTTGCTAAATTAACTACTATTGGAAAGTTATTCATGTTATAATAGTTGTTTGTTTGTAACTGACATTAAATGTGGCTGCCATGGAATCATGATTACATTGCAAGAGCTAGTATGCTATATGAAAATTTGAGTGTAAGATTTTTTTTTTGGTCCAATCATACTCCTATGGGGCCCATTGAAAAAAGCTGAAGCACCTTCAAGTTGTTGTTGAATGAAGAAACAAAATAAAGTTTGCATACATATTTCGCTCAATTTGTTTCTTTCACGGGTACTATGGCAGAGTGCTGATGCTTGTGCTTGTTATTCTTCAACTCATGGGCTAGATAGTTTTGTTTAAGTGTAAAAAATATCAAGGCTGAGACTTGAACTCTATGGATAAAGTAGGCTTCCTCTTTCTATTGAGAATACAATTAGTTCCTCTTATATATTTGTATGATATATTCGTAAGTGACTCCAGAATTTCTCTGAAATATACGTAACCACTAGTTGAGGTGCAACATCAACAAAAAGCATTTTCCAATAAGCAGGATAAAATAAACTTATTCACATGTTTGATTTGTTAGAAAAATAAGGTTTCGGTTTAATTCGATTTGAGCACACTATTTTTTCATTCTTAAGTCTCAAACTTTCATATTAAGGGGAACAATTTCATTGTCACTTGAGTTAGTTATTATTGATTTATTTTGTTTAATTTTTAAAATGATATAAATATTAAACAAAGCGCAATTGAAATGATAATACAATATTTTAAATTTTTGTTAATAAGATCTTGTCCTCCAAAAGAGAAAAAGCCTAATAAGTAATGTCCTTTCATTTTTTAGCACTATGGACAACATTATAATAACATTTATATTTGTACTATCGAATACTTCTATGTATTAATTGGTCAATCTGATAATTTTAAATCTTGGGCTAATTGACTATTCTGCCCTTGTTTTTTATTAAAAATTATCATTTTGTCCATTTTTAAATTATATACCAATCTGTCATTATTTGACCTGACCATATTGAGTACGAGTTATTGGAGTAATCACTCAAGCAACTTAGGCAAGTGAGCAACTTAATTTTGGATCCACCAATATTTTTTATTCAAACCAAATTTTAATGTATTATACATGTCTAAATGGACTTGGGTGAATGTTTACTGGTCCAAAACAATCAAAGGACAATCTTCATCCAAGCTTTTTTATACTAAAATGTTATAAACTTCAAAACGGTATATCTTTTGGCTTGGTTGTCTGAATTATGTATTTTTTTTATTTCATATAATTTTTCAAGATCTACACAATGAAAAATACCCTAAGGGAATTTGGTTAAATTTTTCTCTTCAAAAATATGCTTCCTTCATGGGTTTCAGGAACGATAAAGTAAATGGACATAAATCTTTAAAAACAATGCCATATGAATATAAATATCTCCATAAAACATAGTTTTGGACCTTCAAACTCATCTATGAAACCCAAATATATGTGCATGACATAATAATAAACATGGACTAATAAAAAATGAACCAAATTTAACAAGTCATTGGAAATCAATAGAAAATCATGGTTTGACATCTTAAATTGAACAAATGGGGATTGCCTTCAGTTGTAAAAGACCCACAAACATCCATCCAAAGTCTATTTATATATGTATAAGACATTAGAACTTAATTTGAATCAAATAGAAGTATATTGATATATAATTTTGATAAAAAGTTAAAATTAATAAATAGTTTAATAATAGGGACAAAATGTTAATTTTCTTTAAATAGAAGGTCACGGTAGTCAATCACCCTAAATCTTGTGCATTATTTATGAAACATTTAACAATAATAAAAAAAAAAACTGACATCTCAATCGCTTGTATTATATTGTTGTATATGTATTATTTCCTAATATGAGTCACACACATTCAAAAGAGTGAAAAAAAATCCTTTTTATAAAAAAAAATTATTCAAGAAAGGGCTACTGATTGTTTTTTAGGGGGTGTTTGGTAGAGGGTTTTAGTAAAAATACCTAGGTAACTTCATCTGGGTTTTGTGTTTGACCACGTTTGGTACTAGAGTAAACAAAATTTAGGTAGGCAAACTGGTTCCCCAGCCTTTCCTATTTCTTTGTAAAATTTGATGTTTATCACTATTCCAGAAAACTACACGCATGGTGGTATTTTGTGTTTAGCTGGGGAACGAAATAATGAGGCAAAATCGTGGACGAAAATAACCCTTGCTAGCTTGATTAATGGCTAACCTACAAGCCTATTGTTGGTAACCTGAAAGATATTGCATAGACATATATTGCAGTGGAGTGCTCCCAAATAAGGAGACCAGGATAATGATGAGAAGGTTCCAGACTTTGTTGAGACGATGATTTATACACGACGAAGCTGTGTGCATAACGGGTTAACATGCAAAAGAAGAGGCCAAGAAAAAGGGGAATCAAAATGTTGATTTTGGCTTCGGGGTAGATGGTGAATGAAAATGAAAATGGCTAGATATTGAAAGACACAAATTCATTGTGAATGAAAATGATTTTTTAATATGATTCATTGCTATTTGCCGGTCTTTTTTTCTTGTTAAAAAATTTAAATGCCCACTTTTGTAATTTACATCAATTTTCTCATCAATATTTTACTTCAACCAAACAAAGACTTTCAAAGGTTAAATTAATTTTCCCAGTAATATTTCAGTCTACCAAATAACTTTTTTTATCTTTCCCATCAAACCCAATTTCATACAATATTCCTAGTAATTATGCTTCACAAATAAAAAAAAATTTATCCTCTACCCAACATCCCATGAAATTTTTGGGGATGGCCATGGCCCCTAAGCTTGCATGTAATTTCTACTATGTAGCTCTCCTCTCACGATGATATCCACGTATTCCTAGCAGAGTCTATAATAACCCTCACATGATCCTACACCTTCTCATCCATCCACAACCTTCTACATAGCTCTCTTCATGACTAGCCCCGGACAAATGAGGAGTAGATTCCCATAAATATGCCCTCAAAATGCATCTCATTTATGTACGCAATTATTATTTTGGTTAACCAAAATAAAACGGATTTAAGCATTATTTTATGTGTTTAGTGTTTGTCATTTTAAATGACACAACTTTGTGTCATTTTCAATGAAACTACGTCGTTTTGGTGTGTTTTGTCATTTTTTTTTAATTTATAAAATTAGAAATAAAAAGAAAATGGAGGAGAGAGAATGTAAAAACACACCAAAATGACGTAGTTTTATTAAAAATGACACAAAGTTGTGTCATTTAAAATGACAAGCATTTTTCCCTTATTTTATATTACATTACTAATATAGTATGTGAGGATGACGAAACCGGATAATCAAAATTTTATCAAAGATTTTTTATATTCCTTTTAATTGGTACATGGATTATTTTTAAATGCCTAGGAAAGAGAGGTTGGCGTTCTTAGAATGCAACATTTCGTAGCACAAAACTAAAATTATCCAGAGAAAGTCAGTTTATCGGATTTCCATTTGTTGTGTAAAAGTGGATGCAAAATCCAACCCAAATATGTTGGTATTCTTAGAATCCCAATATTGGAAAAAACTGATATTACATTTGGGACAATAATGCCCTTTGTTAGATGCTTTCTTCCTCCACGCATCTTTCCGCGATATCATTTCTCTTTTCCATTTTTGTTCCCTGATACTGAGATCAAAGTTGTAGTCTTTGCTTTTCCTTTCGGATATTTATCGTTATCAAAAGGATGATTATAACAATGAAAATATAATAGAAGTTTTAATAGATTTTGCGGAGAAGTTCGCCTCTAGAATCACAATCTCTTGCTCATTCTTCTCATAACCTAAAATAGGCAAAAAAAAATAAAATAATGCAATTTAATTAAAAAATTACGCGTTTAATGTTGTTTTACGAAAAATTACGGATATAATGCACAATGTGACGCCATTTTTCGCCTCGATGGGGCGTCTTCCCCTGCATGAGAGACGCCCCATTGAGGCGTCACATTGTGCAGTCTATATATTCCCCCACCCCTCCATTCAATTCACACCTCTTCTCTCACTCTTCTTCACCAAAATTCCTTTATCTTTAATTTAGTATTTGAATTTTATTTGTTATTCTATTTAAATATGAGCTCAAATCCTGATTCTGTTCGTGTTGTGTTATATTACAATGGTAGGGTGGTTCAAGGTCGACGAGGTGTCATATTTGAAAGTGAAAAAAGGCCGACACGTATCCAACGCAACGCAAGCATTGACGGACTGCATCAGAAAATTAGACAGAAGTTAAGTCTTCAAGACAACCAATGTATCACTCAGATCACGACAATGGTATGGCAAGGTGATAAATACATTAGTTTGAAAGTGGTTGACGATGAAGACGAAATAATTATTTAAGCAATGAAATAATTTGTTATCAGATATTTTAAGCATATGCGTCATTTTTATTACTGCTATCGAAATTAATGAAATAATGTTAATACGTGGTACAGTCATTTATTTGTAATTAAATAAAAAAAAACTTTGGACAAAAGTAATATAATTCTTACAGAATACTTACTACTATTTTGTAAATCACTAATTACTACGCTAAATCGTAATGCATAATTAAATATTAATAATAATAACTACGTAACAAAAAAAGGGAAGTAAAATTAAAACATTCATGGCATTGCACAAAGTTTCTAATTGACTATCCTAATGTTCTCAGTCTCTAATATACGATCAATCCTAACATGCATTACTAACTACCACCGTAATTTAAACGTATACATAAGAGATATTACGACCTTACCTAAGTCGGCAGAGCTTCGCAACGAATCGTCATTAGAGAAAGGTTAGAGAGAGGTTAGAGAGATGTGAATGAGTGAGGAGTATGAAAGGGACAAGGGGTATTTATAGTAATGCACCATGTAACGCCCCTTTTGGCCGTCACATGTGACGCCCCAGTGGGACGTCTTCTCCTTCATGAGAGACGCCCCAATGGGGCGTCACATGTGACACCCAAAAGGGGCGTTACATGGTGCATTACATCTGTAAATATCCCCCAAACTGTATTAAATGCGTAATTTTTTTATTAAATTACATTAATTTAATTTATTTGCCACCTAAAATATCACATTCCAGATTCGCAAAATAATCCCCTTGTGCTTCTTCTTTCTGTTTTTTTGATCAATGGTGCTCGTCTCTTTCCTTTTCGAGAAGAAAGAAAATGATTTCCATTTCGATTAGAACAAAAAAATCTCGATTTCCATTTCCGGGTTTGATGTGAGAATTATAAAGGGTAATTTTGTAAAATCATCTCACATTCGCAATAATATTTAACAACCAACCAAACAAAAAATTAATAATTTTAAATCAATATTCCCAATAATATTTTTGTTAACCAAACAATTTTTTGATCACATTTACAGAAAATTTACATTCCCACCATATTTCTAATAATCATGATTCACGAACACATTTTTTTTTTTGCTCTAACAAACACCTCCAAAATGATTATTTCATATACTCAACTAAGAATACGAAGTTCTTGACACCCAATTGAGATGAACGCAACTCGCATATACAAATGGACAACACCCCTAGTTCACACAAAGGGATATGAACGCACCCTCGTTAAAATCAATCAATCACAATTTCGGGGAAGAAATACAAACATTTTGATACAATCAATCTCCGAGGGGATGTAGCTAAAATTCCAAATCTCTATACTAGAAGCTACATTATCGAATGCCTAAAATTATCAACAAACACCGAAGGTTCCTGTTATGGACCCGTATAATGGGCCCATTAAGAAGCAAGCCCAACAAAGGACAATCCAAGATCTGAGTCAGCATTGACTCAAGACAGATATCCATCGAGGATACTTATCCGACAACACGGTGACAGCTCAGCGGATAGGCCGGGATCTGAGTCAGAAACACCTAAGGCCCATCTGCACTACCCATAGGTAACCCCTATAAATACCAGTAAACCCTAAAGGTAAACACACTTTCTCTCTTACTATTATGCTGTCACTGTGCACACACCCCTTTGGCTAGCGCCGTTATAGTATTCTGTGCACAGTGATCCACTCAACTCAAGGGTATCTTCTCCATAGATACCTTATAGAGGGCACTAGATCCAAGAGTAACACACCAGTCTATCGGGCTGGATATCTCTGTCTTGTGGACAGAACAATGGCGCCGTCTGTGGGGAACGATAAACTTCAATTCCCACCCAATAATGGTGAAAGCGCAGGAGCCGCCGCCACATCCAAATCCTAATACGATGGGCGCAAAATTCAAAAATGAAACTTATCAAACTTTCAAGAACGGAGTTCGCAATTGCTTTAGCAAGCATGACGAAGCCGGGATAGAGATCAAAACCGATATCAAAGGACAAAAATGAAGCTCATCAACAACTCACGGCGGACTTGAGTTCATAATCTGAGATATGAAAGCCAATCTCAACGAGCATGATGAAATCGAGATCAAAATCGTGACCACCGCAGTCATCAGGATCGATGCTGAGATCCAAACAAGATCGTGGCCGAGATCGAGGTTAAAAAGAAGGGGGCAAATCACGTAAAGAGCAAAAGCTAAGTCTCCTTCCTTTTTAACTCTAAATTTACATGAAGGAACCGTCCTCTAGTGGTTTATGTTACTCCCACTGAAGGAACCGTCCTCTAGTGCAAGCAAGATGGTTACAAAATATTAAGGAAGCTTTCTTTTCCTTTCCTTTATCCCAGAAATTATGATCATGACTTCTTACTTGACCAAATTCTTATATGTTGTGGGATTTCCATAAGCATTCTTATGCAAAATGTATAATTTTTGAAAGCTGGTCAACATTATTATGCATATGTTTAGTATCATATGTCGTCAAAAATAGGTCGCAGATATTTTAAATATTATCATGAAAAAAGGAGCATCAGGTTTCACCATGAGGCCACGTTCCATATGGAGTATAAATGAAGACCAAGAAAAAATTGGGAACATTATGGAGACTTCGTGATGGATGCCAAATCAAATCTGATAAAATGAATCATAGTCAACTAATAACTATTGCTGATTGATGCTAGTCAATTATTATTAATTGCTGATTGCAATTGCTGGTCAATTACTATTAATTGCTGATTGCAATTATTTTTGAATAATTATTGATTGCTGATTAAATCAATATTATTGCTAATTTCCTTCTTCATAATTAATTATGTTGCATTTAACAAAAAATAATCAAATAGGTGGTGTGGAGATCCCTTCTAAAAAGGGAAGGAGATCATGATCCACTCAAAATAAGGAAGGAAATCCACCTACATGAAGGCAAAACTCAGGTGAAAGAAGCCAAACTCAAAGAAGAGCCGAGGCACGAAAAGCCAGGCTCGAGAAAAAAGGCGAATACTTCCCCCATCGTGGATTAAGAACAGAGCGAACTGCAATTAAAAGACCACGGCAAAAGAAGCTGGGTTCAAATAAGATGGTACCGCAAAAGAAGTGAGGCCCAAACTAAAAATCCATGAAAGAAGAAGCAGCAATGCAATTCAAAGAGACAAAATATGTCTCCTTAAATATAAGGCATCAACAAAAGAAGACAAGTCAGAATAAAGACCGGCCCTCCGGGATATAAATGGTTAAATAAACGAAGGATCCGAGATGCAAATCGGAGGTAAAAGTGTAGATGGATATGGCGAGATCCAATCCAATCCGAGATAGATATAAATTCAGGATATAAACTGGAAGACGGATCCAATCTGGGTTCAAATATAAGAATACTGCATACATGCGACAACAAGCCTGGTTCAGGGAGAGCAGGAGGACGCTTCCGTAATCCAAACTGAACTAAGATTCAACAGTGCAGATTGAACTGATACTAATCAAGTCATCATAACGCCTTTTGAAATTAAAAACTTAGGCAACAAGCCGAGTTAAATATTACCAAACCACGGTGTACGAATCCATGATAAAGTCAATCGAAGGAACAAGTACATACCTTCGTAAATATGGATCCTTGTGATTCTGATGCATCAACATAAATCTGAGATACAAGCGCAATTTGTCACGCTGACTCTGATCAAGTCGAAATGCTCCGTACTAAGGTCGAAAGACCCAAGTGGGACATGTGACAATACTGCCTTTACCTTGGATAATACCGGGTTACGAAACCCAGGTCATGATTGAAGGCGACAATGATCACCTTCATCAATGCTGACTTAACAAAACGTTAAGTTAAAACAAACATGCGTCACGGAGAGTGACAAAAAGCGAAATTCGTATAAATACTTTGACCTCGGCCAGGTCAATATATCGAAACTTGTAAAATGCACAAGTTGCGAAAATAAGAATTTATTCGAGTTGGTAAAATAACCCATCTTGGATGAGGAACAACTCGAATAAGGTTTGATATTCTTAGAGAATTGACTAAGTTATAAACCTAGATAACAAGAACACAAGCTTGTTTATCAAAATCAAGAGAATGCTAAGTCCTTAGAAGTATTTAACGAATACTTCAGGCAACTCTGGAATCTGATGAACCTCGAATACTTAGAAAAATATATCTAAGTTATCAAGGAGGCATAAAACTCAAGATGCGAGTATAAAGGCAAAATCATCCAAAGACATAAAATGGATGAAAAGCGTAAGAACTGGATAAGAGGCATCTCGGTCCTGATTTCAGTAGGAGTCTCACCCTGTTCCATCTGAACGCCACGACAATGCAAGCTAGACTCAAAAAGGTGAATGATTCTGATCAAGTCAAAATCAGTAAAAGACACGGAATGCACAACCGGGTTGAAACAGAAGATGATATCACAACGAGATTCTGGCAAAGCCGAGCTCAGATAAATAAAGCTACAGTATATACAACTGGGCTAATTATAGCAAGGAGAAATTCAAAACATGCAAAAAATCGGGAGCAAAGCCCGACAATATCAATTAAAAGGGGCTCAAAGATCCTCAAATTAGAAAAAATAAATTTCAAAGGCAAAGTCGGTATTTCGACATACACAACTTGGATTAAAGTAATACAGCCCGACAACTCAGATTTCCCGACTGCCGGACTGGGGGGCAAGTGCAGGAATGCAACCATGATTAAAAGAGAAAAGCAGCAATCCTTATACTTCAAGATCTCGGTAAGACAATCCAAAAGACTGTTCAACTAGTCCGAGCTACGTACCTCGGCCAAAAAGTTTGAAGGAGGAATGTTGAAATAGCATACACAGTACCCGGCTCATGAAGCCCGACACCGAAGAAAGAACGAAATAAGAAAAAATCCAAAACATGATCGACAGGAATCCATGGATCAATGAATCAATAAAACTTCGGCATTATAGTTCAACAGACTTCGCTTCGGACACCCAAACTACTGGGTAGAAAAGCAAAGGAGGATGTATGAAGTAAGAATTCAACATGACAAGATAGTTAAAGCCATACATCACAGAACAAAGGCTAAACCAGGCTCGGACCATGAACATGGCTGACTCCTACGCGCTGAGAATAAAATATTCACAAAATTCGATCAAGAGCAATGCACAGCAACCCAACTATACTTATCAGATATGCACCCCGGACACCCCGACTACTGGATTTGGAGAGATGTGGTCCTGAAAAAAGGACCACACCCCAATCCAGGATAAAGTGAAGACGGATTTGGAGAGATGTGATCCTGGAAAAAAAGGATCACACCCCAGTCTACGATTACTGACAAGAAGTTGGTAAGGAGAACTAAAAACTCACATCCAGGATCCAAGAAATGGACACATGGACACAATGATGTTAAGCCGAGTTACAAAGATGATGTGCTTGGGGGCAACTCGCCAGTTCAATCCGAACGACTCAGGCTCATTCATCACCCGGTTATATGGAATGTACACAATATCTTGCTCGGTTCATGCTCAACCCACCAAGATAAGGGGCAATGAAGTACCATTCCTCGTTCCAAAAATTCAAGGCCCAGAATGCATGGGAAAGTCAAAATAAGCCAAAGTCAAGAAATGATACTCTGGCGAAAAGCCGAGTTGAACATTATAACACCAAGATATTGGAAAACTACGACTAGCAACATGCAAGAACTTGGATAGAAAATGGGTTAAAAATAAAAAGCACATTGCAGGAATATGGCTCCTAGCCGAGGCATAGAAAAACGGAAGGACTTGAAAAATAAGGGGCAGATTGGTACGACCTTGATCAAGTGACCTTATTGGGTTAAAAGCAAAAAGCGGAATCCGCATGAAAGACCTTGGCTAGGTCATTTTGTTCAGTTAACGCTAAAAAGCTAAATCTGAATCAATAAAGTCACCGCGCAACCGCGCAAGAAGTTGGGCTCAAAATGAAAGCCTCGGAAGGAGAAGCCGAGCTCGATGTTGAAAGGAGGCAAACACCACCTCAGCCAAAAAAGATTGGGGGAGAAATACAGAAACAACATATTCAATATTCGGTTCGCTAAAACCGGCTGAATGAATGACAGATAATATCTGCAATCGCTGACTCAATTAAGTCGGCCAAAGAAAAGTTCCAACCCAAAGAAAATTGCTTCAATAAAAAGGCCAAGTTAAAGCAAAAACTTGACTGCTAACTTGAATAAAATATGCAAAATTCAAATGCAGAGATTACAGCTATTTCATCCCGGCAGCCTGGACATCCAAACTACCGGGTTGGGGGGCAACTTTTAGCCGGGTTACATGGATGAGACTTGGGGGAAACTCACCAGTTGGATCCCAACAACTCAAGCTCGTACGTTCCCCGGTTACACATGTGCAGTATCTTGCCGGGTTCATGCATAACCCGTCCACATAGTTGACAAGGGAAAATCATTCCCGTTTTCAGAAGGAAGCTACAAGCTCAGGGCATGTGCGTATGGAATGATGCTTGGGGGCAACTCGCCAGTTGGATCCCAACCACTCAAGCTCATCCCAAACTCGGTATGGGAATACGTGAAATATTTCCCATGGTCTACAATCAACCCGCCGAGATAGGGGGCAATAAGGACCCCGGTTTAAAAGCCTGAGATGTAAGGAACATATATGCAAAAAGTTTATATGCAAAAAGTTTACAAAAACTCAAAAGCTCAGCAGAAAATCTGAAGCAAAAGGCAAGACAATTCACCCCGGCAGCCTGGACAACCAAACTACCGGGCTGGGGGCAACTGTTATGGACCCGTATAATGGGCCCATTAAGAAGCAAGCCCAACAAAGGACAATCCAAGATCTGAGTCAGCATTGACTCAAGACAGATATCCATCGAGGATACTTATCCGACAACACGGTGACAGCTCAGCGGATAGGCCGGGATCTGAGTCAGAAACACCTAAGGCCCATCTGCACTACCCATAGGTAACCCCTATAAATACCAGGTAAACCCTAAAGGTAAACACACTTTCTCTCTTACTATTATGCTGTCACTGTGCACACACCCCTTTGGCTAGCGCCGTTATAGTATTCTGTGCACAGTGATCCGCTCAACTCAAGGGTATCTTCTCCATAGATACCTTATAGAGGGCACTAGATCCAAGAGTAACACACCAGTCTATCGGGCTGGACATCTCTGTCTTGTGGACAGAACAGTTCCAAATATCCATGAAAACGTAACTGAAAAAAGCTAAAGAAACTCAATCACCCCCTCCCCCCACAAGTACCCCGTGGTTATAACTTAGATCTACTTCCAATTGTTAATACAAGATAACTACTTGCGACATCATCACTAAAGTTGATGAGGTCCACACATAAAGCTCCATTGAGTTTATGTTGTAAAAAAGTTCCAAAGCTTCTTCCCTAAAGTTGATGAGGTCCACACATAAAGCCCCATTGAGTTTATGTTGTAAAAAAGTTCCAAAGCTTCTTCCCTATTGAAGCTTCACCAGGATGTTGGTAATCTTCACCATCCTCATCATCAATTCCACGGGCATCTTGCCCGTGAGATTTTATGAAACACCGATACTCCAACTTTTTTCTCCAACGTATCCGATACACGTATCGGGAACATATCGGAAACGTATTGTATCGTATCGACGAATTAATGATCGTATCGAGAACGTATTTGGAACATATCAAAAACGCCGTGTCCGAGTCTGTGCTTCATAGGTTACATTCAACTCCTCACTCAATGCCATATTGTTGGCAAAGTTCCTCGTGGTATCAACATAAACATCCTGGGTCTTCACAACTTGCTGAGACTGAAACAAACAATAACATGCAATTTAACACCACTTTGATATCCATAACTTCTTAACATCTAGAGCTTATTATCAACCCCAAATTTCAAAAGTTTAATGATTAGTAATACAAAAATAAATCTAACTTTAAAATATTAAATAATAAAAAGAATACAAGGAATAAAAGTAGGTGCATGATTGAAATACCAAGCTTACCTCCACAATATTTATCAATAAAGAATTTTCTATACATACGGCCAAGAATTTAAAAGGATGAAAATTTAATTCCACTTCCAGTTATATCCATTTAAAAACTGGTCACAGTAATTAATTATGCAAATTATTGTTAAACTTTAATAATTATTTGTTTGCCCTAAATGTAGAATCAAATGAGTGGGATAATTATTTAAAAGAGAAATTAAATTGCACAACTTTTATTTTAGCTTG
The DNA here is from genome assembly GCA_032173675.1 of Gastrolobium villosum. Lineage (NCBI taxonomy): Eukaryota > Viridiplantae > Streptophyta > Magnoliopsida > Fabales > Fabaceae > Gastrolobium > Gastrolobium villosum. The sequence goes on along the minus strand of JAVKPL010008872.1, from coordinate 319,852 downwards.
ACGAGAGAATTTCTAATATGATGCCCTTTGTGTAATAGGAATTCAAAACTACGTCGTTCTTAAAAAATGTATTCGAGTTAATTAATTTTAATTTTTAAAATATGTATCGAAGATAAAGTTTTATTTAGAAAATTTTTATTGATTAATATTTCAATGATTTTATTCAGAAAAATTATTTGGCCAAGTTTAAAAGTTTTGAATTATCAAGCTTTCGCACTTGAGATGATTCGAAGTGAGTCACGTAATTAACAAGTTATCTCAGCTCAACCAATTTTTTAAATAAATTAATTTTGATTCTAAATATTCTTTATGACTTGATAATTAAGAAGAAGAAATTTGCTTACCCAAAAAAAAATATATATTAAGAAGAAGAAATTCCATTGTTGATTTAACTTATCTAAAAAGGATTCGGATCATCATGTTGTCACTACTAAAACAATCCTTCTACAAAATTAACAAGCTATCACAGCTTGTCTAATGAAATATGTTTTGATACTTTATTTTTAGAAAAATTAACCCTGCAAAATACACTCTCAGTTGGTGTTGAAGTAGACAATACCAAGACATAATATAAAATTATCCATACAAATTAAAGGGGATTAAAGCAAGGGAAAAGTTATACTTAGTACCTCTCTGTCTTACTATCTTTTATTATCAAATCTTAACCGTTGATTTCCATCAATCTAACAGTTATAATTTATTGAAAATTAATAATTAATTAATAAGTATGACCCAAAGAATTACAACCGTTAGATTGGCGGAAATCAATGGTTAAGATTTAGTAGTAAAAGATAATAAGAAAAGAGGTAGTAACTATAACCCCCTTAAAACAATGTTCCATTATATTATACCCCGCCCGTGAACACGTTATCCTCCCTTATATTTACTGTCTAACAAATACATCTTTGTATGGTTAAGATAATTAGATTTACTGTTGTAAATATTTCAGAAACAAACATCTAAATAAAATGAACAATCATGTTGTGATAAATAAAAGTCCATCTAAATAAAATGAACAATCAACACAACATTTATTTATTTTTTCTTCATGTATATTAATTGATTTTAGTTTGTAGCAAATTTTGTGTACAGTTAAATCAATGAGATGGGATCATATTAAATAATAATGCAGAGGAGAAGGTTCATCGGTGGTTATATTTGAAGACTGAATTATTGAGTACATAACTATATTTGATTTGTATAATAATCAATGCCTCTGAATTGCAGAATTTTGTTAATTTGTGGTTGATATATATGAAGTTTTATGGGAATGTTGTAGCTTTTTCAACTTTAAAAATAATCCAAAATAACAAGACAATTGTTTTTTATTTCAGATATTTTTGAAGTAACATGTTTGCATTTTTATTTTTTGTTCCTTCATGTTCATACCTCCATCATTGTACCATTCAGAGCTTCATAGTAAAATGAAGATGTTGATTTATCCGTATGATGATTAACCAATGACAACCGACAATAATTTCATTTTTTTCTCTTGGACTAATTCACTGATTTATATTCTAAAACAAAAGCAACCAGTGACTTGACAATTGTGCGTATAAATCAATTTGAGATTGCGATGCGTGTCTATGTAGATAATAGCAATAGGATTATTAATCAATTTGGTTTTTGTGGTTAGGAATTAGGATGCAAATGGATCCTAAGACAGTTTGGTGGAAAAAAAGAAAAAAAATTCCTTGAATATTAATTTTTTAAAAAAAATTATAAACAAATAAAAAATAAAATAAAATAAAATTTATTTTAAGAATAAAAAATCAATAGTTACCTTGAAAAGTAATTAAAATATTTAATGAAATTAAAATTAAATAAATAAATTATATCATTGTATTTGCTTTGTAATGTAGTTAAGAATAATGGATTGAATAAAAAAATTAAATTCTTTTGAAAATATGAATAAAAGTTAATCTCACAAAACATTTAATTCGATGAAAAACAATATATTTGTAATGAAAAATAAAATTAAATATTTAAAAAATGGACAAAATATGATGTTGACACTCAATGTCCCATCTTTTGAGGTCTATGGACCGAATTCCCTATAAAATAACTCATCTATTATATGGGACTATCAACAAAGTTGCCACTAAGTCTTTCTTTTAAAAAAATTATGAGGCGATGAAAAAAAGCACGTTTTATATAAAATTAGGACAATTAGGCAATGTAATTTATTTAATTAGTGAATGCCAAATAAATTGTTTTAGAAAAATTATTCTAATTTAATTTATTTGTTATGTTAAAATTAAAAAGTTAGTTATATTTTTAATTTCATCTTGGTCTTTTAATATATTTCTGAAACGAAACACAAAAATATTTTTAATAAAAATGAAGGACTCTAATTTATAAGCATGTGACATCATTGATCTTTTTAATTCTAATGGCTATCATATGAGATGTCAAATTTTAAATTTGACACTGTTATAGGAAATTTTTGTTTCCTCATGCTCTCATATCATTTTCTGTGCAAGAATTTTTCTTCATTTTTTTTTTTTTTTTTTTTGGTACAGGTTCATTTTTTTTTTCTAATATTTGATGGGCATGCAAAAACATGTCTATGTAACATGATGTATAAATTTTCATGTTATGTGACATTTACAAAACCCATTTTATATATGTGATAAATGAAATGATGGGAAAGCTTGATCTTTTGAGTATAACAATACCGTTTTCAATAAAATAAACTGTTATGTAACTACGTAAAATTCTTAAAACTAGTCCGTACAAAAACCATTTTTGAAAAAAAAAAAAAAAAAACCTGGTTTTAAAAAAATCCAAAAACTATTTTAATCAAATGTAACTTTTTTCTTCGTACTATCCTTTCCTCTTCACCAAGTTAAGAGTTGTTATTTATTAAAAATATAATGTTTACTATTAATTTATCTAAGCATGTTAAGTTTTTTTGAATATCAATAAATAAATAAAAAATTAAAAAAATAATTTGAATAAAAGTTGGTTGAGTTAACCAGACTAAATTAAATTCAAAACCAATTATAAAATAAGCTGAAACTATACGAATTAGTTTTATATTAAAATATTTAAATGAAATTTGGTGGTTATCGAACCAACTATCCATTATATTAGCGAGATATTTTTACTATTGAACAAGTATACTACCTTCGTAATTATTATTGGATCAATATTTTTTTTTTTTCACAAAATTTTCAATATTATCTCTCTTCGATCCAATAATGATTATCGAGGTAGTGAGTTGATAATAAGTTTTCTAGATAATAAGAATATCTTTTCTTTATATTTTCGGTAAAGATAAGCTACCGATAAAATTGATTAGTCTTATCTTATCTTAAAACTAAGTAATGATTATTAAATCTTAACTGTTGATTTCTGTCAATCTAATGACTGTATTTTACTGGGTCATACTTATTAATTAATTATTAATTTCCAATAAATTATAACCGTTAGATTGATGAAAATCAACTGTTAAAATTTGATAATAAGAGGTGGTAACAAATAGAGGTAATAAGCATAACATCTCACAAAATGATAAGTTACACTTTATTCAAAAGTTGAGAAAATACACTTGTTTGCGCTTCCCGTAGCTGACCTGCTTCTCTATTGCTTCCGGTCCTCCGTTCTTGGAGTCTCTGATTCAGTCTGTTTACTATACATTTTGTTTCCTTTTTTTTTTTCTATTGAAGGGCTCGCATTTTGTGTTCAAGAAGAAAACTCTTTCCTTGGAAACCACGGTAAGTCACTCGCTGATTCAATCTTGCCCGATTTCATTAATCAAACATCTTTTATATATTTACTTATTTACTTCTCTCTTTCTTTTGATCTTTCTTGGGTCATGTTATATTATAATATTAAAATATAACTTATTTCCCTCAACTTTCTTGGTGTTTTAAATTACCATTTTGTATCCATTATTTTCATAGTGGACGTTTGAAGTGGACTAGGTCCCATGAGCTTTTACTTCTTCGTTGAGAAGATTTTTCCACGTTAAAATCTGTTTGTGTTCTCTTTCTCTCTTCTCTTTGTGTTTTTCGTTTTTCCGTTGCGCTACCAGACCTGGTGAAGTTCAGGCCGAGGTAAGATTGTCAAGATCCGAGATTCAGGATCTTGTTGACCGACTTCCGCAAAAGGCTTCTTAGCAACAGTGTTATTAGAGCTAGCCCGAGTTCGACGAGTTCTGAGGAAGACAAGATGGAGACCAGTGGTATAATCCATGACAGAGATATGTTCAAGCTGACCGCAGACAATTTCACCTATTGGAGACCGATAATGGAAGATCATCTCTACTACAAAGATTTACATGAGCCCATTATCTTTGATGAGAGACCGGCATGCAAAATCAATAAGGAGTGAGAGATCCTGAGTCGTAAGACGGTAGCTACAATCAGGAAACACATTGACAAAAGCCTCTTTGAGCACGTGTCCGAGTTAACGAACACGTACGAGTTGTGGACGAAGCTGGAGTCCATGATTCAAAAGAAAACTCCTAGGAACAAAGCACACCTGGTTCGCCGACTTGTGAAGCTGGAATACAAGGACGAAATGAGCATAATTGAACACCTCAAAACCTATAAAGGTATTGTTAATTAGTTGTCTAAAGCCGAGATGGAAAATTGATGATGAGATGCAGGCTTTGCTGTTGTTGAGCTCGCTGCCAGAAAGCTGGGATACTTTGGTGACTTTGAGTAATTCGGCTCCAGAAGGAAAATTGAAGATGGACGTTGTAACAGATAGTCTCCTGAATGAAGAAGTTAGGAGAAGAGAACGAGGTGTTTCGAGCACGTCTGAGGCCAACGTTGCAGAGAATAGAGGGAAATCCGACTCCCGGGGTAGAAGTAAGAGTTGGGGTCGAAATCATGGCAGAAGAGAAAAGTCCAGAGGCCGATCAAAGCCGAAATATGAGTTGAAGTGCTTCTATTATGAAAAGACAGGGCATAAGAAGCCAGACTGCTGGACACTGCAGAATGGTTGCCAACCTGGAAGAAGAGGGAAGACATGAGCACCACTGCAGTGGCTGCCAATCCGGATGCCGAGATATTCCTCCTTGATGAGGATAATTATTTGAATGTTGCATATGATGACTGCACCTGAATTGTTGACTATGGTGCCTTATTCCACGTTTCTCCACATAAAGATTTTTTCTCCTCTTACCGAGGTGGTGATTTTGGAGTCGTGAAGATGAGAAATCAAGTGACCAGCAAGATTGTTGGTGTCGGTGATGTGACCTTGACCACGGATGTTGGGCGCCGACTTGTGTTGAAAGGTATAAGACATATTCCTGACATGCGATTGAACCTAATCTCGGTAGGCAAGCTTGACGATGTCGGGTTAGTGAACTACTTCGGTAATGTTAGATGGAAGCTAGCCAAGGGAAACTTGGTTGTTGCCCGAGGTAAGAAGGAAGGCTCCTTGTATGTGATGCAAGGAAAGATCAATGGCGGAGAAGCCAATTCTGTCCGAGATGGACCTAGCTTGGAGCTATGGAACAAGCGCCTCGGCCACATAAGCGTGAAAGGGCTCCAGATCCTGCACAAGAAAGGATTACTGACCGGGTTGAAAGGCCAAGCGTTGGAGAGTTGCACGCACTGCCTAACTGGAAAACAACACCGGGTTTCTTTCGTGAAATTGGATCAATCTAGAAGCCGCAGGTATATTCTTGACCTCATCCATACTGACGTTTGCTCCATTTCGCAGAGATCCCTTGGAGGAGCTCAATACTTTATTTCATTAATTGAAGACCATTCCCGCAAAGTGTGGATTTATTTGTTGAAGTCTAAAGACCAGGTACTCCAATCCTTTAGAGAGTTTCATGCTATGGTTGAAAGGGAGAATAGAAAGAAATTAAAGGTGGTCTGATCTGATAATGGTGGTGAGTATTGCGGCCCATTTGATGCATATTGCAGAGCGGCCGGGATTCGACTTAAGAAGACGCCCCCAAGGCTCCACATTTAAATGGAATTGCTGAGAGGATGAACCGGACTATTGAAAAGAAGGTCCGAAGTATGCTATCTAATGAAGGATTGCCGAAATCATTCTGGGGAGAAGCCGTCAGAACTGCTATTGACTTGAACAACCTCTCACCATCACGGCCACTGGAAGGAGAAGTTACAGAAGAAGTCTGGACAGGTCGAAAAGCGGCCTATAATCAACTGAAGGTGTTTGGATGCCAAGCTTTCGTGCATATCCCTAAAGATGAAAAGGCAAAACTTGATGCAAAGATTAAAGAATGCATTTATCTTGGTTCGCCGAGATGTGAGTTCGGGTTCCGACTTTGGGATCCAATCAATAAGAAGATAGTGAGAAGCCGAGATGTAATCTTTCATGAATATAAAACCATTCATGACATCTTTAAGCCCAAAGTCCGGGTTACTATCAGACATGAAGAACCCATCTCTCCTGTCCGAGCTGAAGCAGGGGGAGAAAATCAAAAGAATGAAGAAAATGATTACCAGCAACAAGCTGATGATGACCGAGATACTGAGGTCCGAGTTGATAATGAGATCCAGAATGAGAATGATGAACTGGGTTCTCAAGTTGAAGAACAGTCGAGATATCCAACTCGAGAAAAAAACCCTCTACAAGATAACTATATGATGAATACACTGTTGTAGCTGAAGACGATGAGCGTCAGAGATGTGATGAGGCTGTGACGAGCTCAGAGAAAGAAGAATGCGAAAAGGCAATGCAAGACGAGATGAAGTCTCTGCACGAAAATCAGACTTATGAGCTGACCGAGAAGACGAGTTCTGAAAAATGAATGGTTCTACAAGATTAAGAATGAAGAGAACGGGAAGAAGCCGAGATACAAAGCTCGGATTGTAGTGTAAGGCTGCAATCAGAAGAAAGGAGTAGACTTTGAAGAGATTTTTCTCTCGTGGTGAAAATGGACTCCGTCTGAACCGTGTTAACCATGGCGGCTTCGATGGAGCTCGAGGTAGAACAAATGGACGTGAAGACGATATTTCTTCACGGTGACTTAGAAGAAGAGATATATATGGAGCAATCTGAGGGGTTCCGAGCTCCAGACCAAGAAGACTTGGTATGTCGGTTGAAGAAGAGCATCTTTGGCTTAAAGTAAGCACCTCGGCAAATGTATAAGAAGTTTGAATTTTTCATGACTGATCACAAGTTCGAAAAGATAGAAGCCGACCACTGCGTATTTCTGAAAAGGTATGAGGCCGAAGATTTTTTGATTTTGTTGTTATATGTTGACGACATGCTTATTGTAGGGAAAGACAAATCGAGAATAACCGCCCTGAAGAAGTCGTTGAGTTCTTCCTTCGCAATGAAGGACCTCGGCCCTGCAAAGCAGATTCTCGGAATCAAGATTATCCGAGATAGACAAAAGAAGTTACTCTGGCTAAGTCAAGAGAATTATATTGAGAAGATTCTGAAGAGATTCAGCCTGGATAAAGCCAAAACAGTGAGCACTCCCCTAGCCGGACACATAAAGTTGAATCAGAAGCAATGTCCGAGATCTGATGAAGACAAAGATGATATGCTGAAGATCCCATACCAATCCGCTATCGGAATCTTGATGTATGCAATGGTTTGTACTAGACCCGACTTGGCATATATTGTTGGAATGGTAAGTCGGTATCTGTCAAATCCCGACAAAGAGCACTGGGAAGCAGTGAAGTGGATCTTCAAGTACCTCCGAGGTACAACCAACTTATGCCTCAAATTTGAAGATGGCAAAGCCGAGTTGCAAGGCTACTAAGATGCTAATCTAGGGGGAGATTCCGACTCGAGGAAGTCGACGACGGGATACAAGATGAGATTTGCCAAAGGAGCTGTCTCTTGGCAATCAAGACTACAAAAGTGTGTTGCACTATCAACAACTGAGGCTGAGTACATTGTTATGACTGAGGCAAGCAAAGAGATGATGTGGATGAACAAGTTCCTCATGGAACTCGGCCATGATCAAGACAAGTACGAGCTGGGTTGTGACAATCAAAGGGCAATCCATCTTGCGAAGAATTCGACCTATCACTTACGCACTAAGCACATTGATGTGAGGTATCACTGGATCCTGGATGTGGTGGAAGGTGGAGAGCTCGAACTCGTCAAAGCGCACACTGACCAAAATTGGTCCGACATGATGACAAAGCTGGTTCCAGCAAGGAAATTTGAACACTGCTGTGAAGGAGTCGGGTTGATGCTGAAGCCGACGCATTGAAGTCGGAGGGGGAGGTTTTTTGGGCTTCCTCCTTCAATGCTAAGCCCAAGCCCATTGAGGGGTTTCCTAAAAACACTAACCCTAGATTCCACCTCCTCTATATTCATTAGTTGTGGGTGGAGGCTAGGTTTGATTTGAGAGAAAAATTATTTGAGAGATTTATGAGCACAGCTTTGAGCTTTGTATTTAAGAGATCTCTAGAAAGAGTTTGAGTGAAACATCTCTAGGGAGGTTTGATTATCACCATTGTTGGAGAGGTTGTGTTAACCACCAAATTGGTGTATTTTGATTCTTTGTATCCATTGTTTTCATAGTGGACGTTTGAACTGGATTAGGTCCCGTAGGTTTTTACTTCTTCATTGGAGAAGGTTTTTCCACGTTAAAATCTTTTTATGTTCTCTTTCTCTCTCTCCTCTATCTATTTTTCGTTTTTCCGCTGCGTTGCCCGACCTGGTGAAGTTCAGGCCGAGGTAAGATTGCCGAGAACCAAGATCCAGGATCTTGTTGACCGACTTCTGCTAAAAGACTTCTTAGCCGAGTTCCCAACAAAAAGGTACTAAAATAAATGCAATTAATTAAATTATTCTTTTTCAAGTTTAATGAAAGATGCATTGAGCATTTAGTAAAGGGGTGTATTTTTCTCATGTTGCATGAGAAAATAAACCCTTCCTACACTCACCATAAAAAGATGTGCCACTCATTTTTTTATTTTTTTTAAAGATGTGTCCCATACTTCATGTATCTATGACATGAGATTTGAATTCTCCTACAACATAAAATTTATTTTTCTCTTTAGTAAATTAGTACAACATGAGTCAATGACAGAAACAATAGATAGTGTGCTAAAAAACTTGAATATTTGTAAAAAATTAGTGGCAACCTACTCTCCGGCGGCTAAAGTAAATATAGCCAGACGTTTTCTTAGCCAACCGAATAAAAAAATATACAAATTAATGTCTGGTATCAATCATCAAATCACTGGTCAAGTGGTCATTTATAGCCACAAGTAGGTTATCAATATCAAGTCAGTTAAATTTGGAGGACAAGCATTATGTTAGAAGATGAAAGCACTCGCTCTTTTATATGAATGTTTTGGTTGTCATTATTTCTGCACATGATATATGAGTCATTCTACAGTTGATTCAGGCCCCGGGGAGTAGAGTTAAATGGCATGTAGACAACAAGGAATAGAATGTTACAACACGGCACACGCAAAAATACCACACTGGTGGATATGAATATGCATCCCTGTGCTCCCCATAGAGCTAGAGGTCTCCTCATGTTGTCGGCTGAAACCTGCCTATTATTAGTTTCGGATAGGCTTCAAAAGAGATATATGTACGTGGACGACAACAATGCCTTTCATTGCAGCCCGTTTTATTTCACCCACTTCTACATTCAACGCTGAGATAGGATTGTGGCCATAGTTGATTTGCGTTGTCATGTAAAGTGCCAAATACACTATTATTATCTTAGGGTACCTAGGAGTGACGAGAGTCATCTGATTGGGTGGAGAAACCTTGTGTAGAATTTTATGGATTATGATTTATGAATGGAAAGGATGAGAAGTGATATTTTTATTATCAAAATCTTCTACTATCAACTCACTACCTATCTAATCACCATTAGATTAATATTTTCTCTTTTTTCAAATCTTTGTAGCATTCTCTTTATTTGATTCGAGGGTGATTAGATAGTAGGTGATTAGATATTAGTAAGTTAGTAGTAGAAAAATCTGGTAGTAAGAATATCCTTCCTCTCACAAAATGTGAAGGGATGTAGGATAATTAAGGAAGTCCTCCTACATATGGTAATGTAAGTGGTGGAAGGGGTTTTATAATGTGTAGTCTTAGTTTTCAACATTGTAAGTTAGGACATCCCGTTTGTGAAAGGGGGGACCTGGCATCATCTCCCATACATTGTTAAGCTATAGCATGCTTTGTTATTTATTTATTTATTTTAATTTGATCCTAATTTTTTTTTTGTTAATTCCCAAATTGCCTATTAACCTTTCCTAATGGTGTGACATTTCCATTCCAATGGTCTGTAATAATGATGGAGATTTGAATTTTCAAATGCATTTTTTCTGCGTTTCATATGCAAATATGGAGAATATTTTTGGTGCATCAGATGTACCGAACTCGGTACATCTTTTTTCCAAATTTAAAAAATATTTCATCACTTTTGAATATTTCGTTTCCCGCCACATTACAAATTTTATTAGATTTGGAAAAAAGATGTACCGAGTTCGATACATTTAATGCGCCAAAAATATCCTCACAAATATGGTGGTTTGTCAGCATTGTTTTGCCATCAAACACACCGGATCATTTTTGTGATTTTCCTGTATATATTCTGCATTCAAAAAATGACAACTGGAATAAAGAATAAATTTTTCTTTTTTTAATCAACACAACTCCTTGCTCAATTTCTATATTTTATGTTTGTTAATTGAAATGGTTAATTTACTCTATACACACGTCATTTTGTGATTTTCCTGTATATATTCTGTCATTCATTCGTGCATTCATAAATGAACTGTTACGTTACTTAATTTAATGAAGGATTATTAATCAATGTAATATATTTTATGTTTGTTAATTGAAATGGTTTAATTTACTCTATATTAATTTAAATTGATCATAATGATTAATTATTTATGTTATAACTATTAATTACTTATTTTTGGATTGTTAATTATTTTATTTAAATTAGCAATATGTTAAGTTAAATTATTTATAAATGTTAAGTAATTAAATTTAGAAGTGTTAAATTAATATTATTTAATTTCATTTAAATGACACGTAACCAGCTGCTCAGGCCAACTAGTTTACCACAATGCGACACGTGTCACACTGTGACACGTGTCACACCGCCACGTAAACATCCATGCAGTGCAGCAGTTTTGGCCACATAAGCTAATTACGTGGCCAACCAGATGTTGCCACGTGGTCAACCGTAACTCGCCACGTGGCATAGCGAGACTGATGACATGACACTTTGGTAAAAAATTTCTAGAGCGTGGCATTATGATAATATTTTAAATAAATAGTGACAATTTAATCGTTATCCCGAAAATTAAGGGGTGCAATACAATTAACAACAATGGCGAACTTCGTCTCCTCAATAAAACAGGAGTACCGTGGCAATACGCTGATTGCCGGATTAGTGGGGCCGGGGTTTTGTTGACCTACCATTTGTTGGGACAATGACCATATTGCCACCTTTTAGGCAAAAATTTATCTCATTGACATGTTTGGAAAAAAATTTGACAAAATGCCACGTCACAATCTCGCTAGTCTACAAGTGGGAATGGACTGGATACGTGTCAGCATTTGAATGGTTAACCATTCTCGTTGGAGTACCCAGCTAGAATGAGAGAATGCTGACACGTGACAAATTTTGCCACGTGTCAGCTTTTGCCAAGTGTCAGCATTCTGTCATTCTAGTTGAGCAGCCCAGTAAGAATGATTGACCATTCAGACGCTGACACGTGTCTAATTCATTCCCACTTGTTAGACCAGGATTGCGACGTGCCATTTTGACAAAAAAATTTCCAAGCATGGTAATCACGTAAATTTTTATTAAAGGAATGACAATATAGTCAATATCCCCCATTTATTGAAAAGTGAAAACAGTTTATGATGTATATTCAATAATAATATATATATATTTTTTTTTGATAACACAATAATAATATTTTATAATAGGATGTTCTTGCAGATATCAAAAATGGAGATCATTGAAGGAAAATTATAAATATTTAATATCTTAAATTTTTTAAAATCCTTATTTTTTTTATTAGGTAATTATGACAATCAATAGATACGGCTTTTTTAGTACTTAACCTGTATTCAAAGGAAGACACACGTTGACAAAAACATATATATTTTTTTTTTGGTAAAAGACAAAAACATATTTAATATGTATATATGTAGTTGTTTATGTCTTTTAAACTTATCTAGTATTTTTAACAAAAAAAAAAAACTTATCTAGTATGATAATGTATTTGTCTTCTTTAAATAAGGAGATATTAAGGCATTCAGTGCAGAGAAGGAATAAATTCTGGTAATATTGTTGTATCTAGATTCGATGCATCTCATCAATCAGAGCAGTACACATCATAGGAGATAAAAAATTTTGACAGAATTTTTTTTAACTGACATGTAATATTTTCATTAAATGGATGTACTGAATCTTTGGTAGAACAATAATATTAAAGATTTATTCGCAAAAGAAGAGATTTGGGACGGCCCCTAAGGTTAAGTCAGCTCCAAAAGGGCGTAGGAATCTTAATATTGTAATCTCAACCAAGTATGAAGAAAATTATTGAAGAACTTCCAAAATGAATTATCTATGCTTTTCGAATGAAAGTATAATTTAATTCAAAAAATTGAAGACTAAATAATTTTTTTTAAGCTACCGCCATTACCGCCGTATAAATATTTTTTAATTTATTCTTTGTTTTATCATTTATTATATTGTGTGTTTGGATTAATTTATTTTAATTTTATTTGTAAATTAATTTTTTCCAATCATGTGTTTCACTCCCTTGAATTTTAGTTTTAAGTAAAAATATTAATCCTTCAATTGAATCAAAGTAAAGATGTTAATTCTTCAGTTAAATTAATTGGAACATACGACGTGCGCACCGCGTAGGTTATTTTTTTATCATTTAAATTTCATAAAGTTAAATTTTAAATCAATTAAAAAAAATTTAAATTTTGTTTTTATTGTCTCAAGATTTATTTTCACTTAATTTAATTAAAAATATAACTTTTTCACTTAAAAGTAAACTTCAGGAGATCAAGAGATAAAAGCAGTGATATTATTATTATTATTATTATTTTCAAAGCACATGACAATACTCGATAACCAAAATTCAAATTTAAGCAAATAAGAAGAAATCAATTGAAATGGGAGTATAAATAATGGAAAAAATATTTATCCTTTTAAATGACACAACTTATATCCTTTCACTCTCACAAAGAGGTGGGACCCACACCTTTATTTTTTTTTGTGACTCTCTCTCTTTTTCTCTGTCAATGACACAAATTTAAATCCTTTAAAATTATACACATTTTTCCTATAAACAACATATCATTCACAAATCATAGGGGTTAAATCTCTTTCTCTCTTCAAATTTACTAGAAATTAATTGAAATGACACAAATTTACATCCTTTAAAATTATACTCACTTTTCCCATAAACAATATATCATTCACAGGGGTTTAATAATAGGAAAATGCTACTTCTATACAGTGAATCAACTCTTACTAATTCACATGTATCAAAAATAAAAAAAATAAAAAATCATACTAATCCATTGTAATAACAACATCGCTGCTTAATTCTATCATATTATTAGATGTTTATAGTAGTTCCGAATTGAATCAAAGGTCCTTAACCCGACCAATTAGGCAGAGACTGTTCTAAGTTTCTAACTTGAGGTGTCACATGAAATGGGAGATATACGAGATAAACTTCAATTGCTTTTCAATGACCAACAAGACTATATATCTCAAGAAATAACAACATCGCTGCTTAATTCGATCATATTAGATGTTTATAGTATTTCCGAATTGAATCAAAGGTCCTTAACCTAGGGATGAGCATGACTGTTCTATAAAGAGTTATGGTGCACCGAACATGTTGAAATTCCACCTTAACCCGACCAATTAGGCAGAGACTGTTCTAAGTTTCTAACTTGAGGTGTCACATGAAGGGAGATATACGAGATAGTCAATTGCTTTTCAATGAGAAGTATAATTATACTTGGTCCCCACTACTAAGTTGGGGTATCCAATCACAAGAATCAATAGGTCATCACAGTTAAAAAGATAAAATGCATGAGGACGAACATGTTAAATTCCACCTGAGACAGAAACTAGTATTATATACGCATGCTGAAATACTAACCAGAAAATGGGAGGCATCTGGTGTGTGACATATATATGACAACTGGTCTCAAGAATTGATAAGTGAAATTTACTTTATACCAATTTGTGATGAATATAAATTATAAGCCTCACAGTTATATCGACCTCGCACATGATCGGCTTAACATAACGTAGTTTAGGACCCACTTCCCATTAGGCTAATTGAATGCTGACATAGAATAAATAACAAACAATGTTTGTAAGTATCTCTTATGTTTTTTCTCGTTTTTTCTCTCTAGAGACATAAGTAGCTTTGTGGAAAATCTTATGAAATAGAGTTCCTTCTCTTGCCTTATCCTCACAAGTCACAAGTCAGCCAATCAAAGCTCAAGAATTTGTGAAATTCTAACGAAGGATGAAGGTAAGATCAATTGTCAAGTATTCCTTGCAGAACCAAATTCGGCTACTTATAATTACTCTTTTGAGTTGGTTTCTGCATTTCTTTACTGCAGTTACTTGGCTGGATGCATAGAAAATTTCGCCAGAATAGCACTGAACCGTTCAAAGACTTGGTCATTGGTAAGATATATATATATATATGCTTTTGGCACGTCGCATATGTACATTTTTTATGTTCTTCTAAAAGTACGTTAATTACATGATGATCATCAAATTAGTAAACAAACTACTGAAGGATGATGAATGCAGAGTTAACTAATCATGCTGGCTAAATATTTCAACTTGATTTTTGACGTAACTACCTCGTAATTATAGCCCGTAGGTAAAGAGAACCATGAAATCATTTTCATTCACATATCATCATAAATATAGCCCATTGTAAACTACCTAAGAACAAACCATTGAAAAATTATGCTTGTAATGCCCGGGAACTAATTGATAGAAATTAACTCATTTATAGTTCTTCCATGAATTAAAAACTTTTGTTCCAAATGCAAATGCTGTTTATAAGGATAATTTGGCCCATAAAATGTCTTCCATTCCTTGTTAGTATAAAATGTACCAATTAATTCTTATAAGACATTCCCAGGGTACTGTCCCGTGCACAGTCTTTGGAAAAATTCCACTTCATGGTGTTGATAACTAAGTTTAAATATTGATAGAAATTAACTCATTTATAGTTCTTCCATGAATTACAAACTTCTTATAAGGATAATTTGGCCCATACAATCTCTTCCATTCCTTGCTCTACGAAAATGGAAGTTTTTATTATCATTTATCGAATAATAGCACACGGTCAGAGCTAGACACTGAATCTTGCTGAAAGCTATTATAGAATTCCACTTCATGTATTGGAATTACCATTCCACAAGGTCTTCCTACATTTGTTTTTGTGTCAGGGCATTCTTGTAATTGTCTTTCAGGGCAGCCAGCACTTGATGATGAACACAACTATCCCAAACCAAAATTTGGGACCAAACATGTCAAACAAATTCAGAGAGACCACAACCTTAGAAAATCTTTCGCTGGTTTGGAGACTGCAAGAATAGATGATGACTATGAGGAAGAATCATCGGCTGCTATGTATGAGCTCTTCCATGGCTTCCTAGCAATTGGAACACTTGGTTCGGAGCAAGTTATTACTGATCCATCAACAACACCAACATTTGGCATCTCTGTTGAGAATATAACTGAAAAAGAAGAAGATGAAGCCACTGAGAATGAATTGAAGCTCATCAATGATGAGCTAGAGAAAGTTCTAGGAGCCGAAACAAAGGATGATGGCAGCATCTATTCATCTGGAAGAAATAGTCATGTAAGCACCGGGAGAAGCAGTCATGGAAGCATAATATCGCTCGGTGGAAAGCCACTAGAAGGTACAGAATCAAATGGGAACGGAACTGCATTTTATCCACTCCAGGGATATCTCTTTGGATCAGCAATTGAATTATCAGAACCAACAACAACAGTGGCAGAGGCAAAGAAGGAGCACAGGGCATCACTTGGGGAGCTTTTTCAGAAAAGCAGATTAGCAGAGGAGAATTGTGGACCAAAATGTGAAAAGGATGATAAAAGAACTGAGAGGGAGGCAGATAAGTCTGCCATGCACCTCATGATGAAAAAATTGCTGAAGAAAAAAATGCTCCATACTTCTTCCCGAAGTGGTGGACATGATTTTGCTTCGGCAGAGAGAAAACTGCATAAGGTACCCTTTTAGATTCCATAATTATCCAACAAGATTTTTCCACGTTGAGATATATAGTCCCGCATTTGTTGTATGTGCAACTAACGTGGAGTTTTTAAGGCCTTGGACACTCCCACCCTTTTAGTTAGCTTTTGGGATGGTGTATTTCAAGGTTTTTTACAAAATATTATGTGTGTTCCCCACTTTCTCTCTTTATTTTTTATAATAGCTCTTAGAATAATGTTGTATTGAACAAAAACGGCTTCGTGTGAGTGTATGTGCAACTAATGTGGTCTTTATAATAATAAACTTAGGGGGGTAAAGTGTGTCATTCTAAGAGAGAGAAGAGATAAATAAAGAGGTAAATATTTTTTATGTTACAGTACAAAAAAAAATAAAAGTGTGGGTCCCACATCTTTGTGAGAGTGAAAGGATATAAGTTTTGTAATTTAAAAGCATAAACACTTTCTCCATAAAGTTATAATAGCTCTTAGAATAATGTTGTATTGAACAAAATCGAATTTGTGAGTGTTGGAAGAAAGACTTTGATTTGGAGTGATTATCAATTTGTTACTTTCATTAATGTTGATGATGATTTTTTTTTTTTTTTTTTTTTTGTGTGCTGTGTTCCCCCGACAATAATTCGTGCCTTGTAGATTCTCCATTTGTTCCACAGGAAAGTTCATCCTGAAAACTCAACAGCAGTACAAAAATCTGATAAAAACGAAAAGAATGAGAACAAGAAGACAATCGATGAGGGTAGCCACGTGGTGCATCCAGGGGAAGATATTATGACACACCCTAAAAGAGCAGTTGCAAAGGAAAACAAGCAAAAACATAAGAGCCAATCAAATCCAGTCCAGTTAACACTTGGGAGTGAAGATTCATATGAGAACAGGGAGCACTGGATCAACACAGACGCTGATTGTAAGTTTACTATTATTATCCAATTATATATCTCATGATTAACCGCTGCATGTAATGTAAGCAAATCTTTGTGAGATATAAAATCATTTGCAACATCAATCACTACAATGAATTGATAACCACATGACCAACTGTTGCTTTTGAGTACTAATATGTGACATGCATAATAGCGTACTCACTTTCAGTCTTATGTCCTGTTTCTTTTGCTACCCTCACTCAGATTTTTCTTTTTCTTTTTCTTTTTCTTTGCAGACTTAGTCTTGGAGCTCTGAAAGGCAAAGGAGGAAATTGAGCTGATTTTAAGCTATCATCGTGGATTACTTATGATTAATATCACGTTTGTAAAATTTTATTTCTCAACGCTTGCAGCAAATATTGAACATATTATCAAATGATTTAAAAATCAGTTTGGGCGAGGAAATAAATCAGAGAGGTAATCATCTTCAATGCGTACCTCTTAGTAGTAAGTGTTAAATGTATGTTTTCGATGGTAATCGTAGATAATCTTTGTAATTGACCTAAACCACGAATCATCATGGTGTGCAACAAGAGCATTGGAAACTGAAGGTCACTTGTCAGAAATCAGAATTGGGTCTTTACGTGTTTCAGATTTGGAACCCTTTGTGTGTTTGGCCAATTACCACATTGCCTATTTGCCTACAATGTTAAGTATTTATAAAATTCATTCCCAATGCAATACGATCATATCAAGATGGTAATTGGTAGGATATATATATATATATATATATATATATATATATATATATATATATATATATATATATATATATATACACACAAAAACTTTCTTACACACATAATATTTTGTGGGGCTCGCAGCAAAAAAATAATAATAATTCGGCACGCAAAACGAATCTCTATAACATAACACAATCATTTTTCCTACAACATAACTCTTATAAAACCCATACATATATATATATATGATTATATTTATCTCATTCAACATGAGATAACCCATTTTCCTACACACACATAACAAAGGTGGATCCCACTTTTTTTTCTCCAATTATTTGTGGGTCCCTTTTATTATTTTCTTTTACCAACATAAATATCTTATCTACATCAACATTAGAAAAACATTTCGCATATATATATATATATATATATATATATATGTATAATGACTGGATGTAAAAATCGGTCAAGTGCGTTATGTTCTCCGACGAGAACATAGTTATTGTAATAAATCATGTTTTTCAACATTATCTATACATAAGTTTGAAAATATTAAAATTTCAAAACTTATGAATTAATGAATATAGAGTGTTAATAATTAATAAATAAGAATAACTTTCAATATTTTCCGGCACACATATTGTTCATTGTGTCAATGTATCCGGTACATGTTTTGGGCGATAATCCTTTTTTGCTGATAAACATGATAAAGCCCGAATGTAGGTCCAAATAAGGCGCTCCCAACAAAATAAAATAAAATAGTATCTTGCAAATTTCGATCTTAATTTAACAAAAAAGAAAAAGTAATAGTAATAAGTTGGCCGTTGAGGTTTTGTTTGGGAGTTGCTTTTTGGAGAGAAACTAAGGAAAATGGAGGATTTTAGTAAATCATTCCCTTGTTTGTGAGTTTAAAATAATGGAGGAAGGAAATTGGGGATTTTTGTTAAACCCTCCAAAACCATCTTTTTCTTAAAATTAAAATTTCCCCAATTTGGGGGTTTAAGAGAGGAAATATTAAAAATTACTTATGTACGCTTAACATTAAAATATGAAAACGACATAAATATGAATCATTTTTAAATGTGATATAATTAGAAAAGTCTCAAGTATCGAACAAAATTTATCGACGAAAGATATTTCGTCAAAAATAGTGATAAATTTTTTGATGAAAATCATATACGTCAAAAAATTCTCGTCAAAACTAAAGACGAAACCAGATTTTGTCATAATCACTGACATAAATTTTTTACGGAAAAAAAGTTTAATCAAATTTATTGATAATATCTAAATTTCGTCAAACTTTCAACAAAAATATTTTCGACCAAAATTTTGATGAAACACATTTCCATCGAAAAGTTTCGACGTAAAATAATTAAGTCAAAATTTTTTACGGAAAACATTTCCATCAAAATTTGTGACTAAAAACATTTCTAAAGGAAATTTTGACAGAAAATATTTTTTGTCAAGAAATTTTAGGGAATCTAAATTCGTCAAAATATTTTACAAAAAAACATATTCATCGAAATTCTTGATGAAAAAATTTTCATCAAAATTTTCAACGAAACACATTTCTATCGAAAATTTGTGACGAAAAAAAACGTCATCAAAATTTTTACAGAATTCAAATTTCGTCGAAAGTTTTTTATGGAAACATTTTCGTTAAACTTTTTGACAAAATAAATTTCCGTCAAAAATTTTAACGAAATACATTTCCATCAAAAATTTTCGACTAAGAATATTTCCGTCAAGTTTTTTGATAAAAAATACTTTTATCAATATTTTCAACAGAATACAATTCTGTCAAAAAAAATTTGACAAAAAATATTTCCGTAAATTTTTTTTACAAAAAACATTTCGATAAAATATTTTGACGGAAAAAATATTATGTTAAAATTCTTTACAAAATCTAAATTTCGTCGAAAGTTTCGAATGAAACACTACCCTCCAGATTTTTTGACAAAACAATTTCCATCGAAATTTTGAACGGAAAATATTCCGTCAAAATTTTTGACAGAATTATTTTTTCATTTAAAACATTTGATGCAAGAAATCATTTTTCTGAATTTTTTTTACGAAAACTAGATTTTTTTGAGAATTTACATAGAAAATTTATTTTTGTAAAAAATTTTATCGTTTTGTCGACGAAATTTTTTTTTCGTGATTTACAAATTTAGTAGTGAGAAAAGTATATAAATAAGTTTGTTAGAAATTTTAAATTTAATTTAATATGCAAAATATAATAATTGTATTAATTTTTAATAAAGGTTAAAATGGTAAAAATATCTCATTATTTCCCAGTTTTTCTCCCTTATCAATTTTTAACTCCCAAACAAGAGAAGAAGTGAATACCCTTCCATTTCCTTTCCCTCTCTCCCCTTCCTCTCCAAACTCCCAATCAAGCCCAAGTGAATATTAATTCTCAAATAGTAAAATTACTAGTGTGTTTTCACTTATTAATCATACAACACATAAAAAATACTTATTGAAGTGGTTTATTTTTCTTCATGAATTATAGTTACGAATATATATAAATAAATAAAAATGAAATTAGTGGTTAATAAATTTATTAAAACAAATAAATAAATAAGTGGCGGCTTATATTTACCACCAAATTTTTTTATCATATTTATAATCAACTTAATCTCCGTTAATTTCCGTCAATTTAATAATTATAATTTAATTAAAAATTAAAAATTATTTAATAAATACAGGTCAATAATTTCTAATAAATGGTAACTATTAGATTCACACAGATTATATTAATATAAATGTTGTAAAAAAAAATAAAAATTTGGGTGTTAGAATTCCTTCCCCAATAATAAATAAAGGTGTGTGGGTTGTGGGAAAAACCAAGAGGGTTTGGTGCATTGCTTATGAATCGAATCGCAACAGGGTAGAGTGCCGTAGCTGGTGTGTGCTACTGAGTATCAATCACCATGGCTCTTCCACTTGGCAAGCTCACCATTCTCGTTGGTGCAGGTTTGTTTTGCTTTCCTTTACATGTATCTCTCTGTTCCCTATAATTCTTCCTTTTTACAACTGTTTCCTGTAACTATTTGCATATATGTATGAATTAGGAAAATTCCTTACTGACCCAATCACATGTTCACATACTTTAGGTATTGTTGGTTCAGTTATTGCAAAAGAAGGGCGCATACCGGATGTCTCTAATTTTGTCTCCAGTGCTTTTAAGGTTTATTTTTTTTTTACAAGCTCCCTCCCCCATCACATGTTCACATACTTTTGCTTATTATATCTTTAATTGCTTACATTACATGCGGAGGGGTCCATTTGATTTTAGAACTTTAATTTTAGGAAAATAGAACAAAGTTTGAAGAAAATCACTCTCTAAACGCTGACAGACATTACTAAATGGCTACAACACCTTCCCCCAGAAGAATTATATCACTACGCTTTGCTTAATCACAACTTTTTCTACTGCGTGATCGGTTACACAGCTGCTGGCAACCGTAATGAACCCCACCACCATCCCCCATGAAACCCTTATTTGCGAGGGTACAGGTGAGGGAAATCCTTGGACACAGTTTTATCCTATGAAGCACCGATACTCTGAATTTTTTTCCAACGTATCCGATACGCGTATCGGAAACCTATCGGAAACGTATTATATCGTATCGACGAATAAATGGTCGTATCGAGAACGTATTTGGAACGTATCGAAAACGCCGTGTGGCTTCTTGCATTCAAACCGGTGACTTCTCAGTCGTCATGGAGCACCTTTACGACTGATTTGGGCTCGCCCTCTTTGCCGTCGACAGTATATATTATTAAAATACAAGCCATGCTAATTCACATTTTCACCTTCAAACATTTGCTTATAGCTTTTGATTTTTCTCTTTTTTGTTCTAGAGAAGAGTTCATTCATATTCCTTAAATTTGTTTTGCACCTCAAAAATTGAGACTATGCCAATTTTATGTATGCTATTATACGCACCTGGGTCCAAATTCCATTAATATTTTATATTGTATGAATGGTTGTTGTCATCAATTATGACTTATAAATGTTGCATAGTTTGCTGATTATAGACTGATTGTTTATTTGGACTCTAGGTTGTTTACAAGCAACTTAGGAACACTGATTCTACTCCAACTGTTAAAAAGCCACATAATGATGCTTTGATGGCTCAGGTGTGCATCTCCGTGATGGCTTTCCGTTATTATTGATGAGATTTTGATTATGAATAATTCTTAATGCAGTTAATTCTATTATAAGTTCAGTCTCATGCAACATGCCTTGAGCATTTTGCTAATCTTTAAAGATCTGAGCCTTATGCATATGGTTATATGCCTATATATGTATATCATAACTTTAAAGTTATCTTTTGATCTAATTGAATTGTTCATTTTAGTTTTGTTGTCTCATTTTTGTTTAGGTATGTCCTGTCCTTTCTTAATCTGTGAGTTCGTACACTTATTGTGGTTTAAGAAAATCTTGTCATTCCCGTTGTTGGATATCTTTTGCTCTGGGTGGAAAACTCCTTTTTTCACTATCTGTGCTTTTTGTATTTCTGGAAGAATGACAAAACTGTATATTATGGAATCAAAAAACTGTAAAGCAACTTTGTAAATGCATTAACAGGATGCTAGTATTTTCCTTGTTATTTGTGAATCCTTGTATCCCATTACATAGGTGGATGGGTGTGGAAAAATTTGTGATTTTAGCTCGAGAACTTAGGCATTGTAAAAAAAAAAAAAAAAAAACCACTCCTCATTAAACTAAACTAGATCAGGGGTGGATGGAAGTGCAAGACAATACTTTAAGAAGCTTTATATTATTGTACCATTATTAGAATATATTTTATTTTCTCTTATTCAAGGCATCAAATAAAACATGAGTACATGACCATATTATGGAATGAGTAAAAAGTGTTAATAATTAAATATCAGGATTGCTATTTTCCTTTCATGAATTGGCTTCTAAACATGCAGAATGATGTTTTTGTAAATATATCGCAACACATATCTAATGTTACCTATAAAATCCAGAGTGGTAGTTTCACTTTTTATAAAAGATTGCAAAAAATTGAAAATGCTTATTAGACTTTGACCTACAGGTTAACAGCCTGCGGCAGGAACTGCAACTTCTTGCAAGAGATAGAACAATCACTATTGTAAATGCAAGCGGAACAGGTTCTAGTTAGTTACTTTCTCTTACTCATCAAAGGAGTGTTCAGTTATTTCTTCAGGCCTCAGGGATTGTATAGATGCTGACATGTTAATCTGTAAATTTTGGGATCAATCAGGGGCACAGGGTAGTGTAAATATAGCCCAATTTTTTTGAAAAAAGCTTTTAAAAGTAATTTTTTTAAAGAAAAAAACTATATGTAGTTTTTCTTTAACTTGGCCTCCTGAATAAAATTTTGTTCTCCCTCAATGAAAATTCTCTAGCTCCACCCTAGGGATCAATGATTTTGATTGTAGGCCTTTTACACCATTGTCTAAGCTGAGAAAAGTTTCCTTTTATCATATTTTTTGGTATTCTCTGACTTCCTTTGGCAATGTACAGGTTCAAGAAAATATGTCACTGTGGTTGTTATTATTGTGGTAGGATATGGCTACATTCGGTGGAAGGTAATGTCTTTTATTCTTTGCTGGAATGTTTATTTAATTTAACTAACAAGATTCTGTAGTGATACATTCTTGTAGGAGGCTTGTGTGTCTGAATTTAAATGTTTGGTGCTTTTAATGAATTTTTTTCTGTTAATCCCACCTTTCTCCCCTTATTTGTTCTTCACAGAGATAATATTTTTGTTTATATGTTTCGTAGATATGTTTATTCTTTTCCTTCCAGCTGGTTGATTGAGTTCTATGCCTTTTTTATGTTTTAGGGATGGAAACTTCCTGATATGATGTTTGCAACGAGGCGTGGTTTATCTGATGCTTGCACATCTATTGGTAATCAGCTGGGTAAACTTTATGAATCAATTGAGGTAATTCATTTTTTTTGCACAGTAGTCAATCCCTAATAACAGGTCGGAATGGTGCAGTGGTCTGCAAGAAATGTTAAGACAGTCATCATTAATACTAAAAAATTAATAATCTTAATATTCTAAGGACTTTATTGGGTTCATTTAATTAATTAAAACAAATCAATAGTGAAATGCCTTATATATTAGATAAGTAACACTATACAATGCAAACTAGTACGATCAGAATATAATCGACCTTTAGTGCATATACCAACAGTAAGTGTATAACTTGCATTTATGTGTTTCATCATGATAATAGGTTTTGCTTGGATGGTTCCATTATCGAACCAGTTAATCTTTCCTGTGTTTCAAATAAAAAATTTGAAAAGAGCTTTCCGGGATTCTATCAACAATAATAATACTGGTTTTTTAAAATTTGCATTCTGCTAAATTAACTTCTCTTGCTCTTTCTTTATCAGACATTAGGAATAATTTTGATTTTTGGTTTACTAATAAGGATGGATATTTACTTATCTGCAATGGTTGCAGGAAGCTAAGAAGAAGTTATCTGCTAGAATGAACCATCTGGATAGCAGTTTAGATGAATGTGCTGCCCTTAGTGAAAATACGAGGGAGGGGGTGAGTAAAGAATTTAGGATGTATGATTTTGGCTTCTTGGTTGCTTAAAAAATAATAGAATATCTTCTGTGATAGATCTCTGCAATACAACGGGAAACAGATGCAATAAGTGGAGATTTCCAGTCTGTTTATGTCGCAGTCCATGTTCTGGTAATTCAATTGCAAGAATGACTTATTTCTTATAATTTTTAGCTGGATTTGCAACTTATATCTGATTTATTTGCTTCTCAGGAATCAAAAATCAAAGAAATAGAAGGGAAACAGGTATTATGAATTAAATTTAAGTTGTTGTGGATTATTTGATTAAACAGTTTTTGTTTATATTTAAGGGAAATGGTATTTTTTATATAAATGATTCTGTTTCTATCTGCTTAGGTGTCCACAACTGAAGGAGTAAATAAGTTGTGTCAATTTGCCATCAGTTTGGAAAATAGCAGAGCCACTGAATGTATTCAGGCATGAACTACAATTTCTTTCTGAATGGATTCTCTCTGCTGTCTTGGCTTCAATTTTTGAAATTCAGATTCACTTATCCTCTTTCTATTTCTTTACCCTTTTAATAACTTTTTTAATTTTATAGGCATCTCCATCCAGTTCTTCCAAGCCAGCTCTTGAGCTACCACCAATTACACCTTCTTCAAGGGTAAATTTGTTTTTTTTGTAGGCTCAATTATCAATGCAATTGTTTTCTCTTTTTAAAAGTATTATTATAAATTAGAAAAGGAATTTGATAATTTAGTTTGCTGTGAAGTAATGGGAACTATTGCTATTAGTTTAACAGTATATTTAGTTCATTGGCCAAATAGATATTGAATTTAATTATTAGCCAAAGAAGCACATACAGACATTAACTGGCTTATATATTTGAACGTTAAAATTTTCTCTTTCTTTTAAACTTCTTGTGCTAAACTCTGTTATCTGAATTATACAGGCAGCAGAGTCAGGTCCTTCTAGGCTATCTCTTGAGCCACCATCTATGACACCCTCATCAAGGGTAACTTCTATCATCATACAAGACGACAATTTGGTGCATGTGTGTGTAGAAATAATAGTTTATACCATTATTAGTCTGTAATCTTAATATTTCCTGTACATCTCCGATCATTCTTAGGGTTTGCTTGGTTGAGTAGGTGGAAAGTGGGAAGTTGGAAAATTTTGGATAAAAATCACTTATATTTGACTGATCTATTTTATTTTTTATCTGTCTAAGCCATTGTTTTGATTACCAACCAAAGCCTTTTCCTACTAGGTGGGGTCGGTTACATGAATCAAACAACACCATTGTGTTTTGTCAAAAACCTTTTCTTCATGGATGTTACTTTAGTTTTCTTAGGTTATTACTTTGAAATGAATAAATAAACCTATTCATATGTTATTACTTACATATGAATGTCAAATTGTTTTTACATGCTTTCTTCAAGTTTGATTAAAAGGTATAGAAGGATAGAGGAAGACCTAAGAAAACATTTCAGAGAAATCATTAGAAAAGACCTTGCTCTTGATGGTTTTGTTGAGATTTTGGCTTTTGATAGAACCCAATGTAGTCGATTAATTCATTTAGCCAACCCCATCTAGTGAGATGAGGCTTAGTTGTTGTTGCATGCTTTCTTCAAAGTAATAAAAAAGGGAATTGATGTGAGTTTAGGTGATGCCCATTTCATGTGAATAGATAAAATTGTTTTCATTACTGGTTAACCATGGTGGAAAACCCCTTGTATATCATATTTTCCTTTCCCATCTATTCTTTTTACTAGCTTCAGTTTGTGAATATGGGGCTATTTAGTGTTTACCACCATGAATGGGTATTTTTCGCACTACTCTGCTATTGTTGCATTCATCAATTAAATCAATAATCTAAAAATGGATAAAAAAAAATTTAATCTTGTTCTCATGTCTGGGCCAACTTTCCGGATGTGTAGTATGAGTCTGTTCCATTCACTGAAAACTTTTGCTGTAGTCTTGCTATTGTTTGTTGATTATTAGTTCCTACTACTTTTTCTTGTTAACAGACTGAATCCTCGCCTCCAACTTTGTCAGCTGCTCAACCAGCTCAATTGTATTCTGCTGGATCTTACCAGGTTAGTGATTTTTCTGATTTATGAATTGAGGTAATTTACTTGGGAGGTGTGAAGAGGGAATAGTTGGTATTTGCCAAAAATTATCTAATTCTTTGCATTGTGCACAGTTTAAGAGAACTGGTAGTACTGTATAATTTTGTGGTGACATAGTTGTCATGTTTGTTTTGTTGTGTTCTTTATAGATGATTTTTTTTTCCCTACAAATTTCCAAACGCATTTTTATTTTTAATGCCATACTTTTTGCTAGGAAAAGGTTTTTCTCCTTTTACCATTTTGATGGACTTTTAAGTGGCTTCAAACGTTCTATTTGTTTTTTCAATTTTTATTTTCTTGTTTTCGTTGTTTCTCATTCTTACAACGTAGACTTGTCATCTTTTGTCCTTTATTTTTGGACATGTCGTTACACTTGTGCGTCTGTCACTTCAGGGGAGCATTCGGATTTCAGACGTGATAAATTTCACAAGCAGTGATGTAGATTCAAACAATATTTCTCCTACAGGAGACAAAACCAACGAATCTAGTTCTGGCTTGTTTGGGCTTAGGTTTTCAGGCCTCTTTGGTCCATTTCTGACAAGATCACGCAGTGCAACAGATGCAGTTGTGCAGCATCCTCGTTCAAGCAGTTAACAAAACCTTGTTATTATTATTATTTTTATTTATAGGGGTGATCACCAATAAAATATAGATGATTGGAGCTTCTGTGGTTGGAAATCCTTCACCTGTTGGTGTGGTTGTTCAGAGGTACCACCCTAAAGTGCCAAAGCCAGTCTGATTAGAAAGGACTGGGCAGTCAATTTTGTAGAGATGCTCGTCATTTCAGTTATATTGGGATTAAACAATGACTATTAAACTGTCCAATTTTCAACCGTCAAATGGAGCTTAGATGACATTTTGGGGTTCAAACAATGACTATTGCTTTTGCAATTTGATCTTGGGGTTCAAATTTCAAACAATCACTTTTAACTATTATGACATTTTTTTTTAATTTAGAGAACTTAGATGATAACCTAATGCAATATTAGTACTGCTATTTATTTATAAATTAATGTTATCAGAACCGTAATTTTTGGCGTGAATGTCATTTCCCAATCAAAAGTTGTCTAATGTTAAAAATGTATCGAGTAATATATATATATATATATATATATATATATATATATATATATATAAAAAAACGGGGAATGTTATATTTACATTTTTTTTTTTACAAATCTCCAATTCAAAATAATATTGTTTTGTGGTTATCATTGATTGTGAAAAAATTAATAATGAGTTTAATTATATTATAACCGTTGAGGAAACAAAATTTATAAAATATTTTTTATATATATTTTCTTCTAAAGAGAATGTTATATTTACAACTTATTTTCGTTTACAACTTCTTATAATCATATCTTAAACGTTGATTGACGAAAATCAACGGTTAAAATTTTTGCAAATCAAATTTATTAATTAATTATTAATTTATAATAAATGACGACCGTTGATTAGTGAAAATCAACAGTTAAGATATGGTTGTAAAAGTTTGTAAACTATTTAGGTTATAAATATAGGGTTTAAGTTTTACAAATTTTATGTTGTTTTTTTTTTAGGGTCGTTTGTCTCTGGAGACAGAAGAAATATATGCTCTGTTTGGTTATTGTTTTTAAAAACAGTTTTTTAGTTTTCAAAACAAAAAAACTCGTTTGGTACGACCTGTTTTGTAAAAATTGTTTTAAAAACTATAATTGTTTTTTTGTTTTTAAAATCAAATTTAGAGAACATGTATAAGATGTTTTTATTTTCGGTTTTGATTTTTAACTTTCAAAAAAGAAAAAAACATAGAAAACATAACTATTTTATAAAACAGTTTTAAGAACAAAAAAAATCAGAACATAATCAAACAGACCCATAATCCCAATAAATATAACCCCCCTCCCTTCTTTTAAATCTTAAATCTAAAAACGTGTTTTAGTTCAAATCGAGGGGGTGGGGTGCAGTTTAGTTCCAATGATCCAATTTATTGATAAGTGTCTTAAGTGGACTTTTAGTGGTGTAGGCCCAGCCCAATGCGTGAGATTGAGATGAAGAGTAAGAGCAGTTGGAACGAGAACGAGTGAGTGACTAGTGAGGTGTAGTTGTGTTGTGAAGGAGAAGAAAGGAAAAGAAGAAAGGAATGCCGAAGAGGACAACGCATACATACTCAAGCGAGGATGCAGCTCCGGAGGGTCCTCACTCCGATCTCTTTGTTTATTACTGCAAACACTGCGGATCCCATGTCCTCATAACTGGTCTCTCTCTCTATTCTCTCTCTCTATTGCTTGACTTGATACCCAATTTCCAAGTTATTAATAATTTCCAAGTTGTTATGTTATTAGATACCCAATTGCAGAAAATGCCGAAAAGGAAAACTGACAAGGCTTATGTATTGGAGAAGACAAAACATCTAGCGAGATTCAACATTGAAGAAGCTGGCAAAGTTCTCTTAAAACGAGGCGAAGGCAAACTCGAGAAACAATTCCGCATGAATTGTATGGGTTGTGGTCTCTTCGTTTGCTATCGATCCGAACATGATTTCGATTCTTCCTCTTTCATTTATGTCCTTGACGGCGCTCTCAGTACTGTTGCTGCCGAGACCAACCCACAGGATGCTCCCGTTCCTCCCTGCATATCTCAGCTTGAAGGAGGACTTGTTCAAGTTGCTATTGAAGTCGAAGATCGTGCACAGCGTTCCGCAATCACCAGTCAGTAACCCCCACCCCTCTTTCATTACTCTTCTTTATTGAAGGATGGTTACAGTCTTACTTTTCTGTTTTAGAGGTCTTAATTGAGAAGGGGGAAAGGAAAATGGAACAAAAAGTTGGAATACAATGGTGTGTTGAGATATATAGTCCAACATTGGTTGGTTGTATGTGGAGTTTATATTACAAGGTTTGGGCACTCCCACTCTTTGAGCTAGCTTTTGGTTTTGGTTGTATGTACAACTAACGTGGAGATTATAAGGCCTTTATCACTCCCACCTTTGAGCTAGTTTTTGGGGTGATGTATCGCAAGGTTATTTACACGGTGAATGATACAGTTGAAAGGTTGTCTTGCCGCAACCATATTTTTCGGTCATTTTTTATGTGTAACAACTTTAGTACAAAGAGTTGCAACTTTGTCTACATAGTGGCATGCATGCATCAAACATCTATTTGTCCCTAAGGCATATATTTGGAGTGGAAATTCCTTATAACTTCTTGATAAAACCATGATGGATCTTGAGAATTTAACTTATATTTTGTTTCTCTGTGTCAGGAGTAAATGCTGACGATGTTCGAGTCACCGTAGCTGCTCCTGCTGCTCGTGGAGAAGCTAACAACGAACTTTTGGAATTTATGGGAAAAGTATATCTCTACCCTCTTCGTTTCTCTTTTTGTTGGGGGATGCATTTGGCTCAAAACATTAAGGTTGTTGCCTATGACCTTGTTGTGGTCACGCGGAAATATTTTCTATGTCTCATCAATGAGAGCACTACACATCAAATGGATAGAGAAAAGATGTGAGAAAAAATAAAATAAAATTAAATTTTTACACTTGTTATTTTTTTGCTTTTCTAATTTTACCCTCCCATTTATATTAAGGACCACCTAAAAAATGGTGGTACCGCCCCGCAATAAATTCTCTCTGGTCACGGGATCTAGTCGCAAAAACAGCCTCTTTGTTCATGAGAGCAAGGCTGCTTGCTTACATATGATCCACCCTAAACTCCACAATGGTGGAAGCATCGAGCGCAGGGTTGGCCTTTTTTTTGTTGTTGTAATTTTGCCTCTTTGCTCCATTTTCCCCCTCTGGCCAAAGACAGCATTGATAACTTAAGTCTACACTTTTTTGACACAGGTTTTGGGTTTGAGATTGAGTCAGATGACTCTTCAGAGAGGATGGAATAATAAGTCAAAGCTTCTTGTGGTGAGTTATATTACTATCAAGTATACCTTCAAATGAAGTATCCATATTATTATGAAATTGCATTTGGTCGTCTTCTTTCGGAATGATGCTAATTCTCAAGAATCCCTTTTAATCCAGTTATTAGCGGACAAATTTATTTCTATTTCCCTCATATAAAACTTTGTCCCCTAAGTAATTAATATTGACCATTTGACACCTGTTTCAGGTGGAGGATTTGACTGCTAGACAAGTTTATGAGAAACTTTTGGAGGCTGTACAACCTTGATGTTGTTTTTTAGCTTTATTATGCATTGGGTCTGGCTTCTGGGACATAAGGGTTCTTGTGCATTTGCCATAGTAAGCCAGGTTGAATCTCTTTTTTCTGCAAAACTCTATATGTTTTTCCTTAGTGATAAGGGTTCTTGTGCATTCATCATTGCTCCCTGAACATTATGTGGGGATCTGGATCAGATAAAACTCATTCTATGACCATTGATTAATCAGAAATTGAGTGCTTGAACCAAAATGAGATGTGATTAAATGTGAGAAACTGTTAAAAGTCTACATTGCAATTGAAAAGCATTGCTAACTATGACCATGTGCCAACACATGATTGGATATAGGATAAAAATCTACTTAGTTATAAGAGGAAAGCATCAACATCAATTATTGCGACATATTTATGTTTACACACCTGTTTAGTTGGGATTCACTAAAAATATCGAAATTCATCCGGCAAATTAAATGTTTGTAGTCGTGTGATTAATTTATTTTTTCCTCACTTGTATAAATATGCCAAAATTGTTTTACTGTGAGAGAGTGGACAAAAAAAATGGTGTGGGTCTCACTCCTTTGTGAGAGTTTTCTTCACTTTTTTTAAAAAACTAACATTTAAATATAAAAAAAATTTAGAAGTACTTCTTTTCTTTTTTTTTAAAAAAAAGGTTTTGGAAGAGAATTTTTTTATCCAAACATGCTCTTAGTCATTGACAAGATATCACAATATGATTTTATGATGCGCAATCGTCGAGGGTGTAGATGGGTTGGATCATGTTAGGCTTTAATTTAAGGGTTTTATAAGAGTTATGTTTTAGGAAAATTGATTGTGTTATGTTATAGAGATTCGTTTTGCGTGCCGTTTTTTTTTTTTTTTTTTGCTGCTTGTTGCGTGTATAAAATTTTTTATGAATAAATGATAGTTCCTTAATTTAAATAGATTGAATTTATATAAAATATTTTTGATCATGGACCTATTAGTTTGAAGTAACCTAAATTATAAGCATGAACATGATCTGATCTATATTAAAAAATCAAAAAGTTTAACCTCGATCTGTTAGCATATTTAAACCTACCAAATCCGTAATACTATCAAGAACTATAAGAAATAAATGAAATAATAATATTTTATTAATTAAATTATTTAAATATTTATTTTAACTAAAATAAGTAAGGCGATATAAACCGGCTTGTAGGAATTAAAAAAACA
This sequence comes from Gastrolobium villosum, assembly GCA_032173675.1. NCBI lineage: Eukaryota > Viridiplantae > Streptophyta > Magnoliopsida > Fabales > Fabaceae > Gastrolobium > Gastrolobium villosum. The sequence goes on along the minus strand of JAVKPL010008872.1, from coordinate 288,000 downwards.
GAAGGGTTCTTAGCCTAACTTGAATTATTGGTATAAGCTATTTATTTATTTATTTTTTGATAAATAAGTATAAGCTATTAATAAGATTTGGTTGAGACTTCTAGCATACTAATTCATGTTTTTAAAATCAGGTGGGTTAAAATTACAGCTAACCTAAGGCAAAATCATTCTTATATATTGAATAATTTTTAATTAAGTAATTATATTATAAAATCTACTCTCTGTTATATTTGTAACTTTCTGTTGTATATATTATATTTGTAAATTTTAAGTTATTTTAAAATTAGTTAATACTTTAGAGATATATGTTAATATTAACGCAATATATATATTTAAAATATATAAAAATAAGAATTATTTAATATATGCTTATTGTTATTAAACGTTTGTAAGATTTGGCATGAATAATTAAGATAATGGATAATTATAACTGTAATGGTGTGGTTGATAAAAATTAGATTTTCTGTAAAATTATTGCGTAGTGCAAAAATACTAATTTTACAGTGATGTAAAATAATGGCCCTGTTTTTAAAATTTTCAGATAAGCTCTTACTTTAGTTATTTTTTATATGTTGAGATAATCTTCATTTCATGTTTATAATTATGGCCTCTCTCTCAATCAGGGCCTGGCGTGGCTTCAATCTAAGCTCTTCTATTCTATTCTTCTTGCTTGGATTGTTACACTACACGTTCTGTTCTCCATGAAAGCCTATAGCTGTGGTGACATCACAATACTAGTTTGCTCATATCATAGTATGCATGACATGACACAACTTTTATTTTTTATTTTTTTGGATTTGCCACGTCACCTGATTCAAAATGCTGAACACTTACTTTTCATCTAATCCATAACAATAGTAATTTAAACAGATCTGTAACAGAAACTTACTTTATTTTGAATTTAATTATGAAGAGAGAGAGGGAGAAAGGATGCTATGCTTAATGCTTAATGCTTAATGCTTAATGCTTATATTTAAATATAAAGGGAATACATAAAAAAAGGAAGTAACAACATCCGGAGCTAAGACTGGACTCTTGTTGATTCCAAAATGACCTCATCACCTCACTGTCACTGATCATCCCCGTTTACAAAACCACCAACAGAATCCTCGACGTTTATTGTTTTAATTCTCTCAAGAATTCCCTTAACTGCTATATCAAACGCATCTTCCAAGCTCCTCAATCTAGAATTCGGATGTCGATATATTATTCTCGGAATAAGGCTTATAACTTGCTCTCTCAATTCCAATACTTCACTCATAGGAATTCGCGACAATGTCTCATTGATCAGTCGTCCTTTTTCCTCGACATCCTTTTGTGGTATGAACACAGAGTATGCAGAACCGTTTGTGGGAAAATGCCACAAATATTGAGAATAAGCCGAATTTGGGTGAAAGAAAACCGGAATGCAACCCGCCAAAATGGAGTCAAACGTTGACCGCCTCGTATAGGAATCCCCCGGAGGCTGTAAACAGAAAACGGAGCTCTCAAAAACCTTCATAACACTCACAGGATCATGACAATATTTTTTACCTAATAGTTTGCAACTCGTGGATGATTGGCATTGTTTGATAATCTCACTTCTGATGTACCAAAAATGTGAATAGTTAGAATTAGGCCTGGGAGCACCCACGAATGAAAATAGGTAAGGCCTCTTCACTCTTTTCATTCTTTTCTGCCACTCAAAAACCTCCACATCCTTTGAAGGATGGAAATAGGTTGGATATGGAATTGAGAATTCATTATCATATAAACTGGTTTGAATTTGATTTGGAATTTGAGTGGATTCAATTGGCAAAAAAGACATGTTGGTTGCTTCTGGCAAAAACATAAGCTTGGTTCCCCAGGCAGATTCATTATCTGTTTTTCTCCTGAAATCCCAACTAATTCTCCCTATGGCCATGAAATGATCTCTTCCCCATTTTCTTTTCCACTGTGGCTGTTGTGCCACCCACTTTACTAGTTCATTTGGAGAAGCATCTCTCGTCGAAATATTAGAGCCCCATAGGTACTGAACCACATCGAGACCAGCATAATAGGGTACATATATTGCTGAAGCCAATGAAGAATCATTGGTTAAGCACTCGTAATGCTTCATTATGTTATGGAAAATAACTTCTAATGAAAATTGATTAGTGTCGTACCAACTATCCTCAGACATCACCTTTCCATTTGGTTTTTCGGATATCTTAGCTCCGAGCCCTGAGTTAGAGACGTAAGGGCACATATCAGTCCACTTCATCAGACTGTGGCAACTCTTCAACAAATCCTCATTGAACCTGCTAGGAAGATCATAAACATAGATATATTTGCCCCAACAACGATCCATAGTTTCGTTAATGGTGATGTTCTCTAAGTGATTGGTTTTTTCAGTTTCATTGACAACCAAATAATCCAATAAAAACAATGTCAAACAAAATACAAAGGAGCACAGAAACACAAACCGGATTGGACCAAAGTTTTTCTCCATCTTCTGGTTATGAGTGTTGAGATTCAATGAAGCTAGCTAGAGTATATATGATATTGACATTGCACCCCCAAAGGGGCAGATGGAGACATATTTATTTGGGTTTTATATTTCTCATCAGAATTGAATTCTCACGATGCAGAGACAAAAAAAGCATGTGAAACCCATATGTTAGAAAAAAATTATGTGTAGGACCCACATTGGCACGGAAATCGAATGGTGTGTAGAAAAATTCAAATTCTATGAGAATTATAAAACCCTATTTATTTTTTTGCACAATTATTAAATTCGAGTTTTGTCTTGTTCTGAAACTTTCACGTTTTTATTATGATATATTATTAATATTTTATTGTATAATTTTATTTATCAAACTCCTTCCATAAATTAAAATGATGAATAATATAATTAGAAATTAAAAATGGGATAAGCTTCATTGAATGTTAATATATAACTAAGGGCATGTAAAATTTCTCAATTATAACCTTAGAAAATTACCGCTCTATAAATCTTGGATTCGCTTTAGAAAAAAATATATATCGACAGAAGCCGATATTATAAAATTAAGTATATTATAATTTTGTTAAGGTTAAATATAATATATTTTTAACCCCAAGGATAGCTCAGTTGGCAACTGAGCTCCCAAGGATTTGCTTGAGTCAGGGGTTCAAACTCTGCCTCAAGCAAATTTTTGGAAAATCTTTGGGGCCAGAGGATGTGTTTCTTCCTCGGTTGGAGGATTAGTCTCATCCTTCCTCCGGTAGTGAAGCTCAATGCACCTGCTGTTTCAATGAGGGACTAGCCTACAAGGCCGTAGCCCGAGGACAAGGTGACCGGAGGAGGTTGAATGAGATATCCCGAGTTACACAAACAAAAATATATAATATATTTTTAAATATCATAAAGTTTATTGCAAATTGCATGAATGTCAATTTTTTTGCGTGTTTTTTATGACAAAAGGAAAAATAACGGGAAGTTGGGAATTAAATGAGGAGATCTTTTTCAAATTGAAACATATAAATTTAGTTCTCCAAAATATATATATATATATATATATATATATATGAATTTATTAATTAAGTCATTAATGTTGACACTAAGAGATCTGCCTTTTTTGTCATAAAGTCAAACCCAATAAGAGATCTTCCTTTTGAATATATGCAATAATTGTTAAAAAAATTAATTTTAGGATTTTTTAACTTCAGAGTTGAATACGAATCACGCTTATTAGTTCTCTTAATTATTTATAGAAAAGCGTAATAATTACTTTTAAATAATTACCGTTTTTCATTAAATATTTTTATTTTTTTAAATGTAATAGGCAAATCATTTACTATTGGCAAATCTTTTCTTATGTTGCCAGCAATTTTTCCTCTTATGTCATAGAAACATTCTTATAGTGGATCTCACCATTTTCTTGAAAACAAAAAAAAAAAAAAAAACTATTGTGAAGCAACATTAGATGATTTTCTTCTGTCACTTATTATTTGGGTCAAAGATTTCAGCCAAATAAGGTTTTTTATTTTTATTTTGGGGTTTGATTTTATCATGTTGTATGAGAATTGAATTATGATGTTGTGACTCAATTGATGGTGGATCTCACATTTATTAAAAAAAGAAAAAAAAAAAAAGTCTTCCACACAAAGGATCACCAACATGAGAATCTCATGCATGAAAAAATATTTTCCCTTTTATTTTTTTGGTTTGTGTAAGTTCAAATAGTATTCATTTGACATATAGTAGCATCGACTGCCCCGTCCAGCCATCGGTTATACGATCCATAGCCACCGCCACCTCCTAAGTTCACTGCCCAATGATTCATTCATGTGATAACTGGTAAGTAAATCTTAGGCTACAAGTGATAAACAACTTTATCGATAATGAATTGTTTAAGTATTTCTTTAGAGCGATGATATTCTAGTTACAAAAAATTCTTATTACTAACTTACTACATATTACATCATCATTGAATCAAAGAGAGAATGTTAAAAAAATTTTAAAGAGAGAGAAAATATTAATCTAATAGTGATTAGATAGGTAATAAGATGTTAGTGAAAAATTTTAGTAATTAAAATATCCCTTTTCTTTCTTTTAAGGTCATATATATCCTATCCAAACTCCTTATCACTAAATCACTTTTAGTGGCTTCATATGTGTTTTTTTTTTTTTTCTCATCTGTATGATTTATTCTTAAATTTGATCCTACCTAATTTCAAAACAATTTTTACTCAATTTGTCAACGTGTAAATTTAAAAACAATAAATTGAAGTATTTATAATTTTAAAGAAATGATATATCAGCGGATAAATATTTCATGTAATTGAAATGGAAATACATAAAAAAATCCAATATAAAAACAAACCTTATATATAATTGAAACAAATTGTAACATTTTCCATATAATTGGACAAACAATGTAATGAAATATTCTAAATTGATTTTATTACACTATATTTTGTTTTTTTTATTATTTTGAATTGTCTAGAATTTCATTCAGTATTTTTTTCTTAAATTGTATTCCAAATCAAATCATAAATTTATTATTCTTTAATTTTAGATTTTAATGATCAGAATCAGTCTTACTGACTGAGACATTTATATGTCAATTGATTTTATTATTTTATTTTACTTTATCAATTTATTTATTTTTAAATTAACTTTTTACTTAATTTCTCGTGTTGATACTTGTTGCATAATTTGTAAATTGTAATTAATATTATCAAAATTCTATAAACGAATTTTATCTTACATAATCTGGGCTCATAACGATTTCTTAATTAATTTAATACAAATTGAAACTTAAATTAATTTTAACTAATTAGAATTAATATTTTCATATGGAAACATTTATTTCTTTATTTATGTATTATAATTTTTTCAATAATTTATCGTGTTGATGCCCATCACGTTCCTCATTTATATTTTACAATTAATTAATATCAACATTCTAAATTGATATAATTCTTAAGTTTATGATGCTGGATTTTTAATTGAATTTTTCATTGTCATTTTTTTTCATTTTTACTTAATTTCTTATATTAGCAGGTGTCACATGTGTCATCTAGATTATTGTTGTTAATATAATTTTTATACAAGAATAAGAAATTTTACTTTTCACCATTATAATTTATTAAATATAAATTATTAATTACTAAATTTAATTTAATAAATTGTAATCATAAAACTTATGAAAGTCAATTATTGAGATAAAAAATAACTTATTATTTTTAAAATATTTATTAATTATGACGACTCGAATAACCCTGGCTTTTCAAAATCAGACCCCATACCACAACTCTTCTCCAATAATTCTTCTCAGTTACTCCATATTCACCTTTGTTGCCGATGCTCCAAAAGACATTATTCAAAGAAATTTATTAGATTTCACTCTTAAAGAAAGAAGTAGAAGCTATAAATAAAAAGTATAAACATTTAACATCTTAATTTTTTTAAAAAAATATATTTTATTTTTAGACAATTAGGTCAGGATAAACTTTAAGAATATGTTTGGCTTTTTTTTTTGAAGTTAAAAATTACTTTTAAATTAAAACTAAAAATAAATGTTAAAAAAAATTAAAAGTTGTTTGGTTATTATATAAAAAATTATTTATTAGATTACCAAAAAAATAATTTATTTATTAAACTGTTTTAAAATTAAAAGTAAAAATAATTTGTTTACTAAAGTAACATTTAATTTTTTTTTTTAAAAAGGCTTGTGTTACTTTTTTTTAAAAAAACTTTCTTCATGAGGGTTTTTATTTTTTTTATTTTTATTCCGTATGAATTGTTTTTCTTTATGATAATAACTTTTACAAAAATATACTTGGCTAAGTTTATTCTTTAAAAAAATGATATGATATTGTACCAATTTTGCTCGCTTATATCTAACACTGTTAGATCATAATCTTAATTAATTTTCACTCTTTTTTTTTTCTCTCTCTAGAGATTATGATCTAATGGTGTTGGAAAAGAATAGGTAGAATAAGCTAAAAAAAGGTAGGGATAATAATTTATTTCATTAAAAAAATGATATGATATTTTACCAATTTTGCTTGCTTATATCTAACATCGTTATGTCATAATCTTAATTAATTTTCACTCTTTTTTATTATTCTTTAGAGATTCTGATCTAATGGTGTTGGAGATGAATAAGTAGAATAAGCTAAAAAAAAAGGTAGGGATAATAATTTAGGGTTTGTTTTTTCTAAAATTACTTTAGATAACTTTATCTAATGTTCATCGAAATGGCGTCGTTTTGGGACGAAATCATGGTGTTTTTATAATTTTAATTTATTTCAGGGTTATAATAGTCTTTATCGTTCTAATTTTTTAATTTTTTAACCCAAAAGACGTCGTTTCGATGAACATTAGACAAAATTGTCTAAAGTAACATCGGAAACTTTTTTCCCATAATTTATCCCATTAAAAAATGAAAAATAAAAAAAGCCAAATAAATACTAAAAATTTGACATTTATTTTATCAACTAATTTTTTATAACGAGCACTTATCTTGCTTGATTTCAGGGAATTTCTTCGTAGGAGATAAAATTTTAACTTATTAAATTTAAATAATTAATCAGCTTTTAAGGGAAATTAAGTTGTAATTAAGAAAATAGGCTCTGTTCTTTTTATCTTGAACATGAATCAAACATAGTCGAACTTACACGTATTTTCAACCTTACTCGCCGATATGCTAAGTGATCGTGCCTCGATGATTATTTTTTCGTATCAGTTGCAAAATGTCAAAAAAAAACTCAGTTGAAATCAAATTTTTCATATTTTTATGTAAAAAACAGGGGGAAAAGTATTTATAATTTTAAAGGATAAACTTTTGGATTATTTTAAGTAAAATAATCATGTTTTGATATATATTTAGTATTTTTTATATTTTCACTCCACCACAAAACTAGAATGAGAGGGCAAGGCCGAAAGAGATAACATTACGAAGGAGATAAAATAAAAAAAAAAAATCATCAAAACACAATCGTTTCATTCAAAATAACATAAAATTTATCCTTCAAAATTATAAAAATATTTCACAAAGAATATATATAATTTTTTAAAATTGAAGATAATGGCTGACTTTATAATAATAAGATAAACAGTTTTTAGGAAAATGATTAAAGAAATTAAATGTGCAAAACCTTCCCATCAAAATAGTACTGAAAATAAAATGGATTATAACAAAATCAATGGAAATAAGTTATTATAAATATAAATAGGCTGTTGTAGTTTGATGATATGGGCCAGCCCAATAAAGATCAAAATATGGAACAAGAACAAATGGACCAGGAGACAGAGGAGAATATACCTCACACTGAAGAACAGGATATTAAACAGAATGAGAGGTGGGCAAAAAGGAATCGTGCTAAGCCTAAATGGATGAGAGATTTCATCATGTGAGGCTGTGGTGGTTGTTAGAGTGGTCCCGGAAATTGTGGGAATGTTGTTAGTCATTTACGCACGTCTTTTGTCATTTGTATTCCGTTATTTGTTATTCCTCCAAAATATTCCCTTTTGCTATATATAAGGGAATGACTGTTTGTTAAAGGGAAAAAGAATTTTGTAGTTTCTTTTACTTTGTGGAGGCACTCTCCCTCGAAGAGAGCTTTTGTCATTTTACCCTTATCAAGTGGTGCTTTCATTGAGAGCCATCATGACTGGTTCTCAATCCATATCACAGGAAACATTCGAAAATGCCATGAACATGATGATGGAAACACAGCGCCAAATGCAAGCAGAAATGCAGAATCTGATGCGTAAGATTACAACCATGGAGCAAAAGAAACCAATCGGTGAAGGAAGTTTCTCTAATCCTCCACCTTTCGTCGGTCCCAACACAAGGATGAAGCTGGATGTTCCGCGGTTCAATGGATCTGATCCTCTAGGGTGGATATTCAAAATTTCGCAATTCTTTGACTACCACCAAACTCCCGATGATCAACGCCTGCGCATCGCTTCGTTCTACATGGAAGGAGAAGCGTTGGGGTGGTTTCAGTGGATGCACGCAAATGGGCAACTTCCTTCATGGGTGCATTTCTTGCACTCAGTTGAGTTGCGTTTTGCGCCATCACAGTACGAAGATCCCAGAGGAGCTCTTTTTAAATTGACTCAGACAACAACGGTCCGTGACTATCAGACCCAATTCGAAGCATTGGCAAATCGGGTCGTTGGTCTTCCAGCCAACGCATTCCTGAGCTGTTTCACCTCTGGGTTGAAACCAGAGATTCGTCATGAAGTGATGGCTTTGCAACCCGCGTCTCTGGTTCAAGCGATTGGTCTTGCGCGACTCCAGGAGGACAAGCTGAAGGACGTATCCCAAACACAGAAAGGGAAGGCCGTCACAGCTCCATCATCCAGCTATAGCACGGTGCCAACAAAAAATTCAGTGGCCCCTGTAGCAAAGACAGCTGTAGCAACCATTAACAAAACTCCGATAAAAAGGCTATCCCCAGAAGAAGCACAAGCACGGAAGGAAAAGGGGCTTTGCTTTTACTGTGATGAGAAGTATCATTTTGGCCACAAGTGTAAGAGACAATTCATGATGCTGATTGTTCCACCAGAGCATGATGTAAATGAATTGATTGATCCAGGAGATGAATCCACGGATCAACCTAAGGACGCTGGGCCGACGGAGGCGGATTTCGAGCCCAATGCTGTTCAGATCAGCCTTAACGCATTAGTGGGCCATAGTATTCCCCAAACATTGCGTGTCCAAGGGCGAATTGGTAAAGCAGAATTGGTTGTGTTAATTGACAGTGGCAGTACGCATAACTTTATGCAGGAGAGAATTGTCAAATTTTTGGGCCTAATAGTACAAGCAGCCCAGCCCTTTTCAGTAGTATCTGGTAATGGAGAGGAGATGACTTGTTCGTCCGTATGCAAGCAAGTCTCCTTAGTGTTGAACAAGCACACATTTCCTGTGGATTTTTTTTGTGTTACCAATTACTGGGGCAGATCTTGTTTTAGGGGTGCAGTGGCTTAAGACCTTGGGCCCAATATTAACGGACTATGATGCATTAACTATGAAATTTATAAAAAATGGGCAAGTGGTTTTACTCACAGGAGCCCAAACCACTAAAATCCAATCCGTGTCTACAGCCCAACTAAAAAGGCTGGCATCGACCCAAGCCATTGCTGAAATGTTCCATCTCCAAGTTGTTCCAGCGGCGACGTCTTCCACAAAGTTAGGGTTGCCACCCGTAATTGAACACTTGCTCTCCAAGTACGACACCATATTTGCGCCGCCAACGGAGCTGCCACCTCCACGGTCCGTCGATCACCACATCAGCTTAGAAGCCAACGCTGAACCAGTAAACGTTCGGCCGTATCGTTATCCGCACTTCCAGAAAAGGGAAATCGAGAAATTAATTGCAGAGATGTTGGAATCGGGGATAATACAGGAAAGCATCAGTCCATTTTCATCTCCTGCTTTGTTGGTACGAAAGAAAGACGGGTCATGGCGGTTTTGCGTAGACTATCGAGCTCTTAACGCCATCACCCACAAGGACAGATTTCCGATCCCAGCCATAGACGAACTCTTGGATGAACTCCATGGGGCGTAGTGGTTTTCTAAGTTGGATCTAAGAGCAGGGTATCATCAGATTCGAATGGCCCCGACTGACATAAAAAAAACAGCATTCCGCACTCATGAAGGTCATTACGAGTTTCTCGTAATGCCATTTGGCTTATGTAACGCGCCGGCGACTTTCCAATCCACCATGAATTCTCTGTTGAAACCATTTTTGCGTAAATTTGCTATTGTATTTTTCGATGACATTTTAGTTTATAGTCGTACATTGACAGAGCATGTTTATCATCTGGAGCAGGTTCTGGCTGAGTTGAAGCGGACACAAGTCATCCAGACGCCTGAACAACACTACTACTTGGCCAAGCTGTTGGGTTATGATTATTCCATTGTATACAAACTCGGTAATGAGAATCGAGTAGCCGATGCCCTCTCTAGATGCCATGAACTTCCTGCACAGATGGCAAATATCACGGTACCGCATTGTGAGATTGTGACCAAGATCAAGGAGTCGTATGCCCAGGAGCCCGATATGCAGCAGCTGGTATTGGAACTGAAGACTACACCCGAGCACCATCCTGGGTTTGCATTGGTTCAGGGGGTGGTGATGTGTAAAGGACGTCTGTTCTTAGGTGCTCTATCTCCATTCAAGAAGCTGCTCATAGAAGAATTTCATGCATCCCCAGTGGGTGGTCATTTTGGGATAGCAAAAACAATGGGGCGGCTGAGTGAGAACTTCCTGTGGGTAGACATGCAAAAGGAAGTGACAGAGTTTGTAAAGAGGTGTTTAGTTTGTCAGCAAATCAAAACTCCTAATAGGTTGCCCTTGGGTTTACTCCAACCTATTCCCATTCCAACTCAGATTTGGGAAGACATTTCGATGGATTTTGTAGTTGGGTTACCACCCTCTAATGGCTATACGGTGATATTGGTGATTGTTGATAGACTCTCTAAGGCAGCTCATTTTGGGCTACTTCCAACTCATTATACAGCTGCTAAAGTAGCTGAGTTATTCGCCAACATGTATTGCCGACTGCATGGGATGCCTAAAAGCATTATTTCTGATCGCGACCCTGTGTTCTTGAGCCATTTTTGGCAAGAGTTATTTAAATTGAGTGGCACCAAACTGCGTTTCTCTACTGCCTATCATCCACAAAGCGATGGGCAAACCGAAGTGGTGAATAGGACCTTGCAGCAGTACCTTCGAGCTTTTGTTATGGGCAAACCTCACCTGTGGAGCAAGTTTGTGGTGTGGGCAGAATGGTGCTACAATACAGCCATCCATTCTGCTTCGGGAGTCTCGCCTTTTGAAGTGGTTTTTGGAAAAAAACCACCTTCGTTACCCCAGTATGTTAGCAACTCCAGTTCGATTGAGGCAGTGGATCATGCATTGAGCAGCAGAGAGGAGGTTTTGACTAAGTTAAAAAAAAAAATCTGACCAAAGCACAACAGAAGATGAAAGAAGTAGCAGATAAGGGACGAAGAGATCACTCATTCAACGTAGGAGATTGGGTCTTGGTGAAACTCAGGCCATACCGTCAGCAATCCGTAGCTGGAAGACGCGTGCAAAAGTTAGCAAAAAAATTCTATGGACCTTATCAGATTATTAGAAGCATGGGTATGGTAGCTTTTCAATTACAACTGCCAGAGGGTTCCAAAATTCATGATGTGTTTCATGCGTACTTACAAGCCTTTCTATGGTTCTAATGGGGATCCTGTGGATTCTGAATTGGCACTACCACCCTTAGTTTCTGATAACAGTCCTTTGATACAACCTGCATCAATTTTGGCAGAGAGAATTTGTACTCAAACAGGAAGGGAGCAGGTGTTGATTCAGTGGAGTGGGTTGTTGCTAGAAGATGCCACGTGGGAGTCATTACCTGAGCTACTTGTCGATTATCCAAAGCTACACCTTGAGGGCAAGGTGTTTGTGGAAGACCAAGGGGATGATATGGGCCAGCCCAATAAAGATCAAAACATGGAACAAGAACAAATGGACCAGGAGACAGAGGAGAATATACCTCACACTGAAGAACAGGATATTAAACAGAATGAGAGGTGGGCAAAAAGGAATCGTGCTAAGCCTAAATGGATGAGAGATTTCATCATGTGAGGCTGTGGTGGTTGTTAGAGTGGTCCCGGAAATTGTGGGAATGTTGTTAGTCATTTACGCACGTCTTTTGTCATTTGTATTCCGTTATTTGTTATTCCTCCAAAATATTCCCTTTTGCTATATATAAGGGAATGACTGTTTGTTAAAGGGAAAAAGAATTTTGTAGTTTCTTTTACTTTGTGGAGGCACTCTCCCTCGAAGAGAGCTTTTGTCATTTTACCCTTATCATTTGACTGTCAAATAAGTTTATTTTTTAAAGTGTTTATGTTATTACAGGAGATAATATTATCTTCAATAATTTTAAATAATTTATTTTAGGGTTTTGGAAAAAAAATAAAAAATATTTTTAAAAATTTATTTTTCTCTCATATATAAATTTTGCAAAAATATTCTTATTAACAATTTTTTTAAAATTTAATTAAAATTAAAATTAACCTTTAAATTTTTTTTTATTCACTCTAGTTTTTTTTTCTCTCTTTTTAGAGATGTTCTAATCGATTCATTACTTCACGACTAATATGATTTGGGGGCGAGTCCCGAGATTAAAATTTTAAATCTCTCCCAAAGACATACTCTCATCCCAATCTACTTAATTTCCTAACGTCAAATGAGCTATCATTGTTTACAAAATCTTATAAATTACATTATGTCTTACTATATAATATAGTTTATAAGTTTATAAAAAAATTATAAATATAACCCTTCTCCAAAATAAATTTATGTACTAGTATCTAATAAGTATAATAGTAAGTGGATAATGAAAAGGGGATAATATAGATCTAGTGATAAATGGTACTATTATCTTATTGATACCGGTTTGGCGGTTTGATTTCTAGGTGAACCGAGCCGGGGCGGTCTAGTTGTAAAAACAGTTACGCAAGAGTAGCAGTGGAGGGGGAAATGACGTGCAAAAAAAATATCAGAGAGGAGTAGCAGAAAAATCTTTGATTGAGATTGAGTTGCGAGGACTATATTATAATACAATGCATTTGTTGAGTTGAGCCGTTGAATTGTAATCCAGTTGTAGTATTACTACCCACGTGTCTTGGGATGGGAGAAGACAAAACAAATTAAGTTGCTTCTTCTGCCTATATTCACTCACTCACTCATATACTCTCTCCCCTAAACCCCAGTTCAATGAATCATTGAGTTAAGAGTGTTGAGTGCAAATTAAGTAGGGAATGGATTCTTCTGTGCGTGTATTGCACTGCCAATTGCAGATCACCCATCCTTCCCTGAACCGTAAGCTATTCAGATTCCACCTTCCCTCTTCCTTCTCCATTCCTCGAATCCCTCTTCTTCTTCACCGTCACAATCACAATCACCGTCACCGTCTCCGTCTCCCTCCTGCACTTGTCTCCTCCACACAAACTAGGTCTACTCTTTCTCTCTCTCTATTGTTCCTTCTTCTCTTGTAGCTTACTATTACACACAACACAACATTGTTATTGTTTTCCCCTTAATTCATGTTAATTCTATGATTGATATTAGACTAGGCTAGAACTGGTAACTCGTAACTCATTCGTAACTCATGAATGGCTTGGCTTTCCTTTCCCAGGGAAGAAGGAAAGAAAAAAACGACGAAAGAGAAAGTCATGCTGCACGTTCGATTAGATCACCAAGTTGAATTTGGCAATCATGTTGTCATTCTAGGATCAACCAAAGAATTTGGATCGTGGAAGAAACATGTTCCCTTGAAATGGACACCGGATGGATGGGTATGCGACTTGGAGTTAAAAGGGGGCGACAGCATTGAGTTTAAATTCGTGATAGTCAGCAACGACAAGAGTTTACTTTGGGAAACTGGAGAAAATAGAGTCTTCAACTTGCCCGACCAAGGTCATTTTGGGACTGTTGCTACATGGAACGCAACGCACGAGAATTTGGAGCTACTACCTTTGGATCATGCCCATGCCCATGCCCATGCCAGGGATGAACAAGATCATAACAATTTCGGAGATATTGTGTCTGATGAGGAGTCTAATGGTGCTCCTGCTTCTCTTTTGGAATCAGAGGCAGAGGCAGAGCCAAGTCCTTTTGTTGGACAGTGGCAAGGTAAAGCTATTTCTTTCATGCGATCCAACGACCATCGGAGCCATGAAGCAGAAAGAAAATGGGACACTTCGGGTCTTGAAGGCTTGCCTCTCAACTTGGTTCGAGGTGATCAAAACGCAAGGAATTGGTGGAGAAAGGTACCGCAATTCATAATTTTCTGATTTATTCAACTGATACCAAAATTCTAGTTATATAATTTTGTTCATATTTTTTACCTTTATTTTCAATCTATAAAGCTGTCTCGTGCAAACTCTCTTTCCACTTTTAAGTCAGTTCTTTCCTCTAGTGTTATCATTTTAAAAGTCAACTGCTGTAAAGTGCCTGTTGTAAAAATCAATAGCTTTCCGTTTTAATCAACCTACTAACATCTACTGGAATTTTCACTTTGAAGCTTGAAATTGTACGTGATATTGTGGCTGAAAGTCTGCAAGGGGAAGATCGATTGGAGGCTCTCATTTACTCTTCTATCTATCTGAAGGTCTTGTTCTGTCTTTTCCTCTGTATTGATATTGTTTCATCTATCCTCTTCTTATATCATCATCATCCGAGCCCTTCTTGCATCATCTTATGCAGTGGATAAACACGGGGCAGATAGCTTGTTTTGAAGATGGAGGTCACCACCGGCCCAATAGGCATGCTGAGATTTCAAGGCTTATATTTCGTGAATTAGAGCAACATACGAGTCGGAAGGATATATCACCCCAGGTGATTTTTTTATTTTTTATAAACAATGATGTTGAAGGGTAGCCTTTTTAGTTCTCTATTTCGGTCCTGATTGATTAATAGCTGTTAATGTGTTGCTGATATTTCACAAGACTGTATGAGGGTATTTCAGCCATGGGCTCTATATTACTTTCAGTAACCTTTTACACGTGTATATCTAGTGCCTGACTGAATTGAGCCACGGCTTTAACAAACTTTCTTTTCTCTTCTACCAATAACAATGAACTTTGATATGGGGATAGCTTGGTAGTTATTATATTTTGGCCTCATTTCTGGTTGGTACTATATTGAAAATTGTACAGCTCGAATGCAGTCAATTTGTTTCATATCTACTTAATGTGTTCCTAGTCCTACCTTTATAGCAGTCGTTATGACTTAGATGATGTGCTTAGGTATAGCTATGTACTTTTAAATGTCTGATCTTCATTCTATGTAAATTGTCTGAGAATTGGAAATTGTTCCAACAGTGTTGTTAATGTAACTGTTTTCATTTGCCACATTTTATATCTTGCTGTCTTATAAAGTTTATGCCTTACTTGTTTCATTTACCATAAATTCATTGACATACAGGAAGTTCTAGTCATTCGTAAGATTCATCCATGTTTGCCATCTTTCAAGGCAGAATTCACTGCATCTGTTCCTCTGACTCGAATTAGAGATATTGCTCATCGAAATGACATCCCGCATGACCTCAAGGTTGTTTTCCCCCAAGTACTTGAACTATGTAATCTGATTGTAGTTCAATGTTAATAATAGGTCAGCTATTTTATGTATTTTTTATTTCCAGTCACAAATTAAGCATACAATACAAAACAAGCTTCACCGAAATGCTGGTCCTGAAGATTTGGTTGCTACAGAAGCTATGCTTGCTAAAATCACAAAGAACCCTGGAGAATATAGTGAAGCGTTTGTGGAGCAGTTCAAGATATTTCATCGAGAACTCAAAGACTTCTTTAATGCTGGCAGGTTTGACCTGAATATCACAAACCTGACTCATATTAAATGTAGATTTGTTTTATGTTTCTTCTCCAGATCAAAATCTCTTATTATGATATGATATTTTAATTTTATTTAAACATTGTGTGGTCATCTCTCGGAAACTTTCTTTATGATCATAGCCCCATCATTTGAATACACAATTAGGCTGTAAACTAATAGACTGATCATGAAACTTCATGCATTTGTTGACAAGAAAATCTGCATTTTGAAGTAATCATATGTTTCCATAAGTCAGAAAATCAACTGGTTGAGCACTAGGTACTTGTATCTCCTCCTTGGAGGTCTCATGTTCAATCCCATTGGAAGCAACTTGCTCAGACGGCTCCAATAAAAAGGATAGCCCGGTGCATTCATCTCCATCTAGTGGAGTCTGGGGAGTGTCATATGCATGCAACCTTACCCATGTCTGGAGTGGCTGTTTCTAGGACTTTTACCTGTGGGCTGTGACCACTAAGGTCACAAGACAGCAACCTTATTGTTGCACCAAGGCTGGCCGACTCTTGTGAAGCCTCCAGTCGTGGGGAACAAAAAACAGCGAACCTCATTCTGTTATGTAACAATATTGGAATACACTTTTGAGTGAACACACTATACTAAACTTCAAGGGGATATTCAAATCCTTTTGATATCTAACTAATTGGTTGCTGGAAAATCATAATTTTGATGATTTCACTCATGACTTTGTCACGTTGCAGTCTTGCAGAACAGCTAGAATCAATTCGTGAATCCATGGATGAATATGCCATGTCAGCACTTAATTCATTCTTGGAGTGCAAAAAGGTGAATTTTCTTTTTCTGATTCTCTTGCATTTTTATTTCTTGATTTGGTCTCTGTCTGAGGGTTTGACTCTGGAATGTTCTAATGATGGAATATGGATTTACGAGTTGAAATTATATGCAGAAGTAATCCGATCAGTCTGTTATGGTGCTTCAACTTTAAGATTGAATTTTATGTTTGAATTTTCTCTTCCAAAAGTCCTCTTAATCCATATCCTTGAGCTAATCATTGTTCTTCTGCTATTTTCATTGAGCTACATACAAACTAGTGTTGCATTGAGGACCTTGGAGTGTTCTACATTCATTTTTTGTGGTAGAGTTCTACATTCATTTTAGCTGTTTCACTAGTCTGGTTCCAAATAGAATTTCGAAACGTGTCAGCTCATGGTTTCTTGTGGACAGGGTCTTGTCTTGTCTTTTTTAACTGCAATGGGAGTGGAGGCTCTGTTGGTGTGGGAGAACTGAGCCATAATTATAAAAACAAAATGTATCTTTGTGAATTAGCATCTAATTTTGGATGCTAGCATATTATCTTCTATGATGCATTACTCTCTCAACCATTTACTATCTCTCCCTTCTCTTTTTGTCCAAATACTTCTCCCAAAATTATAGAAATGGCATAAGAATAACTTCTGAATAATTAATGCTCATCAGACTCAGAATGAAGGTGAAATATTGTGGTTGTCAAGCTGTTGCTTGGATAAGAAGTCTCTCTCCTTTCCCTTTTTTTTTTTTGGGGGGGGGGGGGGGGGGGAATGAGTACTGTGGATCTTTTAATTATAATAACATCTATTGACAAGGGACAATGTTTTGTACTTCTCCAGAATATGGATGCTGCGGCAGAATCAACTACTGATGCAGAAGAACAAGGAATTAGACTTTTATTTAAAACCATGGAATCGTTGAATGCTTTGAGAGAAATTATTGTAAAGGGCCTTGAAAGTGGCCTCAGGAATGATGCTCCAGATTCCGCAATAGCTATGCGTCAAAAGGTGACATTATTTTATTTAATTATTTAGCAAAAGCTTGAGTTTGATAGGTATTTACAGAATGCTGGAACATCTTTTCATTCTTGTTTTTTTGGAGGTACAGTGGCGCCTCTGTGAGATTGGACTTGAGGATTACTCATTTGTTCTTTTAAGCAGGTTCTTAGCACACCTTTTCCTACCTTACCCTTTGAACAATTGTCAGATACTTAGATGTTGAATGACACTTGTGAAATATATGAAGGGCACGTGATTGTGCAAAAGGCATGGAGTACTTGTTAGCTACTGAGACAATACTAGATGCCATTAGAATATAATGCTTATTTACTCTAATTATATGCTCATAGATGTTTATTAGACCTTAAATTTATTTAAAGAACTATATCAACTATCTTATACTTTAGAAGGGGAAAGTGTTACGGATAAGAAGGATAATAAAGAGAATCAAAAGGGTTGGAAGATGTATTCCAGAAGAAATAAAAATCCGACTTAGTTGGTTATTAGTCAGTTAGTTCTTTGGGGTTGACATATTGTTTAAATAGGAAAGTAAGTCTGTTTTAGGGGGTATCTGATGTATTAGGTTGTAATTGAATGAGATTCTCTCATTGTGAAGGGAAGTATTCCCTTGAAAGTCATCTGTAGTTGAGCGAACATAATCAATAAAGATCTGTTCTTTCCTTTATTCTCTCTATTCTTGATATTTGTAATTGTTATTCTGTTGTGAAACCATAACAAGTAGTATATGAAATCTCATGTCAAAATTAAATAATCGCAAATGATAGAAATGTAATGAAATCAAGCTGCCTAGATTCTCCTGATAAGGATGTAGTATGATTGAACCTTGTAGAACTTGTTTGATGGAGATATAGAACTTTTCCAGCTGCACAATACTTGTAAATTGTAATTGCAACACCTTTCTCTTGGTAACGCATTGACTTCTGAAGTCATATGAATAGATTTCTCAATGTGCTTGACGTTATGGGAGGTGCTCGTTGGTTGGCTGCAAATGTGCAGTCCAAAAATGTAAACTCATGGAATGATCCCCTTGGGGCCCTTATTATTGGAGTCCACCAGCTGAAGTTATCAAGTTGGAAACCTGAAGAATGTGATGCTATTGAAAATGAGCTCATTGCCTGGAGTAAAAGAGGCCTTTCTGAAAGGGAAGGTAGCTTTCTTCGGTCTTTGCTCAAATTGTTGTCCTGTTAAATCATTGTAGACAATGTTGACTTATTTTTAATTTAAAATCTACTCTTTTTTCTTCCAGGAAATGAAGATGGCAAGACGATTTGGACATTGAGACTGAAAGCCACCCTTGATAGATCAAAGAGGCTAACTGATGAATATACTGAAGAGCTTCTTAAGATATTCCCTCAAAAAGTCCAGGTCAAAGAGTAATATTATTGTTCTGTTAAAGGCCTGATATTTGATTGCCCAATGCAAAAAATTACTGAACCCATAGAATATAAACTGAAGCCCAAGTACAACCAACACTGGGGAATACAAAAACTACAAAAAGTCCCTAGACTGAAAATATATTATTAAATAAATAAACAGTTTGATAGTCGTAATAATACCCCTAAATAATTGTGTCGTGTCCTACTCGGATCTTTGAAATTTTACACTCAGCCCTGTGATCAGAAATAAAGCAGAATATTGAGACAAAGTCATTCCAAACTTAATGAATCTTGATACTGCTGCATCCTTCGTTTCAAACCTAAAAGTGTACAAACCTAAAAGTCAACGTGTTGTGATACTGGTACTGTTTGGTTTTTGAAGCCAGGTTCCTCTTCATGAATGCATATATATTTTGAAATAATTGTGTCGTGTCAGCCCTGTGATCAGAAATAAAGCAGAATATTGAGACAAAGTCATTCCAAACTTAATGAATCTTGATACTGCTGCATCCTTTGTTTCAAACCTAAAAATGTACAAACCTAAAAGTCAACGTGTTGTGATACTGGTACTGTTTGGTTTTTGAAGCCAAGTTCCTCTTCATGAATGCATATATATTTTGAAATAAACAAAGTTATCGCTTTCAATGTCGCAGATGCTAGGCAAAGCTCTAGGAATCCCTGAAAATAGTGTCAAGACATACACAGAAGCTGAGATTCGTGCTGGGTATGGTAACGGATTATCCTTTGACACTTCATTAATAGAAAATTTACAGAAATCATAGTCTAATGTTTTCACTACTATCTGTGGTTTCTTGTCATATTTATTTCGAGACTGTGGATTTCATTACCATAAATATAACTAGTATATTAACTAACTTGTCTACTGTAAATTCTTAGTGTGATTTTTCAGGTTTCAAAACTATGTACTCTTCTTCTAAAGGCTGTTAGAAGCACGCTTGATTCTCAAGGTTGGGATGTTCTTGTTCCAGGAGCTGTTATAGGAACATTGGTTCAGGTACTGAGTTTCAAGATTGCACTGACACGTTTTATTTTACAAAAAATGCGTGTGGGACACCACCACGTCCCGACACGCAGTCAACGTTTTCCGACATGTTTTTTTTTTTAAATACAAATTTTATTTTCTTTTTTCTTTTTAACTAAATATGAAAAATTAATTTATAACTCAAATATTTTCTGTTATGGAATTTGACAAGAAAAATTAACAAACTATGAAATTTATTTTTGCTTTATATTTATGTTATGGAATTGAATATTTGATTAATTATATGACTTATTATGAACTGCTATATGTATTAAATGTAAACTATATTATCAACATCAACATCAACAGTACCTGTAAGCCAAGCAATTATAATTGGGGTCGGTGGTAGATGAACCCAACGATAAATAAGAGGAGATTATTTCACCAAAAAATAAAATAAGAGGAGATTAAAAAATAAATAAAATAAAATAAATAAATAAAAAATAATAATAAAAAAAAATTGGGGAAGGGGGAAATAAGATAATAAACAAGAAGGGGAAAAGAAAGAGAGGGGGAATTGAAGAGGAAAAGAACTAAAAAATGATCATAGGAATAACGAGTTTAACCTTCCACCCTGTTTATAGCTTTTCTTCATTCCTTCCTAAGACACACCGTCCGCCAATCTATATTTCATATTAAGTCTTTTTAATATATTATATATATTAAAAATATTATTTAATATGAAAACGTGTCCTAACACATCAAAATTTTAGAACTAACGTGTCGGCATATCGTGTCGTGTCCCGTGTCGGTGTTGATGCAACATAGCTGAGATTCATTTAGAAATATCTCGTATAGTGTTATTACGGTAGTTACTGTGTGTGTGTGAGAGAGAGATCTTTAGAGAACTCTTATTATTGAATTACAGAAGTGAATAGGTGTCTTAAAAGTGAATGTATCCTCATACTAATATCACTAACACTACTTCAAGTTGGATCATAAATGATAATAATGCTTAATTTGCTGCAAATCTCATTATGCAGCAATAATACATTCCTTACCTTTCCACAATACCAAATTTCCTTCAAAAAAACCTATCTACTGACCATGATCACTATAGAGAATTCTACAATCTGGTGTCCTTTAAGATATTCTTACAACGCATTGCTTCAGTGCGGCCACTAAAAGAAAAGTTAATATTAGGGATGGTCAAGGGTATATAATCCAGCTTGCCAACTAATCTCCAGTTACAGCTATGATTTTTAATTAACTCTGCATCTGCTACAAGTTTCATATTGGGTGTCATATGGAAATTACATAGTCATTCTGGTGCTAAAAAGCTCCCACTCCGTGCAGGATCCACAGAAGGGGCTATAGTAGGCAGTCTTACCTAGCATTTGCAAGTGACTGATTACATGAATTGAACCTGTGGCCTCGAGTCACATGTTGACAACACCAACTGTTGGGTCAAAGCTCCCTTCAAAGAAAATATAGGGTGCCAACTATAAATCTAGAGCGTGATTTCTCTTAAAATCAACCGATTCCTTTGTTTTAAATTTGATGTGCAAGAAGGATTTTAAAGCAATGAAGGTTTCATTGTCACTGCTAGCGATCATTACATTAGCCACATAGGCACATACTCTACAACAAATAGGGTACACCCCATAGAAGGCTGCTTATAGAGTATGTGTTGGACAAGTGACTTCAATACTCAAGAGGGGGGTTGATAGGAATAATGAGAACCAAGGCCCAACAGCAAGTCAAAGCCCAACAAGTCAAAGCCCAACAATAGATAAAGGAAAAGGAAAAGGAAAGGAATCAATATTGGTTTATCAAAGGAGGAAAAGGGGAAATGGAACATTGTAGTTGGTTATTAAAAGTGTGACGTGTGACAAGTAGTGGAGAGGTTTATACTGGCAGTTATAGTGAGAGAATATAGTTTGTTATTTTTGCCTTTTTGGGTTGTTATAATGGAGAGTTGGGGAAGGGAAGGGTATGCATTGTTTTGGTTATTCATCTACTGGTGTAGAAGGGGCTGTGGGGGAAATTACCCATAGCTGGGAGCTTTGCTCTTTATCTTTCTTGTTGATTAAAATTCCTGTAATTGTTTTTCTTCCAATTAATATACAGAGTGTTGTCCTTTTCAATTGGTAAGGATAGTTAATTCTTATCAAATTGGTGCTTTCGTTGAGAGTTGTTTATGCTCACCAGAATGACGTCTCAAAGGATAGATTTGCTTGACGCGCGAATGACTGCAGTGGAAAATTCACTTCGTTCACAAGAAACGCTTCTCCGCTCACAGGATGTGACATCCAAGGGCCACTCTAGCCAGCTGTCGGACCACTCCGTCAAGTTGGGTGCCCTGGTTACTAGTGTTGCAGAGATTGCACACAGTTTACAGACGTTGCACGCAGAGGTACGAGAGGGGTTCCAACACCGACAACCCCCATCGGAGATCCCAGTGGTTACTACGGCCGGAAGTAGCCAGACGTCGAAAAACAAGACGATGACGAACGCCAGTAGCAGCGAAGAACCTGTCACAGTGGTTCACGGCGAAAATCAAGGGGATGATTATCGAATTAAGGCGAAGAGGATTGAGCTTCCAGTTTTTTCCGGAACAGACCCAGTAGGGTGGGTGGCTCGAGCTGAAGCTTATTTTGCTGTCCAGGGAACTCCACCGACCATGCGCATCCAATATGCTCAAATTTGCATGGAAGGATCCACCTGGCACTGGTTCAAGGTGCTTAAGGAATCTGATGCACAACTGGATTGGGAACGATTTAAACACGCATTGTTTGATCGTTACGGGGAAGGCCACTTTGGAAATCCTTTCACTCAATTAAAGGGACTGCTACAAGAAGGAACGGTTGATGACTACGTGGAAGCTTTCGAAATGTTGGCTGCTCAGATCCCACCCATGCCGGACGAGCAATATATGGGTTTGTTTGCCGGTGGACTCAAGGAAGAAACCAAGCTCGAAGTTCTTTCCCTCGAGCCCCAAACTCGTTACAAGCTAATCTCGTTGGCTAGAATGGTGGAGCGAAAGTTACAGGGAGGAAGATGGAAACAACCACCGCGTGAGTCGAATCCTTTTCGTCACGGTGTGGTTACTGTGCCTACGGAACGTCTCACCCACAAATTTCCAAGCACCGGAACCCAGGCCCAAGTGAATAAGCCTGAAGACAGGCCTAATAAGCCAGGGGAAAAGAGAAATGGGCCCAACTTTAAAGGATTCAGGAACTTGTCGCACCAAGAGATGACGGAACGAAGAGCCAAGGGTCTTTGTTTTAAATGTGGGCAAAATTATAGCCCAACCCATCAGTGTCCAGATAAGCAGTTGCGTTTGTTAGTCTGGGAAGAAAACGACATGGTAGAAGATTCTAGCACATCTCTTGCTACAGAGGAAAAGGACGGGTCCGACGAGTGGGAGTTGGTTTGCAACCATGTCCGCTGCGAGGAAGAGAACCACTGCGATCCAGAAGGCGGTGCTGCACTCCAGGCTAAAACCATGAAAATCGAAGGAGAGCTGGAGGGATTCCCAATCCTGGTGCTGATCGATAGCGGAGCCAGCCATAATTTTATCGCTCCTGAACTAGTTGACTCGCTCAACTTGTCGGTCAACAACACCAAGGAGTTTAGTGTTTGCTTAGGGGATGGAAGCAGGAGGGTCTCCAAAGGCAGATGTATCGCGCTTAACCTTCGATTGGGGCGACATCACTTGACGATAGGAGCCTATCTTCTGGATCTGGGTGGGGTTGACCTAATTTTGGGGATGGAGTGGTTGGAGACGTTAGGAGAGGTGTGTCAAGACTGGAAAAGGAAGACGATGCAGTTCTTCCATCAAGGAAAGACCATTATGCTACGTGGGTATCAAATACGTACTGGGCTCAACCCATAGCTCTGAAAGGGTTGTTGCATGAGGCCGGAGGAGATTTGACTAGAGACAAGACGTCGGACACTCAGTTATCTACACGATTGACTGAGGAACAAAAGCTAGCTCTTACAAGAATACTCAATCAGTTCCAGAATGTGTTCACCAAGAAACAGGGGCTGCCTCCGTTCCGGAACCATGATCATGCCATCAATTTGATTCCAGGTACTAACCCAGTATGTGTTCGTCCCTACCGCTATGCTCATCACCATAAGGATGAGATAGAACGACAAGTGAAGGAATTATTACAAGAAGGGGAGATCAAACACAGCATTAGCCCTTTCTCCAGCCCAGTCATCTTAGTTAAAAAAAAGGATGGCACCTGGAGGATGTGTGTGGACTATAGAGCCCTGAATAAGGTCACCATTCCAGATAAGTATCCCATCCCTACCATCAGTGAGTTACTGGATGAATTGTATGGTGCTAAATATTTTTCTAAAATTGATTTAAAATCTGGTTTTCATCAAATTCGAGTGAGAACAGAAGATACCCCTAAAACTGCCTTCCGTACACATGATGGGCATTATGAGTATCTTGTTATGCCTTTCGGTTTAACAAATGCCCCATCCACTTTTCAATCCACCATGAATTCCGTATTCAGGGACAAGCTCCGACAACATGTTTTGGTGTTTTTTGACGATATCCTTGTGTATAGTTCCTCATGGGAAGCTCATTTATGCCATTTGGCAGAGGTATTGTCCTTATTGCAGGAAAATCATCTTGTTGCTCAACCAAAAAAGTGCAGTTTTGGGGAGGAATCCGTGGAGTACTTGGGCCACGTCATCTCATACCAAGGAGTAGCAATGGAACCATCCAAGATCCAAGCGGTACTGAATTGGCCACAGCCTCATAATGTCAAGGGCGTTCGAGGATTTTTGGGGCTAACTGGTTACTACCGGCGGTTTATCAAGGACTATGGCAAGATTGCTCAACCACTGACTGAACTCACCAAAAAAGGTGGTTTTATTTGGAGTGAGGCAGCCAAGGCAGCTTTTGACAAGTTGAAGGAGCTTCTCACGTCTGCCCCAGTGTTGGCTCTTCCAGATTTCTCTAAAGAATTCATAATTGAATGTGATGCTTCTGGGACTGGTCTAGGAGCTGTGTTAATGCAGGAGAAACAACCAATAGCTTACTTCAGCAAAGCTCTTGCCCCAAGGAACCTTGCCAAGTCAGTATATGAGAAGGAGATTATGGCATTGGCCCTTGCCATCCAACACTGGCGTCCATACCTTTTGGGTCGATCCTTTAGGGTTTATACAGATCATAAGAGCTTAAGACACCTATTGACTCAGCGAATCACTACATCTGATCAGCATTGTTGGCTGTCCAAATTAATGGGGTATCAGTTTGAAGTAATATATAAGCCCGGACCCGAAAATAAGGCTGCTGACGCCCTTTCCAGAATGATGGAACCTGAGGACTATGAGTTATCTAGCATAATTTCCAGCCCATATTGGTTGGATCTGGGAATTGTTAAGGATGAGTACAAGTCTGATCCTTTTCTACAAGAGGTAATAACAGCCAAAGTAACTAATCTGGAGGTTCCTGCTGACTATAATTGGCAGGGTGATCTGTTGTTTTACAAGGGCCGCATGGTATTATCTTCAAAGTCTTCTCTCATTCCTACTTTGATGCACGAGTTTCACTCGTCTCCTACAGGAGGACACTCGGGTTTCACTCGAACATATAAGCGGCTTGCTAGTGGCTTGTTTTGGAAAGGAATGCAAAAACAAATCATGGCATTTGTGAAGTCATGTGATGTATGTCAAAGGAATAAACATCAGACTTTGGCTCCTGCTGGGCTTCTACAGCCTTTGCCAGTACCTCAACTGGTTTGGGAAGATGTATCCATGGATTTCATATCCGGGTTGCCTAAGTCCAATGGTTATGAGGTGATCTTTGTGGTAGTGGATCGTTTGACCAAATATGCTCATTTTATTTTGGTCAAACGGCCGTTTACTGCTAAGACTATTGCTGAATTATTTGTTAAGGAAGTAGTACGTCTCCATGGAATACCACGGTCTGTTGTCAGCGACCTGACCCCCTCTTCCTTAGCAATTTTTGGAAGGAATTATTTCGTTTGCAGGGTACTAAGTTGAAGATGAGTACTTCCTATCATCCTCAAACGGATGGTCAAACAGAAGTAGTGAATCGTTGCTTGGAGACATACTTACGTTGTTTTGCTTCGGAGCAGCCCAAACTTTGGTCTCTATGGATATCTTGGGCCGAATTCTGGTATAATACTTCCTTTCATAGTTCCATCAATACTACTCCTTTTACTGCTGTGTATGGTCGCCCTCCTCCCAATATCACACACTACTTGATGGGCGAAACTCAAATTGATGCTGTTTCAAGAGTCTTATATGACAGAGACGAAGCTTTGCGCCAATTAAAGTACCATCTAATTCGTGCTCAGTCCTCTATGAAAAGACAAGCGGATACTCATCGCCGGGAGCTAGTGTTCGCTGTTGGAGATTGGGTTTATGTGAAATTGAGACCCCATAGACAGATGTCTGTTTCTAGACGGATAAATCCTAAACTTGCTGCACGTTTTTATGGACCATTTCAAATAGTAGAGAGGGTTGGAGCCGTAGCTTATAAGTTGCTACTTCCCGTGGGATCCCGAATCCACTCTGTTTTTCATGTGTCCCAATTAAGAAGAGCTATTGGTTCAGTGATAGCTGCGGGTGAACTGCCAACAGATCTTGCTGTAGATGAGATTGATCTTCATGAACCTGAATCTGTATTAGCTGTACGCAATTCCACGGATGGGGAAAATTCACAAGACGAATGGTTGATTCTTTGGAAAGGCAAACCGGTTGAAGAGGCTACGTGGATGAAGGCCACTGACGTCCAGGGACAATTTCCTCAATTTTGCCTTGAGGACAAGGCAACTTCTATAAAGGGTGGTATTGATAGGAATAATGAGAACCAAGGCCCAACAGCAAGTCAAAGCCCAACAATAGATAAAGGAAAAGGAAAAGGAAAGGAATCAATATTGGTTTATCAAAGGAGGAAAAGGGGAAATGGAACATTGTAGTTGGTTATTAAAAGTGTGACGTGTGACAAGTAGTGGAGAGGTTTATACTGGCAGTTATAGTGAGAGAATATAGTTTGTTATTTTTGCCTTTTTGGGTTGTTATAATGGAGAGTTGGGGAAGGGAAGGGTATGCATTGTTTTGGTTATTCATCTACTGGTGTAGAAGGGGGTGTGGGGGAAACTATCCATAGCTGGGAGCTTTGCTCTTTATCTTTCTTGTTGATTAAAATTCCTGTAATTGTTTTTCTTCCAATTAATATACAGAGTGTTGTCCTTTTCAATTGGTAAGGATAGTTAATTCTTATCAGGGGTGAATTGAGTTTTACAAAATCTTTTCGCAAAGTACCTCCTTTGATGTTTTAAAGACTATTTCTTCAATAAAGTGATTTAATAAGAAACAATCTAAGTGTAGGAGCAAGAAAAGTGAATAGCAAAGTAATCAAGCTAGTATATAAAGACAATCTAAAATGCAATTTCAATACTTAAATAAAGAGACTAAGGTTAGAGAGATTGCAAACTAGATGTATCCTGATTCGGTCACCACCACCGTGACCTACGTCCAGACTGAAGCCGCTCGATCAATTCTTTTCACTAATTATCAAGCTTGAGGGTGGTTGACAAACCACTACAACTTTTCAAGACTTCGGGCTCTTGATGCCTTACAACTTTTCACTCCAAATCTTCTTAGGAATTTGGTGACCTTTCAAGTGTATAGGGTTCACTCCCCTAACTACTCAATAAATCAAAGGAAGGTGTTTAATAATGGCTAAGTACTCTCAAAGTACAAATAACACAAGTTGAAGAACAATGGTATATGACACTCTCACAAGAATAAAGCTCAAAGAGAATTTATGATCAAGAAGACAAGAATAATGCAAATAGGATGAGAATTAATGAGTAATAATGATCAAGAAGTGTGTCCCATCAATGGGAACAGTGGTCTCTATTTATAGAGGGCCCCCAAGGCCTTTTTCCTACTCATTTTCGCAAACTAGTCGTTTTATAGCCGTTATTTTTGTCTTCTGTATAGTAGGTAATCGATTACCATTGAGTGGGTAATCGATTACCATGAAGGGTAATCAATTACCGTAGTTGGGTAATCGATTACCAACCTGTTAAAAGGTTGGATTTCACCCTAACATGGTTTTCTCTTGATTTAAAACAGTTTCAAATATTGTTTAAACAATTTATGAACATTGAAAAATATATTTTCATGCTAGAAATGTATTTGAATGTCAATCGATGATTTAATGCATGTATTTGAAAAATACTTTGAGCTTTGTTCACATAAGGAATCAATTTACAAATAATCCTAAGTCCTATATATTATTTTGAGTTTGGACTTAGAGACTTCTCTTGAAGCTTGAGTCTTGATCTTGTTTAGACTCCTTTTTGATGTTTGCACCTTGAAGCTTTCTTTCCATGCTTGTTTGTTATCATCGAAATCGTTGAACCTTTATATTCTTTTCGTAGAGTGCATTGGTTCCACAGTATGGAACGGTCATAAACATTGTATTAACCAATTACGACCACTTCATTAAGCATTCCAAAGCAGGCTTGGGAGATTGTTTTAAACAATACCTAGATTTTTGAAAGTCGACAGCCCTTCCATACTCCCCAAGCAACAAGCCCATTGGTTGTTTCATGTAGACCTCTTCCATCGAATCTCTATGGAGAAATATAAGTGGCCAATGTTGAGAAGCAAAAAGGAAGATATGTTGACGAATTGAACTTTGGCAACTAGAAAAAATGTTTCAACAGTCAACACTGTAGGTGTGGGCATAGTCTAGCTTTCAATTTTGTAATTGACCCATATTTATTTTGACCGGAAAGATCCACTTGCAGCCTATAGCATTTTTTGTTAAAAGGAACCAAATGCCAGGTCCCATTTCTCTCCAGAGCCACCATTTGCATCCGCACGCCCTCTCACCACCCATCATGGCCAAGGGCCTCTGAAAATGTACACTTGGCAATCAATATAGAGTCTGCGGAATTAGTAAAGTTACTGCTTCTGTAGACTCAGTAAACTAATAATAGAAAGGAGACAAGTGGTGTAAGACACAAAATAACGAGACATATGAGTACAAGTCTCAAAATTCTTTATTATCAATAATCAAACAAAAGTCCTCATTTTGTGGAAAGAGGGGTCTCTCTGGCCCTCCACACCAGAAAAACCTGAGAATAAATAATAATGATATAGATAATAAACTTGGGCTCACTCTACTCCCCCCTCCCCTTCCTGCCTCTCGGAGGTTTACTATGACTAACTTGAATTTGGGTTTCTTTGACCTAGGTTGAAAAAATTGTTCCTGGATCGCTACCATCACCAGTGGAAGGACCTATTATCCTTATTGTTAACAGAGCTGATGGAGATGAAGAGGTACATTTGTACACTTTTTTTTAGACTAAACAGAAATATTAAATATATTAATATTTATTAGGTTGATTATGCTTACAGGTAACAGCTGCTGGGAAGAACATAGTGGGAGTTATACTTCAGCAAGAGCTGCCTCACTTATCTCACCTGGGTGTTAGGGCCCGACAGGCAAGTCTTCTTTCTAAATATCCAATTAATGATTTTGAAGTTTGAACTTGCATGTATGTCAATGACATTCATACAGCTATTGTTTATTACAGGAAAAGGTTGTCTTTGTCACTTGTGAAGATGATGAAGAAGTTGCTGATATAAAAAGGCTTGTTGGGTCACGTGTGAGGTTATTTAGTCAAGACAATTTTCCCATCAATGATTATTTATTTTGAAAACTGAATCAGTTTTTTTTTTTTTTTTTCTTTTTATAATATTGTGAACAGATCCAATGTTTTTCATTTTCTCCTTTTCTACTTTCATTTAAACTTTCAGGTTGGAAGCATCCACTGCCGGTGTTAATTTGACGTTGTCCTCTTCAGTTGACCCTGATGGCAATTCTTCCGTTAAAAGTGCTTCTGATGACAGTTTCTCTGGAGTTGAGGTTCCTTCTTTCTCTGCTGGTAGAATTTCCAATTTCAATCAGGTAGAGAATGATAAAATTATTCACTCTGATTTTTATTTTTATTTTTTTGGCTGAGTTGTCATTGTTTTGCATTTAGAAATAAACTTCCAGCTTGGTGAAAGTGGTGAGATTTAGAGTTGAAAAATTGGACTAGCATTTAAATGATGTTGGTGATAGGTTCTGCATGGTAGAGATTAAAACCTTTTGTTAGAGAGATGAGAAGAAAACATTCCTTAAGAGAATTTAAGGGAGAATGGTAATGTAATTCAACAAGACGACTCTGAGTAATATTGATATGTATGATAACACTTGGGGTGCACTACGAGTAACTACTTACTAAATTCCATAGCAATTTCCTAATACTAATTATTTTATTCAATCCTTTACACCTTTCTTCATATTTCACTTAACAGTTTTAGTTTAGAGGAACATGGTAATGAAGCATGCACAACTAATTAGTCTAGAGGTCAATCCCTACCGGCTCCATTATCATAAAAAGGCAGCCTGGTGCTATATAGCTCCTGCTACGCACAAGTCCAAACTGTGACTTCTGGGTCACATGGGAACAACACCTACCGTGGTGCCCAGATTCCCCTTCATGTGAGGGAGCCTGTTGAGAGACAGCTGACAATTCTAATCTTTCACCCAATAACCTAATCTTTTAGGTTGAGTGGTTTTTTAAAACTGCACATGTAGGTAGGCAACCTTTAGTTAGTAGTCCTATTGGGCCGAATTTGTATGGGTAGTACTACACTAGTAATTGACTTAATTATTAGTATAAATAGGTGTTAATGCTTATATTATAACATACATCATATGAATCTAATCTCATTTTATTCAGAATAATGATTTTCATATGCCGAGCATTTATTCAATTATCATTTATTTATTTCTCTGCAATAAGGACCTCAAATTAATAATTATTCTATTCATATCAAGGGTGCTTCTTCCGGAGGAATTATCTTGCTTCCTGATGCAGAGACACAGACTTCCGGTGCAAAGGCTGCTGCGTGTGGTCGCTTGTCATCATTGTCTACAGCTTCTGATAAAGGTAAGATTCAATAAAAGCAACATTGAGTTTGATGCATAACTATGTCGGACCATCAATATTGTAGTGAGTAACCTCAACTCCAGTAGTGCTATTATTTATCTTTCCAATAATATATTTATCTATGGAAATTTACAATGTACTATTTAAAACATTCTTCTTCTTCTTTTGTTTTTTTTGTTTTTTTGTTTGGGGGGGGGTGGGGGGGGGTGGTTACGAACACTCAGATTTAAAAAAATAAATAAAATTATCCATCTCTAAACTGAAAATTTAACTGAAACAATGTTTTATATCTTTTTGTTCATCTCAATTGATTTGTTGCAACCGAAGCAGTAATAAAATTGTTCCTTTATGATTGAGAGGTCACAGGTTCGAATCCCAAAAAACTACTTCTTCGCAATTATTTGTAAGGGTAAAGCTGCGTACAAGAATTGCACTCATCTCACACTCGCTAGTCGGGTTTAATTGGGAAGTGGTTTCTTTTTGCGAGCTAAAAGAATATTTTTTTTTTTGCTTGGGGTTTATTGCATATTCTATGAGTATGTCTTGTGGTCCAATGCTTTACTTTCTTTTCCTCTCAATGAATTCTTCTTTTATCCTCAAAATAACCGGTTATATACTTTATAAAAGAAAGGTTAATATTGTTCTCCCGTCATTGGGGGGAACTGTAGAATATTCTAGAATTCATTTATTTCTTTCTTGTTATCTGTTCCTTCATTTATTAGGTTCTCTTGTTATTGTAAATATGTCTCTTAGTCTTTTGTATGCCTCTTAGTTTTTTGTTCTTATTTATTAGCTTTGTTCTTTGTACTCATTATAAATTGTACCTCCCTGGATCTTTCATGATATGAATCAGAAGTTTATTCATAAAACTCTTCTTCTTTTCATCATGGTATCAGAGCGTTTAAAGAATAAAGTATGATCAGTCTGAGCTTGGGTGAACCCTTTTCCCTTAACAGCTTGAGTAAATTTCCCAAACCATTCTCTGGGAGATTGTTTAAGTCCATAGAGAGACTTCTGCAACTTGCACACAGATCCATCCCCTTTTTCAAAACCAGGAGGTGGATCCATGTAAACTTCCTCATGTAGATCACCATTCAAGAAGGCATTCTTGACATCTAATTGTTGCAATGGCCAATCAAGGTTGGCGGCAAGAGATAGCAGAACGCGGATAGTGTTAAGCTTGGCAACAGGAGCAAATGTCTCCTGATAATCTATCCCATGAGTCTGAGTAAATCCCTTAGCAACTAATCTGGCCTTATACCTATTGATGCTGTTGTCTGCATTAAATTTTATTGTGAACACCCACTTGCAACCAACAGTTTTCTTTCCTTTAGGTAATGTCACAAAATCCCATGTTTCATTTTTTATAAGTGCATCCATTTCTTCTAATACGACATTCCTCCATTTTGGATCATCAAGTGCTTCTTGGATATTTTTGGGTATCCTGGTACTATCTAACATAGTATTGAAAGCACGAAAACCTGGAGATAACTTCTCATATGAGATATAATGGGAAATAGGATGAGCAGTGCAAGATCTAGTACCTTTCCGAAGAGCAATGGGCATATCAATGTTGGCTGTACTAGAGCATTCAAGTGGGTTACTAGAGCAAGGACTCGAGTCAGGATCCTGGCAGTCTAGAGTCTCTTGATGTATTTTGCGCCTGCTGTAGAATTTTCCCCATTTACCAGGAGGATCACAAGTACCGGGGTCCGGGAGGATCATTAGACTCAGGTATAGTTGCTCCCCCTATTTCCTTCCCAATAACTCCCCCTGTTTCCAAAGGCCAAGGTAAGACAACAGCTTCATTTCGTTTCCCAGGCTTATCTTCATCCATATCACTAGACTCCCCCTGAAGAGAAGTCGGGGAAAAAAAGGATTGTGTCTCATAAAAGGTAACATCCATGGAAACAAAGACCTTACGGAGAGAAGGTGAATAACACTTATAGCCTTTTTGATTAGGGGAATATCCTATGAAGACACATCTAATAGATTTAGGGTCAAGTTTGGACCTTTGATGTGGAGGAATGTGAACAAAGACCACAGAGCCAAATATTTTGGGAGGAAGAGAAGAAAAAGCACAAAAGGAAGGAAAAGATTTAGTAAGACAAGATAAAGGAGAATGAAAATTTAGTACCCGAGAAGGCATCCGATTAATGAGATAAGAAGCTGTCAAAATGGCTTCCCCCCATAGATATTTAGGGACATGCATCGTAAATAAGAGAGCTCGAGCAACTTCAATTAGATGTCTATTTTTCCTTTCAGCCACCCCATTTTGTTGAGGGGTATTAGGACAAGAACTTTGATGAATGATTCCATGTTGGTTTAGGTAATCTCCAAGAACAGAATTAAAAAATTCTGTGCCATTATCTGTTCGCAGAACTTTGATAGGAGTCTGAAATTGAGTTTGAATCATAGCATGAAAGTTTTTAAAAGTGGATGCAGCATCAGACTTGTCTTTTAAGAGATATACCCAACATACCCTAGAATGATCATCAATGTATTGGCATGATGTGCAGGGCTCTGCATGAAGACATTCATATGTGGTAGTCTCAAATGCCCATCAAAGAGCCACTTAACCTAAAAACTTAAGTTGTTATACATGGGCCCAATAATGGTTTTTGTAACTGTTTTAGTCACATGAAAGGCCACTGGACGTTTCCTTCATAAAAAATGGACAGTTTTTAGTTTCAAGAATTCACTTTATTTAGTGTCCTTCTGGATTATGTGCCACGCTCACTTTCCTCCTCTTGATAAAATTCTTTGATCACTAAAAAATTTGGTCCACCCATGCCACGTCTTATATGCATGCTGTTACATTGAGATTATTTTGAGGTATGTATGTTTAAACTCGTTATCTTAAAACTCATATAACTAAAGATTATTTGTGCTCTCACTCACTCAATATATCAGCTGCAATTCTCTGCAAATTTCATGTTTCTGAAATTTTCTCTCCCTTTTCATAGAGCTTTGCTATATGTATTTTCTTGTATTCAAATAGACTGAAGTGCTAACTTAAACTATAGTATTTCGTCTTATGATCTTGTCAGTTAAATGAGATCTTGAAAGATGATTGATGAAGATGGTTAAGATAAATTTTGGAAGATGCTTATGCAATTTTATTTGTTAGTGATCATAGTCATAGACTGATTGGTGATATCTAGGATGCACATTATAATAATTAACAATTATGTATTTTTGCAAGTCACATTTCTAAAATCTGATTTTTGAATGACAGTTTACAGTGATCAGGGAGTACCTGCTTCTTTTCGAGTTCCTTCTGGGGCAGTTTTACCATTTGGATCCATGGAATTGGAGCTAGAGAAGAGCAATTCCACTGAAACATTCAGGTCCATACTCGAAAAGATAGAAACAGCAACACTGGAGGGTGGTGAACTTGATGTTCTATGCCATCAACTCCAGCAATTGATTTCTTCCTTGATGCCATCAGAAGACCTCATTGAAAGGATTGGGAGAATATTTCCAAGCAATGCACGTTTAATTGTTCGATCCAGTGCCAACGTTGAGGACTTGGCTGGAATGTCAGCGGCAGGACTTTATGAATCAATACCCAACGTTAGTCCTTCCAATCCAACAGTTTTTGGAAAGGCAGTTAGCCAAGTATGGGCTTCACTGTACACACGGAGGGCAGTTTTGAGCCGTCGTGCTGCTGGTGTGCCTCAGAAGGAAGCTTCAATGGCAATTCTGATCCAAGAAATGCTTTCACCAGATTTATCATTTGTACTACATACTGTCAGCCCAACAAACCAGGATAATAATTATGTGGAAGCTGAGATTGCTTCTGGCCTTGGTGAAACTTTGGCTTCTGGAACCCGGGGTACACCATGGCGTATATCATCTGGGAAATTTGATGGGTTAGTGCAAACGCTGGCTTTTGCAAACTTCAGCGAGGAATTGCTGGTACGTGGTGCAGGGCCTGCCGATGGGGAGGTTCTCCATTTGACTGTGGATTACAGCAAGAAACCATTGACAGTTGACCCGGTTTTCCGTCGACAACTTGGTCAACGCCTTTGTGCAGTTGGGTTTTTCCTCGAGAGAAAGTTTGGTTGCCCTCAGGATGTGGAAGGATGTCTTATTGGAAAAGACATCTTTATTGTCCAGACACGACCCCAACCCCTGTAGAAATCTCTTGTCTGTAATTATTAATGTTTGTTGACACGGTGGCCTCTTGAAATGGTTATGGCACATGGGATTGGGATATATATATAATAAACATTGTGTGAACCAGTTACTGCACCCTTAGTTGATGGGAATTTCTTAGATTAGACACCTAATATGGCACCAACTAAGCTGTCTTGTAGGTGATGGAAGTGGAATGAAGTCATTCTGAAGGAAGTTAGTCGTATGCCTGTGGTTTTAATTACTACATTTATATGAGATCACACGTCACAGTTGGCCTGTGTACTGTATCGTATATTGATGTAATATATTTTTGTTCAGAGAACTTAAAATAATGTTGAGATATGACATATCTGAGTTGCAAATGCAACAATGGGAAGCCTGCTATTGGTGTCTGAGAAGTGAAACACATCAGAAAGATAGCTGATGTCCTCCACTATTGAGATTTGAGAGAGCTAGCAATTAATTATGCTTTTCTGTTTATGTTTTTATTTGCCTTCTAAGTTTATTTGTTAATTCTTTAAAAGTAAACTATTATTTTGGCCTCCAACATTTTTAGAACATCGATTTAGTACTACAAAGAATATTACTTTGACATCATATTAGTTAAAATTTACCAAGACCAAAAAAAATAAAAATAGTGGTAATAACATTGACTGATTATAATATTGACATCCTTTTTGCTTAGAAAATTATAAATATATCACTTCCTTAGGATGGAAATAGGTGAAGTTATTTATTGAGAGCTTATGACCTCATGACTTTAGACTTAACAAGCATGCTTACAAAATAAGGTAGGTCAAGACTTTTATTATTTAGTTAAATAAAGTCAAATTTTTAAAAACGTGATATCATACCTTAAAACAGTTTCTTATGTAAATACCATTTTCCGTACATCAACATCAAGTTCCAGATATTTAATTTTTTTTCTTTATTTTAATCTCTCTCTCTTTTTATTTATTTATTCTTTTCTTTTTTCCTCGTGTCTTTTTTTCGTTATGTGTCTTTATTTTATTTAATTTTTAATTTTTATTGTTAATTTTTTAACGAATATTATTATATATATGGGATAAGATCATTTTACACAAGTGTCAAACTAAAAAGTTTGATATTAATTACTAATTAATTAGTAAGTGTGACCCAATAAATTATAATCATTGATAAAAATTAACTGTTAGGATTTGATGTCAAACTTTTTAATTTGATATCAGTGTCGGGTTCCTCATGGGATTAAAGGGTTAACCTTGCAAGGAATTGAGGGTTAACTATTGAATCTTTTAGATGATAATTTATCTGAATAATTATATAAATAATTATTGTAAACCAATCCGGAGTACTAATCATTTGGTGAATGAACCCTGGCTGCAATGTTTTTTAATATTTACAAAAATTAATCTTTGTTCTTTGTTTTATTTCTCAAAATAAAAATACAAAAATAAGTCTTTTATTTTCAAAATTCAATTTCCATCAAATTGACAATATTTGTAAAAAAAACCCTATTTGAAATCTTCCATTCCTTAAGAGAAAATTTATTTGATATTCGATCCCAATCCCTGTGGAGACGAACTTTACTTATCATTTTATTACTTGTGATATCTGCCGGAGAGTATCAAGTTTTTGGAAAGATATTGCCCCTATATATGTAGGTAAAATAATTTCTAGAGCCGTTTTACGTACAAAAATGACAGATGTATGGTTATGATTCCCCACATTTAATACTTTCACGTATATATATGACAAATATTTGATTGTTGTACGTACAGCAGCTGCAGAAATACAAACCTCATATATATATATATATATATATATATATATATATATATATATATATATATATATATATATATATATATATATATATATATATATATAGGGGAAGGATATTCTTACACCGGTGTAAGAGTTAGAAGTCTTACACTCAATCTTGACCAGTGATCCACTTGTATCCAATGGCTCACATTACTAAAAAATCTGAGCCCATAGATATAAGTGGGATTAACGGACAAGATTAGGAGAGTAACTAACACTGGTGTAAAATGATCCTGACCCATATATATATAGGGGTAAACATTTCTGCAGTCACTTTAGATAAGGTTATCTATAGCTGTCCCTTTTTAACTAAGTGTGACCTGTCATACTTTAAAATTGCATTTTCTGTCTCCGCCACGTCAGCTGAAAGTGTCTGAGGAAAGAGAAAAAAGAACAGCTTTATTGTTATAACTAAGTATGACCGGTCATACTTAGTGAAAATGCGCTAGCTGTAGATAACCTTATCTAAAGTGGCTGTAGAAATACTTTTCCCATATATATATATATATATATATATATATATATATATACATATATGGGGTAGGATATTCTTACATCAGTGTAAGAGTTAGAAATCTTACACTCAATCTTGATCATTGATCCACTTGTATCCAATGGCTCACATTATTAAAAAATTTGAGCCCTTAGATAAAAGTGGGATGAACGGACAAGATTAAGAGTGTAACTTACACTGGTGTAAAATGATCTTAACCATATATATATATATATATATATATATATATATATATATATATGTGGCATATATATATAGGGTAAATATTTCTACAGCCACTTTAGATAAGGTTATCTACATCTATCTAAGAATGACGTCATTTTGATTAATGAAGGGTGTTTCTGTAATTTTGTTTATTTTTTTTATCATATGCATTTTACTGAAACACCCTTTATTAATTCACCTAAAATTACAGAAACACCCTTCATTAATCAAAACGACGTAATTTTTGAGGTAGCTGTAGATAATCTTATCTAAAGTAGCTGTAGAAATATTTTTCCCTATACGGGGTAAATATTTCTACAACCACTTTAAATAAGGTTATCTACAGCTACCCAAAAAATTACATCGTTTTGATTAATGAAGGGTGTTTCTATAATTTTAGGTGAATTAATGAATGGTGTTTCTGTACTTTTGTTTATTTTTTTATCATATGCATTTTAGTGAAAGTGATGTTCATCTGTCACCGATTTCAACTAATTTGAGATAAAAGTGATGTTGATGACAGTTATTTAAAACCCCACCCCACCTCGGGGTCAACCCCGCTGGGTCACTTACCCTCTCTCTCTTTGAGGGTTAGTTCACTAGTTAGACCATGCATACATGTTGACCCATTCCACCACCGAAACTCGAGCGGGTCTTGGTGACTCTCGGGTTA
Organism: Gastrolobium villosum; assembly: GCA_032173675.1. Classification (NCBI taxonomy): domain Eukaryota; kingdom Viridiplantae; phylum Streptophyta; class Magnoliopsida; order Fabales; family Fabaceae; genus Gastrolobium; species Gastrolobium villosum. The sequence goes on along the minus strand of JAVKPL010008872.1, from coordinate 249,627 downwards.
AAGAGTTCAGAGGGGGTCACTACATTTAAAATAAAAGAAATACACACAAAACGACATTGTTTTGGTGTGTAAAAAAACAAAAAACAAACCCGCTGCCTAGATGTAGAGCTAGATATCAAATCTGAATCGTTTTTCTTCTTTTCTTCCGATCTTCTCTCCCAACCACATACTCAATTTCCCTGATTCGGTGATCTCCTCCGTCGTGGTGGTGGTCCCTCCTATCCTCTTCAATCTTCTCTCTCCCTCTCCTTCGCCATCTTAATTCTTCTCTCCCCACCATTGATTTGCCTACATCTGTACGTACAGACAATAACATTTTAAGTTTCATTTGTATATACTTACTAGAAATATTTTTTTTTCCCTGAGAACACAACTCAAAACCACCTCTCTTTAAAGGTGGCAAACCCGTGAGTTTGGCTGACGGGTCTTTATGTATTTTGACTAGTTTCACCCACAAATACACTGACCAACCCTCTTCTCTGTCTTCGTCTTCGTCTTCGTCTCTGTGTCCAACTTCATTTCCTTCTCTGTCTCCGGAGGTTCCAATCGTGGACTGGACACACACATCAGAATATCAGATCCTACTTTCTCTCCTCCCTTCTTTCATCTCAAAACGCTTTTTGAAAATTATGTCCCGTGACTTTCTCTTTTGTTTTAAAAACAACAACAGTCCTTAATTAAATTGTTCAACCAATTTTTTTATCCAAAAAAAAAAAAAAAATAGTTCAACCAATTTAGTTACTGGTCATAGAATTCGTTCTCATAGAAATTTTTTAACGATTCATATTTTAAATGTATATCTTCCGGAGTTTAGTAGAAAGAAAGAAAGAATATTAAATTTTCCCGATTCAATGAAAAAAATGATGGGAACCTTAGATGTTAATTTGAAGACATAATTGAAAGTTCAATAGATATCTAAAATTAAAATTTAAAAAAAGTTAACTCAATTACGCACTAATATTCTTGTTAGTTTATGTCTTTATGAGTTCGTATGGAAAAATATTCTTCTGAGATAATTTTTTATGTTTGGTGTGACAAATATTTTAAATTTTTTTATTTGATGGAAAAAATTCTCCGCATGTCTAGTTGAGAGCAATATTTTCTTGTTTGACTTTTACAACTTCTATATTAAAAGAGAAAAATAACTTTCCCTTTTAAGAAGGGGTAGTCAATCTTGAAAAATCAAACAAATTTTAAATAAGAACATTAATTTTAGTTAAAAAAAATCATCTTGAAATATGTTTTAGCATTACTTTTTTTTGTTTTTGGTAGGTTATGTTTTTGGAAAAAATATTTATCCTTTTAGTCATTTTAGTTAAAGCTAGTATTTTTATTTAAAATTTAAATTAAAAAAACTCTCACTTTGACCCCATGATTTCTATTATATATCTCTTTTTATCACTTAAAATGACATAATTATATGTCTTTTAAAATGATAAACAATAATCTCTCTGATTTTACCCAAAAATAAAATTTTATTTTTCAAATCCATACTATAACTATCACATTATTTTCCAAAAACAAACAGGGAAAGCCTATACTCATCTAATTGTTGAACTTTTTATGAGAAATATTACTCTCATTTTACATGAGATTATATATGTTATCTCACATCGAAAATCCCACTCACTTTTCTTCTTTTTTCTTTTTTACCCTTTAATAATGGGTCCCACATAACTTCTTTCTATAATATGAGAGAGTTACTCTCACATAAAATGAGAGTAGCATTCCCCACCTTTTGTTCACCCACGGTCAAACAGCAGTAAAATATTCAAAACTTATTATCGCACTTACCTTTGACCCATGAACTTATCTTATGCCACCAAACTGGAATACCAAGAAAGACTTTGTACCAATGAAATAAACAACTATCCTACACATAAAAAAAGTGTTGGATCTCATCACTCTTTTTTTCTCTCCTCTTATTTGTGGATCCCACCACTCTTTTTTCCTCTCCTCTTACCTTTATTGAATAAATTGAATTGCCTTTATAGGCATTACAAGAATATGGTATACATTTGAATTCAAACTTATCTATAACTATGAATCTTATTTGAACAAATAAAATATTCTGTAACAGCTAATAGTTACTACTTGATGACTGTTACAAACATCCTATTAATATGTAACAGCTAACGATTACAACTTGATGGTTGTTATAAACAGCCTATTAATATGTAACAGCTAACAATTATGACTTGATGGCTGTTATAATCATTGCTAACGGCTTGATGACTGTTACAATCCTTGCTAACACTATATATATATATATATATATATATAGGGGAAGGATATTGTATTTGTGTTACTACCATATGTAACAGTTAGATCACTTATGTTGATCCAACGGTTATATTTATTTTCATCTTTGTATTCATGATTCTTTAATATTTTATATTTATTTTCACTTTTGATGGTCTGTTTCCCATATTTAATGTTTTTACTTTAAATTTGCTAACGGCTTGATGACTGTAGTAACATAAACTCCTTGCTATATATATATATATATATATATATATATATATATATAGCGGTTATATTGACAAATTTTTTTCTTACATACTTATAAACTACGTTAAGTATGACTAGTCAGCCTTTAATAAAGAGTATATGACTAGAGGAGGGTTCTTTTGACTTCAAAGTAAGACTTACAAGTCTTACTCCCCATCTCAGCCGTTGATGGATGGAAATCAACGGTTGTCATTTATAGTGTAATTACTAATTAATTAATATAACTTTGTAAACTATAACCGTTGGATGGACGGAAATCAACGGCTAGAATGGGGAGTAAGACTTATAAATCTTATTCTTGAGTCAAATGATATATATATATATATATATATATATATATATATATATATGAGGTAGGATCCTTTGACACCGGTGTCAAATTTTAAATTTGACACCTCGTCTGAGAGCCGTTAGATAAAAAAAGATCAACGGTTCTGATTTGTAAGCATGTGACACCGTTGATCTTTTTTGATCTAACGACTCCAAGATAAGGTGTCAAATTTAAAATTTGACATCGGTGTCAAAGGATTCGCCTTCATATATATGGGGGCAGGATCCTTTGACACCGGTGTCAAACTTTGAAATTTGACACCAAATTCTAACCGTTGATTTCCGTCAATCAACCGTTATCATTTATTGGGAATTGCACCTGTTAACTAACTATTAATTATAATAAATGATAACGGTTGATTAACGGAAATCAACGATTGTGATTTGGTGTCAAATTTCAAAATTTGATGCGGGTATCAAATTATTTTGCCCCTATATATATAAATATATATAATTTTGTAACTGGAAACCCATGAGTATTTTGTGACGGAAACCCATGAGTACTATCTCTTTGATTTGAGTTGTTTGTTATGTAAGCAAGAGAAGCAGAAGAAGAGAGATCACTGGCAGGCACAACCCAAATGAAGAAGACAAGGAAACCCTCTTGTGGATTTCTGGTTTTACGAAAGCCTAAAATAGGTGCAGCCATACACCGCTTCTTCATGGCCGTCAAAACTTTTTCTCAGTCATTTTGTGAGTACATTAATCTTTCTTGCTTTATCTAATTTTTGTTTTCACACACGCACATGAAACTCTATTTCATCCAATAATAAATGTATTATCATTTTCGCTTTTTAGATTTTAACTTGATTCAAATATATATTATATTGGTAGATAAAACATAATTATTAATTTTTAGTTAAAAACTTTTAATTTAAACAAATCTTTCGGTATACATTTTTTTTTTTGGTTAACAATTCGGTATACATTTTTTACTGTAATTGGAATTAACCTTTTTATTTTGTTTCTTGCATAACATGTGAGATAAGCTAACTGTCAAATTAAGTTTATGGATTTATCCACCAAATTCTTTTTTTAAGGACTTTGCTACAAGAAAAAATAGATCAGTGGGAGGAAGGGAAAATATCTTCAGTGCTCTCATAGTACTAAAAATTGGATACATCTTTTATTAATTTTGAAAAGAAATAATATAATTAACTTTTATCATTTTACACACCATTTTATGATTATAATCACTTCAGTTCTATTTTTTATTTTTTATAGTAAAAGAATACCTAGTCTTATAGGAGAAGATTTTTTGTGGGGCGGGACCATGGTAGTTCCTCCCAAAAAAAAAAAAAAAGAAGGATGAAGGGGGAAAATTAAAAAAAAAAATTATCAAAGGGTAGAAAAGTTTTTTTTTTTCTCTCTCTTCATTCAATTTTTTATAAAAAATGAATCACTGAATAAATGGTGGACATGTAGCATGTTAAATTTTTTCTTCTTATTACCAAATATATGCTCGAAGGAAGAGATAATGAGGCCCACGTTGAAGGCGGTCCTACCCATTATATATATTTTTGGCAAGCTCCAATCTAGCTAAAATTCATACATTTAGTCTTTTCTTAAATTTAAAATCAAAACTAAGACGCTTAAGTAAATCGGAATATATAAGTATTTTTACTTGATTCATGTTACAAAATCATAGAAAACCTTACCGAATTCGATAAGAAATTGTCAAAATCTAAGGATGGTGTTGGATGAATTAAAATATAAAATATTAAATTTAACAGTAACAAATAATGTAAAATCATTCTGATAAAAACTATAATTAAAATTTTGTGGTAATTGAATACTTTTCTTTTTACTTTGTTGATATTCACATGCCTTGTTGAAAGGAGAATTTTTCCTCTTTCTTGTCCCTTCCCCGCCATATATATATATATATATATATATATATATATATATATATATATATATATATATATATATATATATATATCTACAAAATTTTAGCATATATTTTGAAAAATACACACTTACTGTCTCTCTCTCTCTTTGTATTGCTTTTGATGATTTATCTTAAATTAATAAAAAATATGAATCATATTTGTAGTCGTTTTAGGTTTTTCTATGGTTTCATATTTCTCCGATAGAGATAACTTATCTTTCATGATTTCAAAACAATTTTATTTTGAAATTAGAAAAATATATTTTTATAATTTCAATTTATTTTTGAACTATATTAATCTTTATCATTATTATTTTTCCTCTCAATCTCAAAAGTTAAAATAACCTCGTTTTAAGACAACTTTGCACTAGAAAAACTTTTCACACGGAAGCATGCTGAGTTTAATAGTGTAGCGGAGATGGAAATTCATAACACTTGAGCTTTTAAGACGATGAAAGATTCCGAGTAAATGTATTTAAGAAATAATTTAAATTATATATTGAAATAAAAATGAGAAAAAAAAAACTTATTTAATTAAGGTAATTTGATTATACGAGGAGAAGACTACATAAATTTCAAAATCGAAGAGTGAAATGACTCATTGAATCATATATCAACAATTTATTTAATTTTTTTTTCTTTTTAGTAAGCTGGCAACACAGAAGTTACATTATATTTTTTTTATAACAGAAGTTACATTTTTAAATTGGCTATATTACATGAGCGAATCCACTCTTTTAATGTGTTGAATTATGTTCTATGAATTTCAGTTTACAAAGAGAGTATTGAGGAGAAGAAAGCAGAGATGGAGATTGGGTATCCAACAGATGTGAAACATGTGGCACATGTAGGACTTGATGGGTCAACCACCATAAATAATAATCAATTACTCTCTTACTCTTCAATTCCATTCCATCCTTCCTCCAATTTTACTTAAAAACAATTGTGGGAATGTTTACTATTGGCTTTCCAATTTTTTGCAATCTCTCAGTTCTTTGAGATTATAACTTTTCCTGGAATTTTAACATTGTAAGTGGGTTTTCTACCTAAAAATTATGGATTTTATAAGAGTTATGTTGTAGGAAAAGTGATTGTGTTATGTTATAGAGATTCGTTTTGCGTGTCAGAATTTTTTTTTTTGCTGCGGGCCTTACAAAATGTTGTGTGTAGAAAATTTTGCGCGGTCATGTTAAATGATGGATGATAAACCCATAAATTATTTTATCGTTGTCAATCAAAATAGAAGAAAACAAAATGGGATTGACATGTTTTACATTTTGGATCAAACGGCCACCAATACCTCGCAAGTCATAAACGACCTATTATGTTTTTGTGTTGAATGATATTAATTCATAGTCTTAGAATCAATTCGATTTAATGGTGTATTTTTTTATTTTTCTTTTGCATATATATGTAGAGTTGATCTTTTTTATGTAGGTAACGGTTGACATATTAATATACAGCATACTTATAACAAGGTTTTTATTTGCATTTTCGTTCTCATATGCGGGCATAGCAACAAGTAGCATGGGTCGAACCGAACCGGTTTTTTTGAAAAATTGAACCGAATTGGTTTAAATGGTTCGGTTCGAAAGTGGTTCGGTTCGATGCAAAACTGGTTCGGTTCGGAAGTAGTTCGGTTCGGTTCGAAAGTGGTTTGGTTCGGTTCGCAAAACAAATCCTATTCGGGTCGACAATCACTTTTGAAAAGAAAAAAATTTAAAAATTTAAAAAATAAAGTTATAAAAATTAATTTGTTTTGGTTTGAAAATGGTTCGGCTCTGTTCTTAAACTGGTTCGGTTCTTTAAAAATCGGTTCGGTTCATGAACTAATTTTTTAAACTGATTATTTTATGGATCGGAAGGTTAGAACAATTAAACCCACTTTTTTGGTTATTTTGCACACCCCTAGCAACAAGTGGCAACAAAGTTATTTTTTGGTCTCTTTCATCCACACATGAGAATGTCCATATTCTCATGTTTCTTTGGCAACCTTCTATTGGAGAATGGTGGCTCAATCTCATATACATTATTAATCTCGGAGGCCACAAAAGTTGTGGAAAATCTGAAAAGATATTTATGGTGAATATGAATGGGGATGAGCTAATTAAGACGCCGTAGGTCTAGTATTCCTCCAATGGTGGCGATATAAGGGATGGTCCATTTCATGTTGCACACTTGCCATGTTAGCACCAAAGCGAAGCAAAACCTCGAATCTCTCTGATACATTGCTATTTTAAATAGTTAAATTAATTATCTAATTGAGTGCTCATTAATATAAAGTTTTAATGTTTTTTTGAAGTGAAGAGATAATTATCTGTAGTAAATTTATTTTTTCTCTCTTTTTTCCTCTTCTCCTAATCCAACTCACTTCCTTATATTTATAATCTTGAACTTGTAAGTACAAATATAAATTACCTTTGCATATGTGAACCTGTAATCTGATTTGATTAATAATCTAATATTATAGTTAATATAGATTTATTATTAATTAAAATATATTTGAAGGATGGTTAATACCGATAAGTTATCAAATAATTGTGAAAGATGGGTTGCTGCTGTTATGTAAAGTGAAGCTGATTACACGTGTCCTATAAAATTAATCGGATTTGATTTTCTCATGTTGCATAAGAATTCAATTCTCATGTTGTGACTCAACTAGTGACGGGTCCCACATTTATTAAAAAAAAAGGCCGACCCAGTTCAATACTCACTCGTGAGTGTTTGGGGAAGGATATACGAGTTAAGTCTTTCCCCCATTTTTGCGGAGAGGCGAGTCGAAGCCGGGACCTTGGACACAACTATTGAAAAAGAAAAAAAAATAAAAAATTGTACACGTAAATCGAAGGGTCGTAACATGAGAATTTAATTCTTATAATCCATTTGATTTGTTTAATGATTCTAAGTTTGTGCATGCATGCTAGGGCTGGCAATATTATAGCATACTATTCGCCACTGGCCCGCCTATGAATGGGCTAGCCCCGCCCCTAGTATTTTAACAAAATGGGTTGAATTGGCATGGGCCCGTTTTATGAGCACACTTGGTTAGCACCAAAGCAAAGCAAAACCTCGAATCTCTCTGAATAAAAAAAATAAAAAAATAAAAATATATAAAAATATAATACAAAAAATTAAATTCTGCATAAAAACACATAATTTTTTTTTGCATAAAAGCATATAAAATTTATTTTTTCTCTCTGAAATCCTCTTGCTTAATCCAACTCAGTGTTTATATAATCTACATATAAATATGCATCTTTCATCCATGAATAATAATAAAAAATAAAATCATATCAAGGTAAAATAGATAACAAAACAAGTAACAATATATTTGAAGGATGGTTAATACCAACAACAATTCAAAAAGCCACTTTTATAAAGAAATATAGGAAAAATGATTGTGTTAGTTACATTCAATTTTGGTAACCTAAAAAAAAATTTTTGCAAAAAAACATACGTGTGTAGGAAATTTTTTGTGACAGAGTTAAATCCTGGCAAATGATTGTGAAAGATGGGTTGACGCTGTTATGTAAAGTGAAGCTGATTCCACGTGTCCTATAAAATTAATATTGGTTATATATGATAATCAATTTGATTTGTTTAATGATTCTAAGTTTGTGCATGCATGCACGCATACATACTATTACTATATGGGGGAACGTGAATGGCATCGAAGATGAGCGGTGATGGTAGAATTGGTGTGGATGTTATTAGCTATTTGTGGAGAAGACATTGGATTTGAATTGAATTGGGCAATGTTATTGTTATTGTTGGTAATGGTGGGGATATGATGGGATCGTGCCTCTCCGCTTCTCATCCTTGTGCTTCTTCTTCTGATCCTTCTTCTTCTTCTTCTCAATTATCATATGATTATAGTATGGAAATGCGGTTGCACAGAGTTCCTGGCAGACTCTTCTTGAATGGTTCATCTCAGGTTGCATCCTTGTTCTGTAAGCAAGGCAGAAAAGGGATCAACCAGGATGCTGTGCTTCTTTGGGAGGTTCTCTCAAATTTAAATCTTTTTTTTTTATTTAATTAATTAGGTTCTCTCAAATTTAAATCCTTTTTTTTTATTTAATTTATTAATTAATTAGGGATATATATATATATATCATCATCAACCATCCTCATTTTTTCTTTTCCTTAATTACTTTCCCAGAACTTTTGTTCAAAGGAGGATACCATTTTTTGTGGTGTTTTTGATGGCCATGGACCTTATGGCCATATGGTTGCAAAGAAAGTCAGGGATTCTTTACCTTTAAAGCTTATTGCTCAATTGGATTTGCATCCTAACAACAAAGATCCTATTACTGCCACACTCACAGAATCCTTTTTGAAGGCTTGCAAGCTTATAGACAAAGAACTCAAACTCCACCATCTTATTCATTGCTATTGCAGTGGGACTACAGCAGTTACCTTGGTCAAGCAGGTACCCTACCCCACCCCACCCACATTACTTACTCTTCTTCACTCATTCAATTTTATTCCTTATCATCTTTCAGGGGCACGACCTTGTTATTGCAAATGTCGGGGACTCCAGAGCTGTATTGGGTACCCGAGATCATAAAGATTCCCTTATTCCTGTTCAGTTGACCACCGACCTCAAGCCAAATCTTCCAAGTATCTCTCTCTCTCTCTCTGCATCAACCAATAACTACTGTTAAATTTGGATAGCGGCCTGTTAAAAAAATCATATTGTGATATTACTTATGTACTTCTACACTAGTATGCAACCATTAAAACCAATTTAGGTAATATGAAGTTCTATAAAACTTGTTTAGTTAGGTATTTAGATTATGTAAAAAATTAATTCAACCCAAAAGTTTAAACTGTTACCCGTGAGGTTATATTAATGGTTTTATTTGTACTTCTCTAACATGTCCCTTCACACGAAAATCTACTGGGTTTAGACTTTAGAGAGTGGATAATGCGCAGGTCCACTTACCTATGCTAAAAAAACTCCACAAGACATAATTAATTATCCGAAACTCTCGTACCATATAAAGAACCAATTCAACCTAAAAACTTAAATTATTAGGTAAGGTTATATTAATGGTTTTATACTTCTTTAACGTTTTCAACTTCAAGTATGGTCCAACCCTAGTTGTGCCTTATTTCGGGTTTTATTTATTACTTGTTGGTAATTCAAGAGTGAGTAATTAAGTTTGGCATGGGATAAAATGAACTAACATGAAAATTATCCATAAACTCAATAACTTAGAAGTTGGATTTAAATGTGGTCTTGAGTGCACTTACTATGACTTGCCGCTTGGCCTAGAGATATAGAGGTCTCCCTTATTATGAGGGGGAGAATGTTGATAATGCAGAGTAGTCGACAAATGTTAGAATTCACACTTCTTGAGGAGGAGAATAATGGACTAATTAAGTAACATTTCTTGTATGCCTTTTTCACTTGTTTTTCTTTCCCCCTTCCCTTTTCTTATATGATATAATAAACGCTGTGACTTGAAATTTGTTTGCATTAATGAGATAGATGAAAGTGGTAAGTGGAGGATAATAATTATAATTTGAGGCAGGGGAAGCAGAGAGGATAAGGCTTTGTAAAGGAAGAGTGTTTGCCCTTGAGAGTGAACCTCAGGTTGCTCGAGTTTGGCTGCCAAACGTTGATTCCCCAGGGCTTGCTATGGCAAGGACATTTGGAGATTTTTGCCTTAAGGAATTTGGAGTGATTTCTGTTCCCGATGTCTCATATCACCACCTCACTGAAAAGGATGAATTTGTTGTATTAGCAACAGATGGGGTAAGGCAAGTTTTGTTTCTCACAAGTATAATGATTATTAAACATAACATTTTTGAACTGTTTTCAACTGTCATTGATTCTTCTAAAGTAGGTTTGGGATGTTTTATCAAACAAAGAAGTTGTGGGCATAGTGGCATCTGTTCCACGGTCTTCTGCAGCTCGAATACTGGTTGAGTCAGCTGTTCAAGCATGGATGACCAAGCTTCCCACTTCTAAGGTTGATGATTGCTCAGTAGTTTGCCTCTTCTTTGATTCTAATTCAGACTTTAAATCACAACATAAAAATTTGATGATTGGAGTGAAACCTGAACAGAAGCAGCAATAGCATATCTTATACAACATGTCTTTTCCCAAGCCTCGCTGATTTTATTAAAGAAGGTTGGGAGAATTAGGCTGCATCTTTCATTTGATGATTATTTTGGTTTATTTTTCTGCCAATTTTCTTTTCATTATTTATCTTTTCCTTCGACAGCATTTGAAAGGAAAAAGAAAGGGCTTTCATATATTTTATATTAGAAGGAAAAGGGGATAATGGCCTCTCTTTTTTTGCTGGAGGTCATTTTCCTTCTCTGTAATCTGTATATTTGGTAGATGTTGACTTTTGTAAATCCAAGTCTCTAGTTAATATTATTTAGTTTATCCTGTGGGTAGCTTCAAATATGCTTCTCCATATCCTCAGCAGTTTAAAATAAATATATATACGAGTTGGTATTTTTCAATATATAATTTTAATTGAGATATAAGTCATAATTGGACTGGTATTAGTAATCAGAATCACAAATTTGAAGTTACGAAGATATGGACAAACTTGAGTTGATACCAATTGAATTATAAACTACTAAAAAAGATTTATATATTTGTGCTTAGTGAATCAAAAGGAAGATATAAAAAAATGTACAATTTGCAAACTGAGATGTGTTAATTTGCCGGTTGGAGGTTTATCACGGATTGTGGATCTAACAGTAAAATTTGCGATAACATTATAACATATCTCCATTACTGCCATGTTGGTTAGTTAATAAGTACAAACCAGAATTTTTTCCACGATCGGGTCAACAGCAAACTACGGACGAAAACATTAATTTCAGCAGCTCCTCTAAGTACTTGGATTCTTGGACATTCTAGTTATCGAGGTTGCAAAATCATAAATGAAAACGCTGGCCCCTGCTTGCTCATTTTCCCATATGAGTTAATATTCGGCTAATTATAGCCTCCTTCTTCCCAGAAACAGGAAGATTATGTGCTGTAAGATAGTACTTTAACTCCACCACGGTCAAATCCTTTAACTGCAAAACAAGACCAAATGGTTAGATAATAAAATCTCAGAAATTACAAGGGAGGTGCTTGTTCGGCAATTGAAAATTTGAAGCTGTTACATGGGTCGTCCCACCAAAATTAGTGTTTATCAGAATTCATAAACTCAGATTTGCTGCGCAGCTAACCTCTTGCCATCCATTTCAAAATTGGTATACATGAATATAAATTTCAGTCACCCTTTTATTATTCTGGGTTAACTGTGAGTGCGTGAACAGAAAATTGTGTAGGTGCTAAGGATTGATAACAAATATGTATATGGTGCCTAGCTTCTGTTAACATGGACAGCTAAGCTAGGTATGACTGTATAGCTTGTCCAGTACAGTTTTGCCTGTATTTTTCTAGGCTTGTATTGTTTTAGTGGAATATAATAAATTCTCCTGTTTATGGCCTTCCAAAGTAGGTTATCTTTGCAAAATTGGCTCAAGGATTAGTAAACCTGCTTGTCCCAAATTTGATCAAACTTTCCATAAAAAAGCACTGCGCAGAACAATTTCAAGGTTTACCTTTCCGGTGTCAGCGAGCTCACCCCAGTCATAGGTTTCACACTCTTTTGCTGCAAACTCAGCATGCGCTTTTCGTTTTTTGGAGGCTTCAGTCGGCTTCCCAATGCCATGCTCACTTTCCTCGTCATAATTCTCCCCATATACAGAGGTCTTGAATTCTTCTAATGCCTTCACCACTCCTGGTCTGCAAGCGACACATAAGAAGGATTATCATTTCATACCAGAGTCTTGAACAAACCTTTTCCAATGAAGAGAGGAAGGGTCAAACACGAAATAAAACAGGTAGAATTTCTTTCTTCTTTTGCTTTCATTTTACAGTCTGCAAATCAGACACAATAAAGTATTCAATATATCATGAACACATTGCTTGCACTTACCTGGACAAGCCTTCCTCATCAGGTGATGTTTCATCTTTCATTTCTGGAATCTCATCCTCTTCCAGAGCTAATGCCTGCAATACTGCATAGTGTCTCTGCAATGCTGAAAACCTATTTGTTACAAACACACAGAATCGTAATAACTTTTTTTATTTGTCAAATGGGACTAAAATATATCACAAAAGTGAAGCATACAGGTTAGTGATGTTACACTATCAGGGAATCCTATCCAAATAAGGAAGCAAGAGGAAAATGATTATGTTAAATGTAATTACGAAGTTGATATAATTCTATTGATTTGATAGAGCAATTTTTCAACATAGCACAAAAAATAAGAGGTCTAAATCCTATGCACCGATAATGGAATGGTATGTATAAAACGCAATGCTATAGACCACGTTTTCAACAAACAAAAAAATATTTATTAATTTATCAGGGTTGTTGTGATGAAAACGTTGAGGTAGATGAGACATAAAAAGTTATGAGAAAGTTGGAAACACAGGAAGAAGACAAAAGAAAACTCTAGGATTCATTAAAAACAACCTTGACCTAAATGGCCTCTCCAAAAATTTGGTTTTTAACATATCACAGAAGCTTCATTTGATCTATGTAACCAATCCCAGCTAAGGAGAAAAAGCTTTTGTTATAATTTATCAGTTTCAACAATGAACTCATCAACATAAATAACATTTAATTTCTGCTAAAAAAACTCAACTTAAACCAATTGAATTTTTCTTCAATCAAATGAATATTCTAAAATAGATTTTGTGAAATCATGACTAAAACTGCTACCAAATGGCAGCATAATTTTTTCAAATCATTTTCATGAGTTCATTGTCAACCAATCTGCATATAGAAATCATCCACGTGCTTAATCCGACATCTTGAAGAAGTTCCAAGACATCATTTTAACATTAAGGCTGATATAGGAAGAAAGTATAAACAGAATATTTAGTTAGAATTGGGAGAGGGGGTAAGCGAGAGGAGAAGGTAGAGGTAGAGGAAGCTGCTTACCAGGGTTGGTAAATTGGCATACAGAAAAATCTTTCAAGTCAATACGCTTAATTAAATCAGCTGCCTTTTTAATTTGATCATCACTTGCTTTAGTCACCATCCCACTTGTATCTGAAAAACGCTGCAAAAATCAATGATACCTTAATAATAACTTCATATTTAAAAATTAAAACTTCAAATTCAGTTTTCTCTGTTTTGACATTTAAAGTTTAAAACAAAGTCCAACTATTGCAGTTTTCTACCTCTTCAACAAGTCTGATGTCATCAGAATATGGAAGATAAATCATGTGCATTCCAGGAGGCTCAATCTGACCACCTGATTGAATAACCTCCTCCTACAATCATAGACATATGAGCTAAGACTAAGATACAAACAGATTTAATGAAGATACAACAGAGATCCAAACTGTCAATTTGACTTGAGGGACTTATAATTTAACTAGAATTTATTAATTAAAACAAGCTAACAGAACACCAAATTTATAACTGCATAGTATTTGTTTAGTATACTGATATACTGCACAGTGGAAGCCTAGGTTTGAGTAAGTTCAAACACAGCATATAATTTAATCCGCAACACCAAATTCCATTTTTAAAATAAGAACACAAAAAGAGTAACCCCATTCTGTTGGTCTGTCCTACAGAAACAAATGACCCAAATACATCAATATACAATTATAAGCAACCACTGGCAGTATACCAGATTTGCCCGTTTGGATGGGCTTCGGAAAAAAGTGTTTTTTATGTCTTGCTTATTTTAGAAGTATTTTTTGAAAAAGCTAAAGTTATTTAGATTTTGAAAAATATATTTGGGTTTTGAAAAATATATTTAGCTTAAAGAAAAAATAGGTTTTTGGATTTTTTTTGTGGCTTCTGCTTTTTCTTTTTAAAACAGATATCCAAACGGACTTTGTAGTAGAAGTGCTTTTTTTCTTAAAAAAATAAAAGCTTAGGGCGAAAAAAAAGCCCATCCAAATGGGCCCATAATAGCTATCTGACTCCTATTAAGTATAATATCTGAAAGCCACTGCCAAGTATTTATGCAGCTTTAATGTTAGATGATCACAAGAAAGTTTGAGCATAACCAAAAAGGACAAGTATGCAAGAGAATGCAGCACAATTTTGACAGTAAAGGAGCATTCTAAAATTGTTCACATGTTTTCACCAAAAAAAAAATAAAAAAATATTTGTTCACATGTTTAGAGCCAAAGTCATCAAACTAAAACATCACATGTAAGCTCTTGAACTCAAGAAAACAACTATTCATCACAATGCAAAAACATTTTAAATTCAACATATTGTACCTGCGCAACAAGGGCAACCAATTGAGGCCGAGCGGAACTACCACTAAATGCAACCGCAAAACTGAAAGGCAGAAACCAGGGCATTACTTAGAGCAGCAATTATTAGTAAACATTATGTTAACAAATCATTTAACATCAGCTATGTCACAATCACAAAACTATGAATGTGATACTAATAATGTGTTAGTAGTATTAGTAAGACAATGTTTAGTTAATCTATAATATCTTTGTCACTCTTGTATATTTGTCAATACAGACACTGCCTAACTTGATTTCAGTTGCGGCTTTCACAAATCCCTCTCTCTTTCCCTTTTCCTACTTACATCATGTAACCGCCCAAAAATAGCCAAGATTTCTTGATCTTGGGTGGGTTCAACGTTCTACAATTTCAAATTCTAATTTGATAAACAACTAATTTTAGAGGGAAAAGAAAACACAGATATCCAATTGGGAAGTATTTGATCAGAATGTGTTCTTAAAAATGAAATTTTCAAATCACCAAAAATGAAAATGTGCACATGAGTAGAAGGATGTGACAGTGAAACTAAACAAAGCCTTAGTTGCAAGGATACCGATTGAGCTGTATCATGGACCTATGAAGGGCAATGAAGATACACATACTACCATCCGTACCCTGCAAAACAAAGAGAGACATCACAAGGAAAATATTATAAAATAGAGAAAGCCAGAAACATACAAAGTAAAGAAGCATATAAGATACACTTGGATGCAACTTTTATAATGGTCAAAGCATTTCAAAAATAATAAAGATGACTTGATAAGAATACTACTTGACGGTACAACAGGACAGTATAAGCACCCATTTGATGAGCAGAAGGCACAATTATACATAATTACATATCTTTATTCTTTAACTTCAGTGACATTTATTATTAGTAAAGTTGTTGGAACAATTTGCATCAAAACAAAGTTCCTGGTGGCTGAAAGTGGTGAATGCACATCTGAGGGCTAATGAATAGATCACCACAATGTCAATTCGCAAGTTCACCAAAATTGAACAATGTTAAAAGTACTGGATAAGAAATCAGCACCAAGTAGACAAGTTGCAGTTAAAACCAAACGCTGCTGATAACCAAAGATGCAATAAATAGTTCATTGATGACTAGAAGAACACTAACCTCGTCACTTGGATAAAGAAAAGTTGATGGCTTCAAGTTGTAATAATCTCTCAAGCAACTTAGTGGCTTGAACCCTAAAAGAAGCAGATGTCCAGTGGAAACTCTCTTAATTTCAGACAGCTCCTTCATTGAAAATGTGATATTCTGGCTGGAAAAAAAAAATATGTGTAATCGTCATATTATAATAACAAACAAAAGGAAACAACACAACCTCAAAAATTATTGCTGAAAAGCATACCCACATTGTATATTATTAGAGAAATATAAAACCATTGGTATAGCCTCGTCCAACAGCTTAACCTTTTGGGTTGATTTGGCACTTTACATGATATCAGAGCAAACATGACTACATGGTCACAAGTTCTTAGCTCATATAGATTGGATCTGATGCGTCATCCACCCTTCAAGCCCAATGGGCTCTTGCGTAAGATGTGTTAGAGAAATATAAAATCATTAATGTAACCTCAACCAAAACAACTTAATCTTTTGGGTTGATTTGGCGCTTTACATATATTTTTTTCCTGTGTAATTATTATAGTCTTTGTAATAGAATCTCCATTGTACTTTTCAGACACACAGATTACATCACGTCTCTCATTTTCCTTGTTATTTTATAAGGTACATTACCCACCGATGACAAAAAAATCTCATGAAACTGTGTCATCTATCCAGTTTCCAGCATCTCCTGCCACATTTTCCTTCTCGTTCCAAATGCCCACTGCATCTCTGGTTACCCAAATCACTATTCGGCCGTTGTTTCAATCTTCTGTGGCGACTTTTCTAGCCAGCAAAAAGTTTTTCCAACAAGCATTCTGGCCGGTGACCACACGACCTGGATCACCCCGACCAACCCGGCCCAACCATCGAAGTCTCCTCTGCGGTGCACCCTACCTAACGAGCATGGCGGAGCATGAGGCCTTCTCTCCGGCCAACTCATTAAATAAAGCCATCTCACCTCTTCCTTTAATGACAGATTTCTCCAAGAACATAGAACTGGTTACCATCAAGATCCTAGAAACTCCTATGCTCAGCAATGATTGCAATGTCTTATATATAAGGGTACTAGGGTTGTTATTAGTTGTTGTTAATATAAAACCTTTCATGTATCTTCACTTAATTACTTAAGTTTTTGGAGTAGTTAGTTCATGGTATTATGATGGGCCTCCCATATTCTATGACAGGGTTTACACACACAAGGCGCATAAGAGAGGAGCTAAAGAGAAATCAAAATCTGTTGTGGGAGAGGACACATGGCAAACGATTAATGGAGAGGGGAATATTTTGGAGAGAGAGAGAGAGAAGAAAGATGGAGAGATATAAGTCTGTTATGGGGAGAGGGATGGGTGTGAAGAATATTGTATTGTTGGGTAGCGGCGCTGAGCAAGGGGTAGCCTCAGTTGCTATAAGGTGTCTTGGTTCTTTGTGATTCCTTCTCAATCGGATGGTCCATTGAGTGGGAGGTTCCATTAATTTGTTTACTGTCATTACTGTCTTCTTGATACTGACACGGGTTGTATTCACGATGGTGTTATGACTCTGTTTCTTTCATTCAATAAAATAGATGTTATTAAGTAAGTTGGTTGTTCTTATTTTCTGGTTTGTATAATCCAGTAGTGTTTATCAGAAAATTCTGGTGCCAACATATTAGAGTCTTTATGATCAGGTGGTCTACAATTTGATTCTTGCCAACCTCATTCTTTTAATAAAAAGATGAATTCAACACAAGGTAGGTGATTATGTGCATGCTTCAAGTCCAAAAAGCTCTTGCACGAGCAAGCAAACTAAAATATAATATAAAAACATTCTTATGTATTCACCTAATGACATAAATTTTTGGGATAGTTGGTTCATGACATTTGCCAAAAAAAAATGAAAAGTGAAGAAAATAAAAAATCGATCCAAAAAATCAAATTAAGATGGCTTCCAACATTCACCAATGCACCAGTATCAGCACAAATGAAAGTTCTTTCACTCTGCACCATCAAATAGTTGAACCATTTTGTTATACAGTTCTGAGAGTAATCAGCATTATGGTCCAACTAAAAGAATACAATCAAAGGCATGATTACAGAGACACCTACACCAGGAAAAATGAGGCAGCAAATTGCTTGCAGTATTTTGGCTTTTCTCAAAACTATCATAAAGTCATAACAAATTCTTACATGCTCTTTCTCTATACTTATATTCGTAGTCTCCAAAAAATCTTCTAGTATCTAGAATCACTTTTGAAGTACTATTTTTTGGGTATCTATATAGAATGAGCATGGATGCAAGGATCATATCAAGTTTCAAACAAGGGATATGATAGCCTTGTCATGGAAATTATTGCACTTCAGAGAGAAAGATTTTCTGTGTATCTTGGTTACACGATAGAGTGGTGATTATATAA
The DNA here is from genome assembly GCA_032173675.1 of Gastrolobium villosum. NCBI lineage: Eukaryota > Viridiplantae > Streptophyta > Magnoliopsida > Fabales > Fabaceae > Gastrolobium > Gastrolobium villosum. The sequence continues at coordinate 231,091 of JAVKPL010008872.1, read as the reverse complement.
CAAGAGTTTCAATGAACATAGACACATCCTTTAAACTTTCCTATTTACACAGTATACACTTTGGAACACTGTTAGGGAGTGAGCAAGAATTTAAGGGAACACTATTGTGTTAAATACTTAAATCTGAAGCCCAATACCAAATCGATATCAGATATGGAAGGAAAACTACAGAACTGAACATAAACTGAAAGGAAATGAAATAGCTATAGATACATAGAGCAATTTGAGAGGATCTATTCTCTCCTTACTTCTCTCTATATTCTTCTGATCTCCCACACATGTTTTTCACCCTGTTAACCTCTTACACGCCTCCATATTCAAAATTTTCTATTTTGATTCTATTTTTTTTTATTATTATTATTATATTTTTTATTGTTTTTTCTTACCTCTCACACACCTCACAAGGGGCTGTAACTGCTTGCAACCTTTCCCTCCACTTCACCACTAACCAACCCACAACTAATTAAGGGAGTGATTCCCTGTTGCGCCTCCCCTTGTACACCTCCAGTGTAGGAGCCTTCCTAACAAACACACTATTACATAGTTTCCTTTCCAGTATCACGCTGTTGGTTTGCACTGCTTTAACATAATATTGCATTGTTTCCAACAGAAATTATGCAACAAGAATATGATGAGTGAATTCACAAATTTACATTGTAGCTTGGAAAATAGACTATTTTCATAATGAGGTTATAACATTCATCACCTTCAAAGGAAGATTAGTAACAGAATCAAGCCATGTGATTGCTCCTACACATCAAAAGCATGGATTGTCATTCATTACAACATAAGCGGAAATGCAGAATCTATATTACTTTTTCTAAGTGAAAAACTTAAAGCAAGGGGAAATTTGAAAGGGCAATGGAGCAAAAGAAAACACAAGAAGGAAGATAAATTCAACTAAAGAATAACTGCTTTTAGCTAGTAAATGACAATAAATGCTTACCTGGATTGGTGGGACGAATTAAAGCATATGAATTCAGTTCTATCGATAGCCCATTAACTATCGTGAATTTAAGTCTTTTGACTATGCGCTTCGTAAACATGCGCTTTCTTAGCTGATCTTTCATATCCTCCAATCTGAAATTGAAACTTTAAAAATCAAAGCATGCTAAAATAAAAAACACTTTTTAATTTTAATCCAATGTCAACTCCTAGTCCTGGTTTAGACCGCCTAATCATAGTTGATCAACATCATAATACTCGTCATAGAAACAAAACAATGTTACAAAAGCATGTATTGTTTAGTTCAACAGATTTCACTAAATAGTTTTTTATTCCAAAATCGATGTAATGATTTCAAGCAACAGTACATGTGCCTCCTTAAAATAAGCAACAGTACATGGTCCTGTATTCACTGTAATATCTGGTACACATTTTATGAATTTCACCTCTTTTATTGGGAAATTTCAAAGTAAAATATAGACAAGATTACCAGTGCATGCCAAAAGTATAGAAGCATCCCAACAAATTACTCCCCATTGTAAAAAAAAGTTTAAAAACTTGAAAAAGCCACGCCTTCACTGTCTATAGCAAATCAATTTCATTAATCAAAATACTAAAATTGAGCTAAAAGCCTAAAACAGATTATTAATTTTCCTAATTTAATAAAAAAAGTTGTCAATAACTTTTGGATCAAAAGTGTGGAATATGATCACTAACTCCAATCAAATAACCAATAAGTGGTAGGCGTGACGAGATTGTTGGTCAAACCCACTACGGATGGGTGCTACAGAGCAACCAAACTAGTATGTATATATATATATATATATATATATATATATATATATATATATATATATATATATATATATATATAACACGCAACCTTACCCTTACATTTTTGCTAAGAAGCTACTTCCTGAACTCAAACATGTGACCTTCCGGTCACAAAGGAGCAACACACATTTATGTATGCATGTATGACACACTTATCAAAAAGTATATAATAATTACAATTATTATATATGCCACAACCCACACATGAACTAACCCCCTAAGCCCAAACCACCATTAAACCATACCATAACAAGAGGCATAAACACAAACAATAAACCCCAACCCCCTAAGACTAAGCCCTAACCCTAAATCAACAATATTTCCTAGTTTTTTTCATACTAAATGAAAATAAAATAGTGCCTAGGAACTGTACCAACCTTGCTATTTCTCTGGTTCGATTCACGGCATTTTTTTCTCTTAAAGTATACTTTGCACTTTTCTTTTGTATTAAGCAAAAGTTTCTAAACTATCCACCATCGTCATGTTGTAACCAATAGGATTACCAACACATTAAACTAAAAGAAATAACTACATGATGCATCAGAATCATATCATTGCAAAGGCTCGGGACCATTTACGCACGTCTTTGCATTATAAACTTTTCCTTGTGAAAACTAAATACTGAATAAACCTATACCCGTTACAATTTTTCTAAATTGAATCCACATAGATACTTCTTAATTTACTATGGTATCTACCTGAAACCCAAAAGCTTACACAGAAAAATAACAGCAACAAGTTTAAGCTTGCTATCATCCCTACTATACAAAAATTTCTTGCCTGAAATTTCATGATTCAGCAGCATAAGTCAAACTCAAAAGGATATAAATAGTTGCCCCACTTCAGTAAATAATGATATGTCCAAGACCTTACAAATGCAAGAAATTAGCCAGAGAAAATCATAGATAGGATGCCATACTTGTTTCCTGCTGATGGCATAAAGTCAACAAGATCATCTCCTTCCAACCCAATCAAATCCTGAAAAACATACAGTTGACAAGTAAACATGACAAGTTTATCTAATCAGTATCAAATAAGAGAAATTAAAGGGAAAACATAACAAATATATGTCAAAGATGTGTCCATACAGCATAGAATAGAGATACATTGAACGCTTCATCAGGGCCACTCAAGGGAAGAAGTTCAATAGAGATGCCAAGATCCTGTGCATCCTTCACAAACCAAAAAAAATGTAATTATAAACTACTAGCATCCTTCAAATTTAACTTTATGTAAACCATCTATGCTATAAAACATATATATAGATTGGTACCTTAGCTCTCTGCAGTGTCATTCTTGTCATATCTGATTTTATAGCCCCTTTAATGCTCCCAAAAGGATCATCTTCATTTGTGAACAAAAGAATGCGTTTATCAACTGTCTTTGCTGACCTGGTATAGATGATTCCCCATTATCACTCACCAATAATCATGTAGTTATAACTGTAAATAATAAGTGTCTATTCCCTGAGCATATATTACCCTTTACGAAGAAGTGCCTGCGCCACCCAGATAGCATTGTATAGAGAATTTTCTCGAGTCCCCGACACGATACCATGTTGGCTTCCAATATTTTTTGAAAATGATTCTAGAGAAGATTAAGAACAAATGATTACTACCCTCAGAATTAGAAAGTATGTGATACACACAACAAAATAGATATTTTGTCTCAAATATTAGTCCTATTGAATATAGTTCTCCAAATAATAAACTTCACTTTAAAAACAGAACCTTAGGAACTTAAGAAAGCATTACGTAATTTGGAAGGTGTTAAGGATTAACAAAGAAGTAACTCATACTAAGTATAAAATATGTTTATTAGTAGTCATCAGTCATAGCATCAATATAAATATACGTTTAAGAGTTAGTATGACATACACTGCTTTTAAGCCATATTCAATCAATAAAATTGTGCTCCTTTACATCCTCTCTCTCCCTATTTTTTCTCTACCAGGCATCAGAGCCAGAGCCATACCAATATCCTAAATCATTCCAAACCCTAGTTACAGTTTCCAAAGAAAAGAAAAAAAAAATAGCAACATCACAGCAGGTCCCAAGTCTACAAAAGAATAAAGTTTAAGTCAGGTCAGTAATATCTTCCCCGTGATTATATAATATCTTGAAGCTAATTCAAGCAACACAAAGACAAATGACAGTCAGCCAGCAAGCCAAAACTTTAATGATCATGAAGGCTGTTGACATGACAAGTAAACGACAGATCTAAAAAGAATACGTTATGCAGCACCATTTTAAACATCATCTCATCCTAAATAGGAGACAACCATATGATATTTTAGAATCAATAAGGTCCATCAAAATGGTTATTTATATCCACCTCCACTGAAAACCACAAAGACTTACCCTCCAAAAGATCAAATTCTTTTATGAGCCTCGCTGTTGGCCTGTCTAGATATTCTCTTTCACCAACATTAAATACAAAAACACCATTTAAGTCTTGTAAATTCTTCCTCTCCCTCTGCAGAGATTAAGTAAATAAAATAACGAATTAGGTGAATGCTGACTTTCTACCACATACATCAAGCACAAAGCCAATTTTTGCAACAATGCTGCCTTAGGAGAAGCCTCAATTGTTTTTGTTTTCCGCACTTTACTGCCACGCATGCAGCAATGCAAAATGTATGTTTCAAAATGAAAGAAAGTTAAAAATCATACCGTGTTAAAGAAGCATATGGCAACTTGGTCATATGATCTGCTAATGATCTGAGTCTTTAGTGAGTGAGAGATACAACTGATGGCAATGTGGAAGTGACTTTCATCCGTTTGGTCTTCCTGAAAGAGTTGAAACATTGAACTTACTTGTAGGGATTATTTTTCAATAATAAATCAGTATATTCAGATGTAATAGTATTACTATTAGTCATACACTAAACAGTAAAAGTAAAGCACCAACCTCACAAAAAATACATAAATTACATTTTCATTTTCAGATAAGCCAAATCCACACAAAGTGAAAGAAGAAGAAAACTAACCGCTGGGCAACTAGTGCTGAACATTTTAGGTGAAGCATCGACAAGGTAAACCACATATTCTTTGGTTGAATCTTTTTCCTGATAAAATTTTCATATTAAAGAAAAAAGAGAAAGTAGAAGCCGAAGCAAAAAAATAAAAAAATCGAGAAGTTGATGGGAGTAATAATAAATAACCATACCAGCAGAGAGAGTTGAGCATCAGGGTCATCTTCGTCGTCTCTGAAAATATCATCAGGGTCAAAATCCATATTGAAGATACCAAAGAGTTCTGAACAACAATCAAAATCTCTACTCTTTACTAAAACCCTTTATCTGATGCGCGCCCAAACCAATTTCGCCTTATTCTAAAATTGCCACTTGCCAAACTATTCACGATGCTTGCTCAGGAAATCTTAGGCGTTTTTAAGAAAAGAAAATATGTTTAAAAAATGTATAACAATTAAACATGTTTTAAAAAAATTAAAAAGTAATTTAATATTTTTCTTAAAAGTTAAAAAAGCAACCTCTAAACAAATTCAAAAGTATTATAGCATAACAATTGGGGGAAGAAATATTTGTCATTTTAAACAACACAACTTGTGTCATTTTACTCTCATAAAGATGTGTGATCCAAATCTTTATTTTTATTTTTTTGTCCACTCTATCTCCTCTATAATCTATCTCTTTCTCTCACTTAAAATAATACAATTTTGTATCCTTTAAAATGACATACATTTTTTCCAAAAATAATTTTTGAAAATTTATCTAAACTTTTTTCACATGCCAAAAACAAACACAATTCACATAGAATTACTTAATAAAATTTGAGTTTAATTATTTTTGAAGAGAAAACGAAAAGAATTATCACCAAAGTTTAAAAAAATATAAATTTATATAGTAAAATTAAGGATTCATTTTTTCTGCAATAAATATAGATAAGTTATTTACATTTACTCAAAATAATGTCATTTTTGAATAGAAATCAATGTATTTTGGTAATTATAATTTATTTTAAGGTTATAATAGTCTTTCTCGTTATAATTTTTTAACTTAAAACGATATCATTTTAGGAGTAAATATAAATAATGGGGAAAAAGTATCTAATGTTACTTTAGATAATTTTATCTAATATTCATCTAAACGACGTCGTTGTGTGTTTGAAAAATTAAAAAATTGAAAAAATAAAGACTATTATAACCCTGAAATAAAATAAAATTACAAAAACACCATAATTTCTGGCCCAAAACGACATCGTTTCGATGAACATTAGATAAAGTTATCTAAAGTAACTTTAGAAAAAACAAACTCATAAATAATTTATTTACATTTCACTATAAAAACATTAAAGCACTAAAATTAAATAGTATAACTCATAATTGTAAGTAGATTTTGATTGATATATAATATGTATCATTTTTCTGCAGTTACCGCGTATGGATTTTTTTGCAACAGATATAAAAAAAGTGAACCCACTCATTTTAAAAGAAAAAATGTTAGAATCCATGTCGGTAAATTCTAGCTTTTTTATATGTTGCTGTAGAAGGTTTTTTTTTTTTTTGCAGCAATTATAATATATGGAGTTGACAAATCTAATCTAACATTTGGCCTATAATTAGTCGTGGCATGAGATCGATTATCAGGTTTCTCCCCCATCAATACTCGCTTAGGGATACCAAAACAAAATAAGCAACCCGTCCCAATTTCAATCCATCACAAAACGGGCCAATCATACTATGGTTTTGTTGGCCTTAAACGTGCAGCAAGGTTGCAACCACTGAGGACTTTCCACTTTACTTTGGCATCACTTGTTATTTGTTGTGGTAAGTTAGGAATAATAAATACTATCCTTCAGCACCAAGCAAGATACACCAGAGATGACTTTCATACGCTGAGTGGAGTATTAATTATGAAGCTGTGGTCATGGATATTAAATCATCCCTACAAAAAGGATGTTGAGATATATAGTCCCACATTGGTTGAAGAGCAACTAATGTGGAGATTATAAGGCTTTGGGCACTCTCACCCTTTGAGCTAGCTTTTGGGGTGCTGCATCCTAAGGTTCTTTACATGATATTAGAGCTTCAGGTTCGATCCTCACCGCCCCCACTTTAAAGTGGAAGCACAAAAAAGTTAAACCAAAGATTGGGCCTGTTGCATAATCCACGCTTCAAGTTAAGAGGACTCTTGCGTGAGGGGGCGTGTTAAGATATATAGTCCCACAAAAGAGCGCTTCATACTCCATTTAAGAGTTGAGCAGTTCATTTAGTAGATTTTTCCTTGCAATGGGTGGACAATACTCAGTGTACATGGGGGAGTGAGTGATAAGGAATAATGTAGGAGAATTGTCTCATGCTACTGTGGCATTGTGAACGCCTAAGGCATTGTTGTGGGAAATTCTTATCTGGCTTGAAGGGGATAGGGATGTGCTCGAGAGCAATGGTCTGTAAAAATATCTCACGTGTACAACGTTACAAATGGCATTGCCTGGCAGCACATTATGAATCTCCCATTGGACATGATCCTTTACCATCCGCCATCAGTAGGGAAATTTTTAAGATACAACCATGGTATCCTTTTTTCGGTGGGGAACACCAATCAAAAATGGAGAGAGAATATGAAAGTGAGATAAAAAAAAATTAAATGACAAAATTTGAATGGAAATTGTACATGCAATGGTGGTACCAAAAATTTGCTCCGTCCGTGGAGAGCATTAACATCCTACATATAGGAAAAAATCTAGCTTACTACCGATGTGTGTACAGCAAATCAATGACAGCATGTCATGTCACCTGCTTTTGTACTAGAGAAGGAAAAAGGAAAAGTCACTTTTGCATTTACATTTTATACTATTGACAATACATAGAGTAAATATCAATGTCGCACCCACATTGGTGCTACCATAGTAACCAAGATGCGTTGCTCTCCCTACATAGGGTCCCGGAATGGGAAATTTATTCTCTGCTCCTTGATTTCCTTTTTCTTCTCCCTCTCTCTCTCCTCTTTCTCTCTTGAAGGACCAATGAGTCTCTCCTCTTTCTCTCTTGAAGGACCAATGAGCCGGGAGCGCTACATTTTCTCTCCCCGGAATGGGCATTGATTTACCTAGAATTTCTCATAGCTAGAATGACTGTTTTCTTTTTCTTATGCTAAAAACAAATTAAAATTAGAAAACATTCTGACTTCTTAATATATATATATAGAGAGATATTAATGTTTCGTAGGAGATAAAATTATATAATATTATATTAAAAACATCATCCTAATCTCTCTTTCATCTCCTTTAAAGAATTTATTATTCATTTAAATGACTGTTATGATACCAACAAGAAATTAAGAATATCATGTTAAAATAAATTATTTAACAAGAATTTATTAATTCTTAACATGATGAAAAATACTTAAGAGAGTATATTAAATAAAACAAACATGTATGTATGCATATATATTATATATATTTAAAAACTTTTATGTATAGAAAAAATTACAAATAAGTATTACACATATGGATCAAAGTTATATTTAAACGTATATTTTTTTTATTGGGATTGATCGAGAGCAGTACAGAAGTTTCATGATCCGGGTGTGTCTCAGCTTCTGAAGCATTACAAAATATATTAGAACCAAATGACAAGAACAACCATCTGGCTTATTTCTCCCCACAAATTTATATTCATATAAAGAATGGATATAACTGTTTTACAACGTGCAGCAAGCCACACTTGAAAACCTTTGCAAATCCATGTACCAAAAAAAAAAAAAAAGCTTTGCAAATCCTAAATCCCATCCCTTCAATAAGCAGTGGGTTATACTCTCAACCCAAAAAAAATTATAACCAAAAGAACGATAAAAATGCAAAGAATTTTTAATGCTATCCCTCACCAAAAATGACCAATCCAACCATTGGCCCCCCTTGTTTTCCCATCTGAGTGACAGGAGAGAAACATCACAAAACTCGTATATATGAAGCCGTTGCTGCACTAATAGAAGACCAGACAATGGTTTCCATACATTGGAAGTACCGAAACTCTCAACTACGACATAACATGGAGACTTGAAAGAGCAAAGGGAAAGAGACAAAGTTATGGTCCGAGGTACCAAATTCCGCAGTTTCCTGAATCCAACATCCTCTGAAGTCAACCGAATTTCAGTGCACCAAACTCTCGGCATTTCAAAACTGCAAACTCTTCAAAATTCATACACCAATTAGAACCACTGAGCCAACAAAATGCCTCAAATAAATCCGCAACCCTCTGCTTCTCTTACCAAGAATGGATGAAGGCTCCACTAGAGAATACAAAAGCAAAACAAGAACAAAGAATGTACATCCAAAAGCCTTAAGAGTCTGTGGCACCCGATGACTTCTCTAATTTTTCCTTTTCAATCTCTACTCTTCTCACTTCAGCATGCTGGGCAACACCACTAGCAATAGCTTGATAAGAAAACTCAAGTGTATGGGTGAGGTTCTGAAACCTCAATGGATCTGACGATTGCATCACTACACGAAAATTTATTTTGAAAGGCAGGAATATCGTCAGACAACAATAATGATGATGATAAAGGTACTGATGAAACTTTTAACATGTTTAAACGGCAATATCAGCATACCTTTCATCGTATCAACAAATAAAACAAAAGGATCCACGTCATCAATTGGGGTATGCAACTCTTCATCATCACTGAAATCATCATCGGAGTCTTCATCATCCTCATCATTGGGCCTGAATGATTTTACCTGTTACAATACGAATTTAAGATGTAAAATTAAATGACAAATAAAGAATACAAATAAATAAAGGAAAAAGTATTTGTTATTTTAAATGATACAAAGTTATGTCATTGTTAATGAAAGTGCGTTGTTTTAGTGTGTTTTTACATTTTCTCCTCCACTTTTTTTTCCTAATTTTATTAAAAAAAAAAAAATGACAAAACACACTAAAACGACGTAATTTTTTAAAAAATGACATAATTTTGTGTCATTTAAAATGACACACACTTTTCTCATAGATAAATGGTGAAATGTATAATCAAGATGAACGTGCACAAATTTTTGTTTTCAGGAGAAAAAAACAAAACTTTCATTCTTAAAAAATATAAATTTGAATTTATTAGACCATAGCTCTGAATACTGGACTAGACCAGCTGGTTCAACCACAATTCCGAGCAAGATGGCTTACTGGATCGGTTATGCACCTTACGGAGGTCCATTGAACCAGTCCATAAGTTAAAGAAACAGTTATTTATTGTCACCAGTGAATACTTCTACTGGGTGAGCATCACTTTTGCACAAGTGCTGGGTTGGGGATCAAACCCAGTGGTCCACCACTATGCATTGCCAGCAGCTGTACCATGAAGCTGAAACACTTTTATGGTTAAAGTAATGCAAGCTTTTTATTTCATAATTATATTGAATTGTTGAAATGTAACTACTTTAAAACTAATCAATAATGTGTCAAACATACAAAAAAAATAAAAATAATTAATCTCTAAAAATAATTAAAAATACAATATTTTGTATTTCAATAGTTTAAAAAGTTGCAAAATATTTTACATTTCAATACTCTGATTTGTTCTATACACACGAAAAGTATCTAAAATCAAATTTCTTAAGCATTGAATCATGAACTGCTCCCATTTTTGCTTCAATAACTAGTTTGATTTTCAAAACAATAAAAAAAAATGTTCTAACTAAATTAATTAAGTATTCAGAATCAAATAAAATTTTCAAGAGCAAGAAAATGAACTCTTAGCAAATACTAGAATTTCCTATATAAAAAGCTCATACACATATAAACTACAAAATTGCTTTATTGCATGCAAACTGATAAACTCAATATCCTATATTCAAGTAAAATATCCATGCAAATATTTTGTAGGTCCTCATATTTGCGAACCTGTTCAGCCAACTTTCTAAGTTTACTACTGTCAGCTTCATCACCATCCTCAGCATCAATTCCCATTTCCTTGTCAGAACCATTTCCATCCTCATCTTCATCATCAGTTTGAAAGCCATCCATATCTTCATCATCTTCTTCAGCTTCTTCCTCTTTTGCAGCTTCTGCACAGTAAGTACAATAACTGACAATTAGACAATCACAAATCTGATTAAAGTGAAAAGGAAGTCAATCCACTCCTGATGAACATATAATTGCAAGTCTGCAACATTTCAGAGTTACAGAAAAAGGATGACATAGAGACCTGCAACTTGATCCTTGTATGAAACCAGAAGATCAAGTGTGGCCCGGAACACCCGGCCTAAAGCCTCTCCTGGCAATTGATCAGCTGGAAGTGCCAGTAAAGATGTTAAACCAAGGCAGCAAACTTTCTTGTCATGTTCCCTGCAAAAAGATTGTTGTAAGTGCGCAATAATTACACCTTCACATTGTCACACACACACAATAAATTCCATTATTGAATAAAAAGCTTAGTATGGAGAAAGAAAATAAAGCAAGGAGGGATGGTGAAGAGGCAGAAAAAAACAGACCTTCTGAAATTAGCACGCACACCACTCTTCTTGACTTCTTGCAGCATATGAAACCAAAGATTGAAGATTTCTGATGCAACACCTAACTTTTGCAATATGCTGAGAGTCAGTGCTGCATTGTAGTATAAAGCATCTGCAATCTGCAAAAATTATCTCCTGTTAGAGGGAAGTTACATTATGGGGCACTTTCCTGTCATCTTTGAGAAGATTGGCAAACATATGCGATATACAAACTGAACTCATTTGTAGTGATCAATCAGAAATCACACCAAAAAAATAATTCTTTTCATTTATTTTCTTATTCTTTATAAATTTTAACTTTGTAAAAGAATCGCTCAAGGAAGTACAAACCATATGAACAAGGAGAACAAAGCATTTGCATAGAAATATACCACACACAAAATTAAGCATTTGCATAACTAACTTGCGAAGCCGGTGTAATTCTGTGAAGTTTCAATGAAGCTCCAAAACACAAGGGTTTTTAAGCTAACAGTAGTATAAAACTATAAATGGACCACAGAAAATCCAGCTATTGAGCATGTCATAACACCGTAAACCAAGGAAGCAACAGAAGCCAATTATGTCATTTCTGCATGTTAATATGGATCTTAATAACCACTTACCACTTGCATGAGAAGACATTTCAAATATGACTTTGCAGTTCGATGCAAGCGTTCAACTGTAATTCTGAGATATGGCTCAACCCAGTGATCCACCTGCCCTCTGCAGTTCATGAAGACAACCTCAATAAGCTTTGGAGCTGGCTCAATATCACTGTCCTCCATATTTTGGTCTGCCATAATCTTCAATGTACAAATCAGAGACATCAGTAAGAACTAAGAAGATAGAAAAAATAATAACAATCATTTCCAATCCCCAACTCCACTCCTAACAGGTGGTGGCTTAAGTAATTCAAATAATGCAAAGATAACTCACAGATGAAATCATATTCCATAGACTCTGTTGATAGTCAGGTCCTTTGCAAGTAAGGAAATGGGCAGTTCCCCTTGAAATATAATTGTCCAAAGGAACCAGAATATCTGCAGAAGAAACCACCCAAATAAATATGTAGAAAATGAAAAATTATATACCAGTCATACATCAATTAAAAATGTTGGGGGTGCTCTATCCAGACAAAGTAACCAGACAAGTACTGTACCAAGGAAAAAACAGAGAAGATGTTGTATTATGTTCATAGCTGAGTCTACCCTCAGGTTTACTGGGAGACACCAACATCTCTAGCTTTATATTAACATATAAAAAAAGCCAACCAAAAGATGATCTAAACTATGTGCTTGAACTTTGTAGAGCAAAGAGAATTTGACATGAACTGCAACCAAAATATAGTTCAGAAACATACTTGGAAAGAAATCGATTGCCCAATCTGCTAGTGCTTCCATCATCAATGGCCAAAGACTCCACATGTCCAATGATATTGTTGGAGAGAAAAAAGTCACATATGATACAATCTCCAAAATTTCTTCAAAAACCTCTGCAGGCAAGTACATAAGATAATGGGAATAATTACAAGCAAGAAAATCCAGTGAAATTAAAATTTGAGAACCGTAGTCTTCATACCACAATGCATTAATGACACAGAAATACACACACCATTTGAAAATCCAAGAAGCTGAAGGTGTAAAATAAACCAGCTTAAGCAATTCTTAGCATCAGATTATTTGACACAAACTGAAACATCAACATCAACATCAACAAAACCTTTATCCCAAATTAATTGGGGTCGGTGGTAGATGAACCCAAATGAAAGATACAAAAAGGTTGAAAAAAGAAACATAAAAGTAAAAAATAAAAATAAATAAATAGAATAGTAATAATATATATATTATTAAAGCAACAAGGATAACAGCTGTCCAAAAAACAGCTTACAATAAACTATCAAGAACATGAGATGCTTGACTAATATACTTGATATATTCTTCAAATCTAGAGCTCTCCATCTGAAATACTCTCATCAGATTAATTAAGAGCAACCAACATGCGTTCAATTATGCAACTAGTAAAATGAGTGATACCTCAATCCAAGCCATTAAGTAGATTCACATTTGCTTCAATAAATGTGTATACAAGGACACACACAAATGACATGGCAAGGAGGAGGCGATACAAAGAAAAGAAAGGCCCAAAGTCATCTAGGTAAACATGATTCAAAGGGGCAAATACCTTGACCATCTGTTGTTAGCATTCTACGCATTATTGGAAGCAAAGTTGGCTCAATTTGAACAAAAAGTTGAGGAAGACTGCTCACGGATTCAAGTATTGTGCTAATAGCACGCAAACAACCAACTGCAGCCAGGGCACCCGGATCATCGGCTTCATCATCTGCTTCAGCAGTGTTCATACACCTCCAAAATGCAGCTGCCTATTTTAAAAAAGAAGACTGCAATGTTACTATATGGAAAAATACTAGCTCTCTAAAGCAAGGACAACTTTCTAGGCAGATATAAATGTTTTAAATAAATATATATTACCAAATTTTGGCACAGCCCAAATGCATAAGGTGCCATTTCTTCCCCAAATTTGTCCACGATAGTCTCCAAAGTAAATACAAGGTCCTCATTCTCAACCTCATTCATAAGTTTGAAAAACTCTGGATATATTTGTTAGTTAAACTTGTTCACCAGGCCAAAAACAAAAATCAAAGTGCAGAAAATTTTATCACATCCACATACCATCAAGGAGTTGAGGAAGAATAGGACGAATTTCATTTAAATCTGCATCAATACAGAATAAAAAATAAGCATAGTAAACATTGAACTTTAGAAAGATTTATTCAATTCAAAATAGAAACAAAATAGAAACAAAACACAGTCATTAACACCTTTGCAAGCTTCAACAAAAGAACGCAAAGCAAAAACAGAATCAATGCGGACAGGAAGTTCAGGATCACGCATTCCACATACAACACAATGTAATGCCTTCCGGAAATTGTTCTGATCTGAGAAGCTAATGTGGGCATATTGTCCAGTAACCCATGCTGCCTGTTTTTCACAGAAAATCATTGGATATCCAAAATTCTTAAGAATACAGAACAAAAACTCCATAACCAATGTCTGATTCAATTTCTAATTAATTTACATCAAGTCAAATCAAAATACTAAATTGCATATTGCAACACTAATGCTTTGTATGGTTATTGTGAAGGCAATTTAGAGAGCATTGCACCATTCCATAGATTCATTGCATTTCAAAATATTAGGGAAACAAAAAGAAGAGGTCTAGTTCTACTTCAACGGAGGCTCACATTTGGCAACACCCCAACCTGTGGGAGGATTGCAAGGGAAGCCACAAGTGGACAAATGATTAATTTGGCATACACTTACTTTGCAGCCAATAAATGTCATATTTGCATTATCTTCGTCTCAAACACTACTTCTTTAATTAATGAGATTAAATAGCACATATTCCTTTCTCTTTTTATATACAAAATAAAATAATGAAAAGAATATCAGTTTCATTCCCTTTTGTTCCATTCTTGAATTAAAAGTCTCATATGTTCCATTCCTTTCTTTCAAATGCAATGAGAGTGCATTACATCACCTATGCCATAAAAAAGAATTAATTGCGCTCATGAAGAAACATCTTACTTCTTACAAGAATATCATAAGTGCATGGACATAAGACAGCAACAGAAAATTGGAGCCCGTGGCACGAGTTCACTTCAGCCTATTACAAACTTACCTCTCCCAATTTTTGCAGATCTTTTCACATCCAAAACAACATTAGATATGGATATCAAAATTAGGACGTGCTTTTAGTATGGTTTAATGTGAATGCAAACTTCGCCTTTTTTTAGAAGCATCCTTCTTAAACCCAAAAGCAGGAGAAAGAGCAAAAGAGTGCATCTGCCATGCATAAAAAAAGATGCAAATATAAACTATATAGGTCATACCTTGGCCCTAAGGTAGCCAACAGGACTGCTGAACTCAGGAAATACATGTTGAACTAACATACGCTCAAGTTCAGATTTATAAGGCTCGGTTTGTTTCAATTTGTCACAAAGTGCCCCAATAGCAAGAAGAGCACCATCTTTCTGTCTATAAGGCTTGTATTCTGCAGGTGCTTCATCATACCTAGCATAGCAAAAACCTAAATATTGCGTCCAATCCATAAATCATCTATTCTAACAGAAAGTAAGATATTTACCTTTTGAAAACTTCAACTATGAATTGAATAAACTTATGAAGATTATCTTTCCCGCGTTTTCGGACCAACTCAGTCACAAAATCCATGGAGGCAGTCCTAGGACTATACAAGTCCTCGATAATGTCTGTAATAAAGAATTAGAAGCTATAAGCACATCCAATGTCATTCCTTGACATTTGGTTTCCATGTTTATACACCAATAAGACTTACCATAGCCTTTCCTTACATATTCATGTGGATCTTCATCCCAAAGCTTTTGATCATCATCATTAAAGCACATAAGAGGGAAAACTATTTCAAAAAGAAGAACATCGAGCCGAGGTTGCAGCACAGTATACATGTTATTCTTTGGAATACTGCATATGTTAAAAAAGTTCCAAGAAAAATAATTAATTCCAAAATAAATATATATCCTGAAAAACTCAGCAGTAGCAAGTAAAAGCATTCAACAGAGCTACTAATATTTCAATTTAAAAATGTTCTAAGTCCAACACTACACACAGCAGAACATTGGTAAGTTTTGGATTGGAAATTTGGAATGAAATAGCTATATCCATGAGCCCATAAAAGCATTTAGCAGGAGATTTTCCCAAGTGATAGTTGCATGGCTTCTAGACTGAATTGCCATAGATGTCCACCATGACAAGAAGCTCCCCTAACTTTAGCTGTGTAAAGTGAGGACCTCAGAAAGGAAGGATAAGCATATCAAAGGACAAAAGTAATGTCTATTCACCCTCCTTCCCCAAAATTATGTCAAGACAAATGAGTTTGAGTCGGGATTTACCAGCTTCAAGAACCACAGGCCGGAAAACCAGACCATCCCAGTATTTTGGTATCGGTTTAGTCTTGATTTTAGGGCTGATGTATATTTCCATAACATTTTAAGATCACAATTACTTAGGTTTACTCGCATCTGTATGTTCATATTTTTTGTTTCATATTTTCAGTTTTAGAAGACCTTTTTGTATCTTTCATTTGGGTTCATCTACCACCGACCCCAATTAATTTGGGATAAAGGTGTTGTTGATGTTGATGTTGATTTTCAGTTTTAGAAGACCAGGCCTAGAGATATTATTGGGCTTTTATTGACGTTTTAACTGTTTTATAATTAGTTAGGAAGCCCAACTATCCTTATAAGACAAAGATTTTATTGCCTAATGCCTGTGCATGTGGGTCTGTGGGATAAGTCATAGGAGATTAATTTAATACCCTGCAATGCTTGTTTTTGGCTTTCAAATGATTTATCAGCATAAAGAATGATTATGTTAGGATACCATCTCCTAAGGAACATTCTAGAATGAAAGGTAGAGAATCAGTCACTCACAGCACTCATGCTGAGTCACCAAGGCAGTTAGAGGGGGAATATTCTAGAAGGGAAATTCTGTTAGAGGCAATGAGGTGAGTCTCACGTGAAGAATAATAATGCTTTAGTATATAAATAGATGAAGAAAAAGAAGAAGGGGGATCTGGAAATTAGTAGAACCTTGGGCCCTTTTTGGGATTGGGAGAGGGTGGAACCTCTCATATGTGTTCCACAATTATCTTTACCTTTATTGCTTGTTAGTTTCATTTTGGGATCTGTAATTTCTTTAAGTTCTGCAACCTTGTGTTTCTGTAAGTAATGGTCATTGTGAAATACATGAATGAGGTATATTCAGATCTTGGTTTTTCTTTGAGTAATTCTGTTTTAGCTTGTTAATTGGTTGGTCCCTATCAATTGGTATCAGAGCTATCCGATCTGGGTGGCTTTGGACCACCCTGAAAAAAAAAAAAAAAAAAAAAAAAGAAAAAAAATATATATATGAAAGAGCAATTTCATAAAATGAGAATGCCTAAGTTTTCCGGTGAAGAAGAAGCCTGGGGATGGTCGATTCAGGCTGAACGGTATTTTAAGGCACATGGAATTTCTGAAATTGAAAAGCCATGGGAAGCTAGGAAGGCGTTCACAGGACAAGCTCGAATCTGGTATCGATTATGGTATAATCCAAAAGTTAGTTGGTGGACATTTTTAAAAGCTTTCTTCAATGAATTCCAACCAGAGATTTGCTTGGAGGATGATGAAGCTGAACCAGAAATAAAGACAATCAAGGAAGAATGAAAGAGCAGCGTAGAAGAAAGAAATGCTGAGGTATTGACGCGCATCAGTGTTCTTGAGAACACCATCAACAAAAATCAAATTCACAGAAGACAAGAGGATGGAAGACAAGGAAGAACAGAGAAATCGAGCCAGCGATTTGGTAACAATTTTCAGATCTATGACAACTGGAGAATGGAGAAAAAGGAGGATGCACAATCTGAGCCTCAAGATCAGCAACAAAAATCTGTCATGGAAGAAGTAGAGGAGGAGAGGGAGATAATCAAAAACTCGAAGGAGAAACAAACTGTGCTTGTATATCTGCCCACAGCTGAGAATAAATCGCAGCAAAATCCCAAGGAAGGAGAGGAGAAAATCAACATAATATTTGAGGGAGAAGGATCACCTACACCATGGCTAGAAGAGCCACTTTCAGCCATGGAGCCATTGACGCATGAGTCTAATAAAATTTCAAAACAGCATGAACCATGTGAGAGATTATTGCAAGAGAAGGTGCTGCCACTTCCACCTGCGTTGATGGTCGACCCTCCCCCGTTGCCAGAGCTACAACATTCGGATCTAGGAAGAGGTGTGTGGAGAAGAGAAACGAAGCTAGAAGAAGGAGAAGCTAAGGGGTGGAACGTGACAGGGAAGAAAAATGAAGCTAGGTCAAATTTGGAGTTGGATCAACTTTTAGATCCGGCCCAAATGATGGTGCTGAAATTTACAAATCAGCCCAATAATATTGTTCCAGTTTTTGTTTTGTTGAAGGAGTGGGCTTGGGAGCCCATAAATCAGTTTGAATTAAGTGAGCCCATTAGGTTAATATGGGATCCACTGACCCATTATTTCACCCAAGCACACACCCTAATCACCGTGTTTAGCGTTGTGGACTGCCACCAAAAACAAAGTGGAGCACGACGGAACGTCCAAGTCGGATGCGGTGTTGCTGCCACCTCCATCCAAACGAATGTATCAAGGTCTGAGCATGGGTCGACTTTTGCAACCCCAGTTTTGACCACACCAGCCACCGTCCAAGAATTTCAAGGGCTGTTGCAGACGTTCCCGGCTAGGGTTGTTCTTGAAAAAGTCAGAGCAGCGGCAGCTTGTGATGGAGAGGAAGTGAAGATTAGAAATCGTTTTCTTGAGATGGATGCATCTTCATGGGGTATTGTAGTTGCACCTATTTTGCTCAATCTTTTTCTACGGCCCCAATTTGGTTCAAAGAGCAATGTTATCAATGTGTTACATGTTTTTTGTATGCTGGAGAGTGATAATAGAGTTCGGGGCAGATGGAAATGGGACCCAGGTGAAAATTATCATGCAGTACACATAAGTTGGCTCTTGCAATTCAGGCAATGGGATCCCGGTGGAAGATTTTATTTTATTTTTATTTTTATTTTTTTTAGGGCTGCACCTCACCTTGAGGACAAGGTGAGAGTTTAGGGGGGGAGTATTGTTAGGACACCATCTCCTAAGGAACATTCTAGAATGAAAGGTAGAGAATCAGTCACTCACAGCACTCATGCTGAGTCACCAAGGCAGTTAGAGGGGGAATATTCTAGAAGGGAAATTCTGTTAGAGGCAATGAGGTGAGTCTCACGTGAAGAATAATAATGCTTTAGTATATAAATAGATGAAGAAAAAGAAGAAGGGGGATCTGGAAATTAGTAGAACCTTGGGCCCTTTTTGGGATTGGGAGAGGGTGGAACCTCTCATATGTGTTCCACAATTATCTTTACCTTTATTGCTTGTTAGTTTCATTTTGGGATCTGTAATTTCTTTAAGTTCTGCAACCTTGTGTTTCTGTAAGTAATGGTCATTGTGAAATACATGAATGAGGTATATTCAGATCTTGGTTTTTCTTTGAGTAATTCTGTTTTAGCTTGTTAATTGGTTGGTCCCTATCAGATCATCATTGGGTGGAACATTGATGCCCAGTAGAAACAGGGAAAGTGATAAGATTTGTATTTCTCTGCTCAAAATGATTGGCAGGCATGGTATAGCTGCTACCAAAATTAAGAGAACTAAATAACATAAACAATTAACAATTCATAAATTAAACCTGTGCTTAATGCTCAGAATTGTCTTACCTAACAATGTATATCCCTACCTAAATAAGAACTGGTTGAAAGCTTTGAAATGACATTATTGAATGACATGGAATGACACTACAAATTAATGAGCACAAAATAATTGAAAACCACCTGTTGCTTAGATATTGAAGAACCAGGTTGATAACTCTGTCAGGTAAATAGTCACCAACTCGAATAACATTCAACAGATTTAAGTGGCAGTCCAAGATCTTCCCTGCATAATGCTTCTGAAACATTTGAGCAAAGGCTCTATTTTCTGGGTTTTGCAGCTTCAAGTCACCAAAACTATAACATGATGGTTTATACACCCACAGAAATTAAGAATCAATCAACCACTCAATAGCAAAGCTCATATTTGTTAACTAAAGTAATCCACAACTCAAACATACCGAGTGTAGAGCCTATTAAGAATGTGAATCGTCCATTTTTTTACCTTCCACCAACCCCATGATTTTCTAAGCTCTGGATCAACAGGCTGACCTTCCAAGGGAACAGGCCTCTCCAATACATTTAAAAACAGCACCATCCAAGCATTGAAGACATTTTGATCAAACAAAAGCTTTGGAATCTCCAACTGAATAAATTCAAACAATAAACACATAATTGCATATTTAAATTCAGAAAACCTAAGTGGAGAAAATCATAAAAATAAGTGAGGCAACTGAAAATGATAATGCTATCTCAAGTTCAAAAGAGGTTGACAAGTGATACAAGTATTCCGAGATGGCTTTCTATTCTATGTTTATTCATTTAATATGGGGTCAAACAAGTGATGCGGGAGGAAATATGCTAAATTTGATAAGAGAAGATCAAATGTTAAGCCCAAGTGATGCAAATTTGTGTACCAGCTTCAAGCAATTGGGTTCCCAAGTTATTTTGGGACAAATTATGCTTATTTGGATCTCTTAATGGGTCAATTATGAAGGATGGTCAAAATATTAGCATTTTAAGTTCTATAAAGAAATATCCTAAGTCAACCTAGGTAGGCGAAAAATCAGTATTAACACTTAAGTTTGCTTTGATTTCCTATGCTAATCAGCCTTGGGAGCTTACTTTTCATTTTCCTTTGTCTTGGGAATATAATTATATTATTTCCTAATCAACTCAACTCTTGGAAGTTGTTATTAAGCTAGTTTGAAGCAAAATCAGTCCACGGAGTTGAAGAATAATTAGTAGTTGATTTCTCTCGGCATTTTCATGCTTTTAGTTTCCTCTATGAGTAGGGAATACTTGTAACCCACAAAGCAATAATTTGATGCATGAAAATTGAGTGTTGCAAGTTCTCTCAATTGTGTTGGACTCTTCTTAGGTTTTGAGTGGTGACATAGCCTTAATCTCAAGCCATATCTCTCTTGTTTCATTAGAAATAGTGTTCTTCAATTTGTTCTTCTCTCAAAGTTCAATTCTCTCATCCTCGTACCCATCCCGCATCGACAAGGGCCACCCAACAGCAGGGAAAAGATAAAGACATATCTACCGCTTTCAAATTGTTGTCCAATAGTTCTATTAGTAAGAGTTGTCTCATAGTGAAGCTTAGTAAACAACTACGACTTGCGTCAGGCATGGATAAAAATGGCTGTAAAAAAACACAGGTTATACATAATAAATGCAACATGCACGGTAGGAAAGGTTTGATCCATCTCATACTGCATATGAAATCCCTTCACTTAAAGGATACATGTGAGTAAGAGTGAAAAAAAAAACGTACATATATGGATGACCAGAATATTTTACAGATAAGCTTGATCAAATCTGCTACTTCAAGTGATGGATTAGCAATCTGGACAAGCCTGTTAAATATATTGAGAAGGTGAGGGAATGTCTCCCCGACAACATGGTAAACCGGTGTCCTGTCCTCATCTGACTTGAACCTGAGAACAGAAAAGGAGAAAGTTTTCAGAAGTAACATACACGGGAGGAATCAATTGGATTATTACTGATGATTCATATGATACTCTAAGGATAGAAAGGTAGTGTACAAGGTCTTGTTTGTAAAAAGCAGCAAAAGAGATCAGTAAAGTGGTATAACCAAGAGCTATAACACAAATTCTTTGAATTAAAACAAGATATATAGAGTCTACAATGATAAATATAAACTTACTCATATTTTCTAGAAAGAATCCGCAGCACAAATAAGGCAGCATAGACTTGATGACCCTGTAAATTATGCTTGATCCAATCAAGAAGATGAGGACACTGTTCGGGATAATCAGAATGTATAATTGTTTTGAGGCACTCACCAAGTTGTACCCTACAATGATAAGACAAGATGTCATGTCATGTGATGTGATGTGAGAGAAAAGAGGAAGAAAACACAAAGCAGAGTAGAATTACAGTATAGTATAGTATAGTATTGTACCTCAACAAAGGAGGAACTTGAGGTACAAATACGAGAATGTGATCCCTGACGACGTCTTTATCGGCGGGTGAAATGGTGTGTTGGCCAGCATCTGTAATGAAAATTATGAGCATGCAAGATGGAATGGAATGGAATGGAAGGCGCTATAAGTATCATTAGCACTTACCAAGGTTATGAGGAGACCAATTCTTCGCAATGAAATTCTTGAAATGAATGGTGGCAAATTGTCGCACGGCAATGTCATAGTTGTTGTCGACAATGATTCGTAACACCCTCACCAGATGCTGAGGGGCGTACTGGATCTGTGTATGATTTAATTGAATTTAGTTTATTCGAATTGAATTGAATGAGTAACTAAGCTATACTATGCTATCTCTCCAAAATCAGATTAATTGAGATAACATTGATTGATTGATTGATTGATTGAGATTTACGTTCATCGGGATTGGGACTAAGAGCAGCTTGGAGAATAACAGCAAGATCCATCTAAATCCTCAGTCCTCTGCTCTCACCACTTCGCTTCACTTGACTAGGGTTTAGAAATTAACTTTGCGCTTTTCTTATTGCTCACACACAACATGCTCATGCTATTTAAATTTAAGTGCTAGGGTTTACGGCTATTTTATTATTTATTTTCTTCTTTAACTTTCACGACAATTGAACTATTTTTAAGGTTTTAATTCCATGGACTTCTTTTTTAAGTTTTGTGCCAATATTGTCGGTTTAATAATGGCTTTTTTTTTGTTTATACATTTAAAAAATTATAATAAGGATTGTAGCATGCCACCTCGTGTCCTACAATATTGTTATATATAAAGGAAGTTATATATATTGACTTATGAAAAAACAATTTAATAATCTCTATTAAATAGATTTTAACATGTTATTATATTTTTATCGTTTAATTTCTCAAATGTCAAAGGATCACTTGATTTTTTTTAATTTAGATTTGTTGTAAATTAATTTTATCAAATCAGAATCAATCAAAGTTATCATATAATACTCATTTTTTAAATTTTATTAAATTGTATCTTTTTATTAAAAGGGATATTTATTATTTGTTTAGATATATTATATTATTTTCAATTAGAACTAATTTCCAACGAAATAGATACTTTATTATATTATTACGTTATTTTCTTTATTAACTTTCCGAATTTATTTTATTTCTTTCTTCTATCAACACTTATTGTGTTTATTAAAAGGGCTCTTTTTCCTAAAGTTAAATAACTTTGTCTAATATTAACTAAAACAAAGTTATTCTATAAAAAAAAATCATGATGTATTTGTAATATTAATTTATTTCAGAAATATAGTAGTCTTTATCATTTTGATTTTTTAATTTTTAGCATAAAAATAAACACAAAATTAGATAAAAATATCTAAAAATATTAGATTTTTTTTCCCTTTTTAAAATGTGGAAGGTTATAGTTATAACTTCTTCATTTTTTATAACCATTTAGTGGAAAAATCATTATCACAAATATGTTTTAGCAAATTAAACTCATTAATTAATTATTAATTCAATCTTTATAACCGTTGATTGGCGGAAATTCGTTGTAAGTATAACTTTCCTACAAACATATAAACTATAAAGGAACGTGGAGTCTTTCACAAAAATAACTAATGCTCAGATTTTGTGAGTGCTCAAATTTTGTGGGTTTTGTATGTAAAAGATTTTGTGTGATGATATCTTAATTTATATTTATTTTCTCACTTTTTTATTGCTACAATTATTTTTAAAATATATATATATATATATATATATATATATATATATATATTGAGGTTATACTTAAAAACACCACCCCAAAAGTTAGCTTAACCGTTGATTTTCATGAAAGTCAACGGTTATAATTTATTGCGAATTAATAATTAATTTATTTATTTGATTTGTTTTCACAAAAAAAAAAAAAATTTGCAAAATCTTATACTGTTGTTTTGTTGACCCAAAAGAAGAAAAAGATGTTCCTCTATGGCTGTAAGTTATTGTAAATAAAAATATGGTTCTTCACCATATTAACCTTATATATATTCATTTGCTGTAAGAAGGCATCCATGTAATCATAGTGAGAGATCAGAGATGTAGGTTGGAAAATTTGTGATTGTTCCCCAATGAAATCTTCAATGGCCTCATTAATTTCAACATATTGAAGCTAGTCCATTCACACGAAAGAGAGTTTAACTTATGTTTTTAACATTGTTTACTTTTTCTTTCGGTTTAAAACAATCTTGAAGTTTACTTGGGTTACTCAGAAGAGAGAGAATTTATCTTTGAAGTAAATAATTTAAAGTATATTTATCTATAAATATAAAGAAATAAATTTCAATTTAAACGATGTAATTTTGCTAATATCCATGGCAAACATCCTTTTCACAATACTTCTAATTTGGCAAACGTTGGCCTTCATAATACTTATCTCAAATAACTTGAGAAATGATTTTCCATATATATATATATATATAAATATATTACACATATTGAACAAACAAATTCAGGCTGCATAAAATATTGTACTTTTATCTCTTTGGGCTTGCAGCATGCCACCTCGTGTCCTACAATATTGTTATATATAAAGGATTGTTATATATAAGAGGGTTACCTACAATTACACCATACTATCAAACAATTGACATGTTTTATCATAGTTCCAAATTTGAAATTAGAACTAAGGGTATCTGAGATTCTTCCTTTCTTGTCAAAAAAGAATTTCAACTTCCAAAGTATGATTTGTAAGCCATGTGATATTGTCAGCTAGATGAAACCTTTGAAACCACAAAATAATTATCCTTAATAGTCACAGGGTTCTGGCAGTTCCAATTTGAAAAGAAAATAACATCAAATTTCAATTGTCGCGAACCCAAGGTGACCTTTGAAGTCTTGACACCAACTTCCTTTGAAAGAGGCTGATGTCGCAACGGAGGCTAGCGGAGAGGTTAAGGAGCTCGACGACTTATGAGGAATCGTGGTGTTCCGCTTGGCAATGTTGAGCAAAGAATTCGAGGAGGAAGAAAGTAGCGGTCACGTGATTACTACCTATATATATATTAAAATTTATTTATTATTATATATATATATATATATGGGAAAATTATATTTATAAATTTTTTTTTTACAATTCTTACAAATTACGTTAAGTATAATGGTAATACTTCAATCAAGAGTGTATGAAAGGCTATAGTTAGTATAATTTGTAACAAATATATATATATGCTCTTACAAATATAAATATATATATATATATATATATATATATATGCATTTTTTATTTTAAATATATATATATATATATATATATATATATATATATATATATATATAACTCATTATGGAGCTTATTGCGTCAGTAGATTTGGCGCCCTATAAGGGTGCTGGGGCTCCATATTAGTGGTGTAAATGAGTTGGGTTTTGACCTTCCTAACCCAAACCTACGTAAAAAAAATTCAGCCTATTTGGCCTACTAGTTTATTAAATGTTTTAATTGTAGGCCAAGTCCGATCTATTTAAAAATAATAATAAGAAAATCTGACATAGCCTACAGGCCTTGTAGGCCTCCCACTTTAGATACTAAGCAAATAAAATAATTATATAAAGCAAAAAAAGTTTCATTCATTCATATACTAGTATCTTTCATAAGAAAAGAATGACAAACAAGAAATAGTTAACATATTACCCCAGCTCTAAAATGTATATCATAGAGGAATAGAGTCAAAGAAATGAGGAAAATAAGAAAAATACAAGTATTGGGTGCTGAAATAAAGTCTACAAGGGAATGTCATTCACCTAAAAATCTTTAAACCACCATCAAGACAAGGGAAAGAAAAGACGAAGTCGAGAGTGAGAAGCAGCGGTACACATAAAAATCAGAGTTGATATTGGTACTTTACCACATAAAATAAATATTATTATATTATTTATTTTAATAAATTTAATATGCCAGTCTACGAGGCTTTAAGCCAAGCTTAACAAAATTGGCCTATGACATATTTGTTAAAAATGCTTTCTTATAAGCCTAAGCATACTCTACTTTCTCTGAAAGGCCGGGTTAGGTCAGGCTCAATATGGGTCGGGCTAGCCTGACCCATTTACACTATTATTATTATTAGAGGAGAGATATTAATAAAAAATTTCACTACCAACTTACTACCTATCAAATCACCGTTAGATTAATATTTTCTTTCTCTTTAATTTTTTTTTAACATTCTCTCTTTGATCCAATGGTGATGGGATGTGGTACTAAGTTAGTAGTAAGAATTTTTGGTAGTTAGAATATCTTCACTCTTATTATTATTGTATATATATTCTGCCGTTACACGTTTCATCCAGTTATGTATTAGGATCAATTTTTTCTTTTTATAAGACAATAGTATCTTATTTTATTATTATATATACTTTTTTTTTGAAAATTTCCGCAATGTAACGTGCTCTATATTTCCACTAAAGTGATCGTAACTAACAGACAAACAATAAATTGGATAAATAGGAATATACATGAATTTGCAAATGACCACAACACTAGATAAATGCTTAGATTAGTTTAATTTAAATTTAAAATAATTCATAATCAAAAAATTATTATTACATAAATCCATTTTCTACAATAATTAAATAAAACCAAACATGGTATACTTACTACATAATTTTTTTACTACTTGTTACTACCAAATTTTAACCGTTGATTTCCGTCAATCTAACAGTTATAATTTATTGCAAATTAGTAATTAATTAATAAATATGATCCCATAAATTACAACCGTTAGATTGATGAAAATCAACGATTAATATTTGGTAATAACAAGTAGTAAGAAAATTAGGTAGTAAGTATAACACCTCTCCCAAACCAAACATGCAAAAATACTTTTCTTTTCAAAATTAGGATAAAAATGATGAGGATGGATATTCTTACTACCAAATTCTTCCACTACTAACTCACTACCTATCTAATCACCATTGGATCAAAAAATTTCTCTTTCTTCAAATTTTTTTTAGCATTCTCTCTCTTCGATTCAGGTGATTAGATAGGTAGTAAGTTAGTAGTTGAAAATTTTGGTAGTAAGAATATCCTTCCTAAAAAATGATTAGTTCAAAAAACTATATACTCTACCCAAAAAAAAAATTTATATACTCCAAATGATATATTTTTAAAAAAAGTTCTTTTTTATCTTGCTCATTTTAAAAGTATTTTCCACAAAAGTTAAAGTTATTAAAAATTTTTAAAAATATTTGATTTTTGAAATTTTCTCAAAAAAAGTTCTTTTATATCTTGCTCATTTTAAAAGTACTTTCCACTAAAGTTATTTTATTTTTGAAAAAAAATTAACTTTTCACTTCTATTTTTTTTAAAAGTTAAATTTTTTATCTTTTGAAAAAAAATAGGTGCTTGACTTTTTTTTTATTACTTTTGCTTTTTTTAAAAGTAGGTATCCAAACAGTTTTTTTTTTTAGAAGTGTTTTTTTTTCTGAAAATTTTTTTGAAGGAAAAAAAAAACTCATCTAAATGAGCTCTTAATCCAAAACCCCTCTCTCTCTCTCCTCTTGTCTTCTGGTATCAGTAATTGTTGCATTACTTCGAAATTCCACATATAACTATAGTAGAGTGATGAAAAAAACTTGATTCTTTAAAATGAAAATATAAATTAGACCCGTTGTAATTCATATTTTTTTTAAAATTGATACTAATTATCTTTCAATTAATATTCAATAATTTAACAAAAAATAAAAAAATTAATAATACCCATCAAAATACTATCCAAAATTTGGATGTGAGTCCAAAACACATAAGAAAAATTGTTGGTAGGGCTGGCAATCGGGCAATATGTTACATAAAGAGAGAAAAAAAAAGGGCGAGCTGATGTAACCACCATGGCAACAGTAGCAAAAAAATTCTCGACACCCAAACCCATTGTTTTTTTGTTTTTTGTTTTTTAGGTTACCCAATTGTTATGTAACTTCATGCCCTAGATTTCTTTGCATGCAATCAAACATTATAAAATTGTTGTTGGCTGCTTTATACAAAACTTTGTTACTTGTTTTGTTATTCTATTTTAGAGAGAGATTTTTTATTATTATTTCTGGATTGAAAGATGCATATTTATATGTAGATTATTAAACACTGATCTTCTTGGTTTCATAAGCACATTAGGATTTCATGCAGATTTTTATATGCTTTTATGCAAAAAAAAATTATGTGTTTTTATGCAGAATTTATTTTTTTTATTTAATTTTTTATTTTTTATATTTTTTTATTTTAGGCGGGCTGGCCCGTAGCCCGCCAACCCACTCATAAAACGGGTCGGGTTGCTCAATTCAACCCATTTTGTCAAAACGGGCCGGGCGGGCTAGCCAATTTTAGGCGGGCTAGTGGTTGCCGGGGCTTCGAAATTCCACATATAACTATAGTACAGTGTTGAAAAAAACTTGATTCTTTAAAATGAAAATCTACAACTCAGTCGCATTATAATTCATTTTTAACCATATTATAAGTGATAAATGGCTAATCTGCAAAAGGTGAATAGTTTTTTTTTTTTAATTATATATACATATACAGATTTCATTTTGGTGATGGATTTTTGTGTACAGATTTTTAGATATCGTGAACTTGAGATTTCATTGTTTGAGTTAATAACTAATTTGATTAAAATAATAAACAAATATATTATCAAGAAAATAATAATAAACAAATAAAATAAATAAATCATATATAATATTAGCATTGAAAAACTCGACGACTTTATCAAAATAAATAATCACACAAATTCGAAATTGTTAGTAGAGAGAACATCCTATGGGATTGTATTTTTTACATGAATTTTTGTTACACCTAACGCACTGAATGTGCGGTGAAATAATTCATCATTCATTGCACACTCGACTTTTTTCTCGCCCGTTGCGCGCCATGTACGTACTGTACATGTCAAACAAAATGGGACAATTATAATACACAATATTAATATTTCGGAATGGCAAGTTATAATACACAATATTAATATTTCTCGTGTGTTAGGAGTCCCACAATGATTGTGTAGGCAATAAGTATGAGATTTATAAAGTCTTGGGCACTCCCACTATTTGAGCTAGCTTTTGGGGTGGTGACCTCAAGGTTCGTAACAATTGATGCTCTCATTGAGAGTCGGACTGCGGAAAGGGCTCATGTCAATAGTAAATTTTACCACCGGGTCAGAGTGAAAGCCGCCGTGGACGTCGGCCTTTAAAGGGGCGGCAATGTTAGGAGTCCCACATTGATTGTGTAGGCAATAAGTATGGGATTTATAAAGTCTTGGGCACTCTCACCTTTTGAGCTAGCTTTTGGGTGGTGACCTCAAGGTTCGTAACAATGTGTAACGAAATATGCTTGCAAATAATTCGCTACACAGTGTAGCGAATTATGTCACGTCAGAATGCATAGTCAGCAAAAAGTGACACGTGTCAAGTAGGTAGTAATTCACTACAATGTGTAGCGAATTATGTTCGCGAATGATTTTTTGACACGTGTCACACTTTCGCAGGAAAAAATTGACGTGTCATAATTCGCTACACCGTGTAACAAATTTTGTCTGCAATATGATCACGTGTCACGAAATTATTGGCCACGAAATTCGCTACCAATGGTAGCGAATTATGACACGTGACAGTTTAATAAAAAATACTGTTCGCGTGGCATTTAGTAAAAAATTTGATAAAATGTGACATTTTGATCACCGTTGCTAATGGCAAGCTTGGAATGAATGATATATGAATTCAGGGCGCGCGCTAGCTATATATAAAGCCAGAGACACACACACACTGACACACATTAATATATTAATTAATGCATACGATCGATGATGAGCACTTCAAATAAGAGAGTAATGGGTACCGTGGCTTATGTAGTAGTGATGATATTGTTGGTTGGTGCATGGAGTGGGAGTGGGAGTAATGCACAAGAGATATGCAACGTTTCAATAGGAGAACTAATGGCATGCAAGCCATCGGTGACACCTCCATTCCCAGAACCACCATCAAACGAATGCTGTGTAACAATATCACACGCAAACTTGCGATGCCTTTGCTCTTACATGAACTCCAACTTGTTGCCTGCTCTTGGAATTGATCCTCAACTCGCCATTAGACTGCCTGACCTCTGCCATCTTCATCTTCAGCTCCCTCCCTCCTGCTTTTAATTACTCTGCTACCCACCCCTTAATTTTATCATATAAGATATGCTAATTAAATAACTTTGAATGCTTCCCTTGATCAGTATTCAAATAGTGGAAACCCCTTTACTTTGTAATCAACCCTTGGTATCCAAGTTCTTGCTTCATGATGTCAAATTTCCATCACAAATAAAATGAGTCATGAGTGGGGAAGAAAACTAATATCAAATTATTATGTTGTTTTTCCTTTCTTTGATTCTCATGTATGATGTACCCTTTGCCTTTCTTTAATAATAATAATAATAATAATTTATCGACTGTTTATTTATTTAATTTTCTCTTTCATTCTCTCCCACTTTTTTCCTCTTATCAATTTCTCTTATTTCTTTTGTGAGATTTTTTATGGAATTTTACTTCTTGTAAGTATAATTAGCATGTATACAATGATTCCTAACATATATTTAGGACGCATGACTGCTAAAAGGCTGAAAAGAAAAAGTATCCTGTCCGACATTAGTATCGCAAGGCCCAAGCTTTTTCGGAGAAGTGGTCTAAACATGGAAAATACCATCGATACATCTTTTATTAAAATTAGAAAGAACAAAAAAACAACTTTTGTCTATTCTATCCACCTTTTTATAATTATTTTATCTAAATCTCATTTTTTATATTCAATAAAGAAATAGATATTCCTATAATATCAAAGACATCGACACGAGAAAAATGTCAAGAAATATACTTAATTAATTATTTTATATTTTTCTAACATATTTTCTTACGTGAGAATTATTTGAATTTGAAGCGTGAATATGCCTGTGACAATGCCTATTTTTTTTATTTAGGTTATGTTAGACAAGACAAGTCATTTTCTTAATTCCACCTAAAAGTGAAAACGGTAATATTCGAACTAACTCATAATCTCATGATCACTTTAGTTTTAATATTATGTTAAGAATTATTTATGAAACTTAATTAATTATTTTACATCTTTTTATATGTCTTTAGCAGAAAATTAACGATAGGTTTAGATTCTTGTTCAAGCTCAAAAGAAGACTAAAAGAGGAAATTAATGAACAACACGAAAGTCAAATCTACTACACAGAAAAAGGCTTTTGCTAGTGATATAAGTCGGTTGCTAAAAATACTTAAGTCAACAACAAATGGCAGTCGATGTGGCTCCAAAGATGCTATTCAGACAACGGCAATATTTTCCGATGCAAAAATACACATTCTGGCATTAATGATTAATGGCGGTAGAAGTCTTCCAGCCGTGAAGTTTAATTAATAACTAAACGTCGATATCCAGTCGTTGGCTGGGAAATGTTTTGCTACTGAAATATCTAATTCTGTACCCTCTTTTATTAACAAGATTTTTTTTCTTCTTTTTTTATATTTCTTTTTAAATTTAAAAAAAATTCCCTTTTAATATAAATGCACCTAGGCTGTTGCACTAAAAATTTTGTCGCTGAAATTGGTCAGTAATAAGACACTTGGCAACAACTTTTTTGAAAGAGAAAGTTTAAAACTACACAGAATATTAAGACCTGATAATTAAATCATCTATTACAAAGCACCTTAAATAAACTTACGATTAGGTTTGTATGCCCTGATTAGTTTATTTAAAAAAAAAAAAAATCATTTTTCATAATTTCTAGGTAAATCTTTTTGGAAAAATAAAATTAGTATTTTTATTGCTTTTAAAAGAATTGTTTTTTAAAAAATAAATAAATAATTTTTCCAAAAAATGAACTGAAACAAACACAAGCGTCTTCCTTGAAAGCACGTTAGTTGTACCTTCAATCACATTACCATTCAAAAGCAAAATAAAACAAGAACTACCTACGATAGCAACAACAGTAGCCAAACGATGTTAATTTCAGAAACTTAGAGTCTGTTTGATTGTGTTCTGTTTTTTTGTTCTTAAAACTGTTTTGTAAAATAGTAATGGAAACAGTTGTTTTCTATATATTTTTTCTTTTTTGAAAGTTAAAAACCAAAACAAAAAACAAAAACAACTCGTACATATTCTCTAAATTTGATTTAAAAAAAAAAATTAT
Organism: Gastrolobium villosum; assembly: GCA_032173675.1. Taxonomy (NCBI): domain Eukaryota; kingdom Viridiplantae; phylum Streptophyta; class Magnoliopsida; order Fabales; family Fabaceae; genus Gastrolobium; species Gastrolobium villosum. Next base: position 198,980 of record JAVKPL010008872.1, on the reverse strand, counting down.
GATTTTCAAAACATTTTTTACAAAACAGATCAAAAAAATTTAAAAATTATTTTCCGAAACAGAAATCAAACAGGCCTTAATTTTCCTTCTTTTAACAAAACTATGAAGCAGCAGAAAGAACATTCATCTATTATTAATCATAAAATACAAAAGTTAGTTATGTAGGCCCAAGAAAGAGTTGCCTGTATACCTGGTATATTTCCCATATATATATATATATATCTCCCCAATTTGCATTTTACAGTGTAAAGATTTAAACTTCGGAAGGCGCTCTGGGCGAAGACGAGTCTGCATCATAATCCCAGAGGCTCTTCAGCTCACCTCTTATGCATCCCAATAACACAGTGACACCTGTTGATTTAATTTGACAATAATTGGGCATGAGATGAGTTTAATGAAGAGAACCACTGCACAGCTAATCTAAAAAACTATTTACCTAGTGTGCATGGAACAAGGTATAGAAGTGCAGGTTGTCCATGACCGTTCATTATATATAGCCCAAGATATGTCAAGAAGAGGCCTGAAACCGGAAACGACCCTCTGTCACTTTCAGGGGCTAAAAGCATAATAGCTTTAAATTTAAAATACAAGTTTAAATAAATGAGTAATCAACATGGGACATCTATAAGGCCACATTAGCATCAGAATATCAGATTGGACTTTAAGACATTGTGGACTGGATATTGTTAACTCACGTGGAGGAGAAATTTTTGTGTGGACTTCGTCAAAACACAAGACGCTGCATCATGAATGACTTACGCATCATTTTTGTATGGAATCAGACATCGTGCATTAAGCAGAGGGTTATTGCATATTCAAACATTAGGGTAATGGAACAGAGTTATTGTCAGCAACTCTAATAAGCTAATGTTTAAATAATGTCAATAAATACCCAAAGGAAAAAAAAAAAAATTCAATCTCATTTTCAGACACACTCCTAAATAGGAGGAATTTTAACAAGTTATCTACACAAATATACTGCAAAGGAACTCACCGAAGGCATAGCCAATTACCAACCAAAGAAAATACCCCTTTAAGACTCCCTTCTTGTTATTTTTGTCGAATCTGAGACAATCAAAAGCCATTACAAATACGTTAAAAACAAAGCATCTTGTCAAACATACACTAAAAAGAAAAACTTGACTAAAGCAAATATTAAAAACAGAACAGTTCTCTGCTCATGCAAGTAAGCACAATATAAAAGACAGAAGGCTAGCAAGTTCATAAAAATTTAATTGAAATTCACCCCTTATCACCCGATAAGGTTTTCTGAATGATGTTTAATATATGTGATCAATATGAATCTCACAAAGCTGAAGCATGAGAAACAAATTTCCCATTTAAGAACATCATCGGCATTATTAGAAATTTACTCTGTTCGGAAGTTGGGGATACAAAATGGGATTATGAGAATTGTTGCAAACCTAAGAAAGAGAGGGTTATGGATGTCAGTAATTTGGCATCTAAGAACATTGCCTTACGCAGTTTTCTTAGGAATCACATTCTCTATGGCATCTGGTAATTCAGAGCAAGTATGGGATTGATAAGATGGTGGTAATCACTGCTTTCATTCTTTGGTTTCTTTCATATTTGGGGATGGCTCTCTTAATAGATTTTGGGAGGATTTGTGGGTTGGAATCATCCTTCCTTTATTTCCAATCTTTGTCTTCATCCATTTATAGCTTCTGTATTCTCCAGAGCTCTTCCTTCTACTGAACCTTTCACTTTTATCAAAACGTTAATGGTAGGGAGGCAATGGAATTGGGATCTCTTCTTCTCCTAGACTCTTCAGTGGGTAGTAGAATATGGACCTGAGATTCCTATAAAGAGTGTTTCGGTATATCCTATTCCAAACAACTCATTCATTCTCCTAATAAGAACAACTTCTTTTGCTAAAACTATTTGGAAGCCGACTTGGCTCAGCGGTAAGCTTGCCTGCCGTGGTGTGTCAGGTCGCGGGTTCGAATCAGTCTCTCTGCAAAAAGTAGGGGAAAGACTGCCTAGAGTATTCCCTTCCCCAGACACTCACGAAGTGGGTATTTGAAATGGGTCGGCCCTTTTTTATTTGGAAGTCCAACGCCTCCTCAAAGATTAAGTCTTTTTCATTTAAACAGCAGTATTGATTTGGATTTATAATGACTTGATGCAGGTTATTAACCCTCACAAAAGTGTCTCCAGTAATATCTCTGTTTTCTGAGATTCGGAGACTATTCTAGCACAATATATGATAAAGACAACACAAATGTTCCAAGAAACAATTTTTTAGGAGAAAATAGAAGCTGCCAATGGGATTATGATGCAGAGTAGATAAACGATAAAGCTGGGGATGTAAGGAAGAGAAAGAATGATCCCTATCCCATAAAACCTAATTAGAGAACAATCACTGCGTCAACCCTGAAAGAAAACGGAGTTAAGAAGTAGCAGCCTGTATTCTTACGTGTTCCTACTGCTAGATACGTGTGGATGGGTAGAGTCTTTGGCGTTTTTGGTGCATAATGGATCTGTCCAGAAAGTTTGGGAACTTTGTTGATTGGTTTAAGAGTCTTGTCTACAGTAAAGATGGAAAGGCTTTTCAGGCGGTGTAATATATTTATTTGTGGTTATGGTTGGAGAGTTCACCAGAGTTTTAAAGGACATTTTTATGCTGCTGCTGCTGCTGTGATGAGATGCAGTGATCTTCTTGGCCTCTTTATTCTAGCAGGGTTTCTCTGCTAATCGTGCAAAGAAACTCACAAGCATTGCTTAGATGTGCTTTTATATTTGGGTTTAATGTTTCTCCTCTCATAGTTATCCTTTGGAAGTAGTCTTGGGGTTATAAGAAGGTACCCCCTCTCTCTATATATATAGCGTGGTCTAATTGGACACACTCTGAATTCACTCAAATCTAATTTCCAAGTCTCCTTTCATCCCTCCCCTGCCAAAAATAAATCATAAGCAGCACCTTCTTCACGTACGGCTGGAATTAGTCAACCCTAGGATATCCCACTAAAGTACAACCATGCCAAAAGGGGAAGTTTTTGGGATTTAAGGGGAATTATAAAGGAAAACATGGGTTAAAATGGAAAAAAAGTTTCTTTTTTAAAGTAAAACTCGGTACTCCAGCAGCATTAAAGAGATTTCCCCCACTAAGGTGTCATGTGATCGTACACTGCTTACTATCAAGTTAGTAGCACATAGAAAACTAGCTTTGCAAGTTAGAGAAATCTAAACTTGGTATCGTTACTTATTTTCACATTCTCATAGAGAGAAAATTAATGTAACAGCCACCGTACAATCCAATTACTTTAAATCTCCATAATAAATTATATTTTTTCTCTCCTTTGTCCCAGACATCAGGGAAATTTTAATGTAAACAAAATTTTAAATTCAAAATAACTTGTGTATTCTGCATGAAAAGAATTATTCAGATATCTTCAGACTCTATTCCCTCTTCCGACTAGATGCTCCTCTCCCAATCATCGCCCCCTTTTATATTGCATGCGTGTTTCCATGTACAACAATAGAGACATGGAAGAAAAGTTCACAATCATCTTTATCATTATTGTCATGGAACACATGTCAAAAAGATTCACAGCAATAGATATTTGTCAAAGCTCAAACTACTGCATCTATTTCATAAGCTCACAAGTAACTTAACCAAGTTGTAGATCCCTCAGTTTGCTAGACATAAGGCAAAGAAAAATTATAAAGTAATTAAACTTTAAAATCAAAAGGAAAAGTATTTACCAAAAAATTTTAAAAAAGAGGGAGGAAAATTTGCATTGGATTTTATTCTATTCAAAGCTATAAGTTTATATTTCAGTTTATAAACCTTCCATTTATTTAAGTTGACTAAATAAGGAATTCAATACCTACGAGTAAATGAAACAAGCAAACCAGGAAAGAGAATATCTCCAAATCCAATCATATCATAGCCACCCCAAGGATCAGAAGGCCGAGGAAATCTCAAAAGCATAGGAATTGCTTCCCCACCAGCCTTGTCACCACGAGCAACCTAGAAACAAAAGCACGTAATACAACTATAGGACACCTTTTTTTTGGTATAAAAAATTAATTCATATTTGAAAGAGAAAACACAAGGTACATTTAAAAAGGAAATAAGAAGTTCAACTCTGCAATGAACCAATGAGAAGAAAAAGAAAAGGAAAACGAAAAAATATATAATCTATATGTTTTTAGCAAGATGAAGGACAGATATCCCGTGAAACTCTGTCCCGTCACTAGAAAAAAAATTGAGAAAAGATAAGAAAGGAAAGGAAAGAAACAAGATGAGTTGGGTGTATGATTAAGAATTTACATTTGAGAGCCAAACTGCAATGAAATGAAACAATCCAAATAACTAAACTAGTAAAAACGAAGACTTACCGTAATCATAACACTCTTCTGGAATATCACTGGAGATATGAATACCCAAAAGATGTCGTATACAAATGCACAACAAAGGAGTACAGTTGCAACCTATGATATCAGATGCATAAGCAAATTACGCCATGTGTTATAATTGATATCGGAACAAAATATGTAGGGAAACAATTATTATAAACACAAGGAACCCATTCAGGTACCTTAATATTAGGCAATCGAGCCAATTGCAAGACTGTAATCATCAAACAGATGCCCTATCAAGAATAAAACCATATTTCAAGTGAATTGCACAAAATAAAAGATTAATTGAACAGCTTCTCGCGGGTGAATGGTAACAACCATAATAAAGACCAAAAAGAAGAAGCACTTTTCAATGCAATGCGGGCCGAAAGATCTCTATGAAAACAAAGATACCAATTTTGTATTTGACATGAGCACAAACATTTACAATGATTAAATCGAAAAATATATAAATGCAACCATATTCTGTGCCTATACATATAGGCTCACGTGTGCATTTATATGTACGCATGCATGTATACATGTACATAAGTGGGTGCTATTAAATGTATGCAAAAGCTTTCTAGGCAATATGAACATATCAACACAGGCAGACCTAGAACTAGAAACCATTGCAACTTCTGCGCATGTTCCTAAAACCAATTTCCTGGGTTCCTCTCAACTTTTCAGTTAGAGTCAGTATTATTAAATGACAACTTTCTAGAAATGAGACTGAATTTCATATGGTAAGCATCATGAACAATACTTTTCAATGTTTACCTCGCTGTCTCAAAGTTTTAATTTAGAAACTGCAATGATAATAGAATGACCTATTGTGCAGGTACTAGAAACAGAAACTTACAAGAACATCTTGGCCAAACCATGAAAATGATTCCCGCCGAGTAACAGCCCATATAACCGCAAATATCAAACAGAATAGCAACACTATCAGTGAGAAAATAGAAACCTCACCAAAAAGAGGCAAATTCAGATTCTTCTGACCACAATTTGGACATTTACTGCTCATACATATGAAAAACAAATGAGAAATGAACAGAACACAACATTCAGAAAAAACATTAATTTCCCTTTTTTATTAGAAGAAAGAAGACATTGATTGTACCTTAAAGTGAGGCTAACAATAACATTGTGCATCCCCTGAAAAATAAAGCAAACTACTTCAATTACTGAAAAGAGGACTTTTAAGCAATTAAAAAAAATCCAAAGCCCAAATGCTTATCAGCAGTTTATATGCATATGGTTTCAAATAGATCAATAGATCAGTTAACAGAAAATCCTAAGTACTCCCTAATGTATTTTTTGTAGAAAAAGTAAATTATATTAGAAAGAAGAGGAAAAATACAACTAGGGGGCAGACAAAATATTCTCCGAAGCAGATAAGTAGATACAACAAGAAACAAACTCAAGAATATAGCAAAGCTGCCCAATCTCTTTGAATGTGAGAAACAACAATTCCCTTGAAACAAATATGTGCGAATAAACATGTTGATGGAGTGGGAAATAGATTGGCATGCGAATTTTCTTAGTATGTAGTGGTTGAAAGAAATTAGCATTATGAAGGGTTAGGTTGTTATTTCCTTTCTTGTACATGGCCTTTTTAGTCCTCTTTCCCTACATTTATTTATTCATTTCTTCTCTTATTTATTTATTTTTTCTCTCAATCTTTTCTTGCTTTTTATTTGGCTTCATCGACCACATACCCAACTAAATAAGGATAAAGGTGACATTGATGTTGAAATAGGTTTATACAATAGAAGTGTTAGAAAATCTAGAAATCATAGTAGTTAATTGCGCCGCAATGGCGCCGCGAGCCGCGCCGTATAGGCGTTGCGGTGCCTCGCCCAACTAATCGCACCGCGCCGCACTGGAACGCAATAGCGGCAATTGCGATCGCATTTCTGGCCATATTGCTGTCATAAGGCAAAATGTCAATTTTGTCCTAAATTTAAATGTGTAACAAATTTTTGTTAAGGGTTTTATAGTCTATTTGCGTCTCTCTCTGTCACTTATGTTATCTCAGCCTTTAAAAAATGTTTCTTTTTGTCATTATTTCTGTCACATATCTATTCTGCTATTTTCGCAACCGCATCCCGCTATAGCGTTTTTCGGAGTTGGTCGTGACATGCTGCAATCTGCATTTGACAACTTTGATCTTGATTATATCTTAAAATAGTTTAGAGTATCTTAGATAATCTCCTAGTAATAGTTTTCCTATTTTCTTATATTTCATGATTTGTTTCCTTGTTTTAGGAGTCCCCTATTTAGTATAATTAGGGCTTATTACTTTATCTTTTGTACCATATCATAGTATGTTCTCTATTCAGCTTCTATTATCTCCTTTTCTTCCTTCCATCTATATATCTATATCCCTATAATTTTAACCGGAAGTAAATCTCTATGGGTCTATTATTTGCTTGAAAGCTTGGTTAATTGACAAGGGCTACGTATGGAGTAGACTTCTCCAAGACTTTTTAATTTCTTGTTAATCTTGCCTTTGTCCACCTACTTATTACCTTCACTCACCATTGTCCCTCTCATCAATTAAATACGAAAAATGCATTTTTGTATGGTGATTTGTAGGATTTATATATGGAGCTGTTGAGATATATAGTCCCACATTGGTTGTATGTGCAACTAATGTGGAGTTTATAAGGCCTCGGGCACTCCCACCCTCTGAGCTAGCTTTTAGGGTGGTGTATCCCAAGGTTCTTCACATGGTATCAGAGCCTCGCCGTCTCCCACTTTCTCTTGTGGACTCTCTTAGCACAGGTAGGTTGGGCCTGTTGCATCATCCACTCTTCAAACCCAATAGGCTCTCGTGTGAGGGGGCGTGTTGAGATATATAGTCCCACATTGGTTGTATGTGTAACTAATGTGGAGTTTATAAGGCCATGGACACTCCCACCCTCTGAGCTAGCTTTTGGGGTGGTATATCCCAAGGTTCTTCACAGGAGCATTGCCTCGCTTTGTTCCTGAAGGAGAGTTTGGAAGGTTACTTTACTCTCCACGGAATTGGATTAAACAATTATTGTTAAGTAGTTCACGAGCTTAACTTATAGGAGAGTAGCTATTATCATCCCATTTCTGTCAGCTAACTACTCAGTTATATTCTTTTGATTGTGTACGTTGATGATAGTAATGGTATGGGTATTTGTGCTCTTAAATCCTTTCTAGTTGCAGGCATGGCTTCTCAAACACTTGTACTCTCTCTCACCCCCTTTCTTACCTTTCTATAACTTGGTTATGAATCCAGTAAGACCACTATAATATAATTTGAATGGTGCACGTTTAATTGAATTAGAATTACACACTTCAGTTTTTATACAGATAGTAGTTTAATCGTGGACTCTTTTTTATACAGTGACACCAATATGGTATAGGGAACCAATACCTCGTGCATACCATGAAATATGATATATATATATATATATATATATATATATATATATATATATATATATATATATATTTTCAATCAGCAAGGTTAGGAGTAAAATCCGAAATGAGTTACCTTACCTCAATACCACCAATGCAGAAAAGTACAATCAGCACCCAGATAAACCAAGATGACATGAAGAAGAACAGTAGCACAAGAAAAGTAGATGCCGTAATGACAAAGACGATAGCACCCTTTGTATCTATGTTAACAATTTCCTCATCCTTCGCTGTTTCAGCCCTAGAAGATCCCTAGCAAAAGAAAAGAAACTTATATGTACAAAAAATATGCTTGAAGATGTATAAAAAGTGAACTGAAAACATTTGTAATCAGTAAACAAAATGAACGGAAGAAGACATGCTCCATTGCCTCCATTCTAATAGTTAATTGATTGAAACGATCAATGGCTAATTGTACAAAGAGCAGTCAAATATTAAAAGGAAATGTAGATTAGCGCAAATGTCATGGTCAGCCTGTGATTACAAATTCCTCATTTAACCATTGTTAAAATATTAGGTATGTTAGTCATGAAAGCATGCATACCTTCCCATCAAGATATTTCTTAAATTACTTTTAGTCACTCCAAACAACAAGAAAAGTACACAACAAAACATTTAATTGCATATCATAAACTTCAAGATAGATATAGGGTTGCATGGACAAACCTTGGGAGACAATTCATTATAGGGGTCATTAGACTGATCACGAGCAGTTATATCTGACCATAGTGAAGCAAATATAACTGTTCCGACAGACATCAGCCACAAAAATCCAACTGAGTAGTCTATAAGTGGGCGAGTCGGAGCATATAGCAAAACTTCCACTGCAATGGACAACTCAGAATTAATCATCTGTAAATCATGGGGAAACAAACTTCGCATCCAGTATAAATATGCATTATTTTATTGATAAAACCAGCAACATTTTCCTTTTATCTTATTCAGTCAAAAGGGTTTATGAGAATGCATGGCATGCATGTGTTAATGAGGGAGAGAGGATTGAGAAGCAGAGTGCTACCAATTGAATGATTTTACAATTTACTTCAACATCAAAAGTCCATTAAAATAACACCTTCCAGGATTGAGAAGCATATTCCCATCAAAATAACACCTTGTAGTGCTACCAATTGAATGATTTTACAATTTACTGAATGTCTAATGCATTGAAGAAATATATGAAGTGAGGCAACATCAAAAGTCCAGGATTAGTATGAAACAGTACTCAGGTGCAATGTATTAAATGGTGATACTAATCACAAGTGAGATTACTTGAGTCAACACAAATACTAAGGCTTTACCCACCAAGTTCCCCAGTTATAAACATTAGTCTATTAGTTAAATCTAAATGACACATTCAATAATAAAGAGCTTCTGTCTATATTTTTCTGCTGTCTCCTTTTAAAAATTAAGAAATGTATCAACAGAAAGAAGACAAGTTCATCAGTGGCAAACCCATGCCCCAATGGAGACCAGAGAAAAGATCGATGAGAAAATTAATTGACATACATCCAAATAGAACATCTGTAATTCCAAAATCTCTGCATATTCATCAGAAAATCCCCCTGAAGAATTTGTTGTCATAGCTCCCTCAAGATGCAAAAAGGGTCTGTATCCCATAGAAGACTTAATGTGTTTGGATTAGCTTATTTTGTGATAAGAAAAAATTAATAATGAAAATTCTGCCCAAAGAGCTTTTAGCTGAAAAGCTGTTCTTAGGTAATTATTAAGCAAAACCCAACATGTTACACATATTTCTCAAACACAGCAGTTTTACAAATAGAAGTTTAAAGAATTGTAGGCCTGACCTCTCCTTCCAGACGTCAAAGTTTTCTTGAGATTTTCTCCGGTTGAATTTGTTATCACCACAACTGGAATTGAAATGTTTACCCTAGTGCCATTGGAGCACTCCATCTCAAAGACCTCTGACAGAAAGTAAACAGATAGATTTCAGACAAAATATGATCATAGAAAACTTTACTGACTAAAACAGATTAAAAATTTGAAAGAACAGAATAAGTCAAAAATTGTAGTAAAGGTAAGTTTCAATTTGTGAGTTGTAATGCTAAAACATTTAGTGAATATTCCTTCTGCTACACGTAATAACTTCAAGAATAAATCAAGATTGAAGCAAAAGAAAAAGAAAATGACAATGTCACTTAGTATATGCAAGTTGCCATTTAATTTTGTAATTTAAGTTGCGGATCATGTGACCTTTCTGCATGGATCATTAAAATACATATTTATGATCAAATAAAAACAAGCATGACGAATAACAAATAATGAGACAAGCTCGTTTTAATAGCTTCTTTGTGGATTTCTGTTCATATGTTATTGTTCAGATGTTCAATGGGATCGGGTTTCTCTTTAGAGCTGATGTATTTTTTTTTTTCTCACCTCTGTAGTTTTGGAATAGCCTTAGGAGGATACCCGATCCTCCTCTATTATCCTCTTCCTTATCTTAACAAATATTTTATCTAAGATAAACAAGAACTAGTGGAAAGTAATGTTTTGGAAAAGCAATACTGCTCGGTCTAATAAACTATAGGATTTAATTTTGATCTGCTATTTGTGTAGAATACAGTCAACTCTCCTAAAAGCTTGAGGTGTTATGCGAAGGCTGATTACTAGTTTTATATTTCTAACAAGAGTACAATTTTAGTGTAGAATATGATGCCACCTATTTAAAATACAACTTTTACAGCAATTAAATTGCCAAAGTTAGTGCAATGATATGACACTTGGTTGTTTACTGATTGTGTATAATGTTCTACAGTGACACTGGATCAAATCTAAACTCTTATCTATATTACTATGACAGTTTAATATTTAATACAAATAATCTATGTGCCTATATTCAAATACAACAAGTGACACTTCATCCCCAAATTTAAAAATGGAAACGTCATGCGTGATGTGCTGAAACATACCGTCTGCCTCATTTATCATCAGCATGCCAGTAGCACCCGCTGACTGTGCGAATGCAGCTTTAGCTGTGAAGTCACAAACACCGCGTACACAGAGAGCAACTGATCCAGATAACTGCAAAACGGGAAAGCACAACAACACTGAGCATGCTGCTAGTGAAACTATAATATAATACCCATTAATGAAAAGATTTCCAAATATCAACAACATACAATATGTTAAGTTAGAAAAATGTATAAAGTTCCCCAAAAAAAAAAAAGTTGATGCATAAAATTAAGAGGATAAATTGTGAATTTACTATCGGCATTTAATATTAGCTAACTGAAAATGAGATAGTAAATGTATGAGAAACCTTTGTAGTTGAAGCGGAACAGCAATCTATAGGATTAGAAAAAACAGCACGAGTTCTGACACTTTGACCTTCATCCTCGGGTAAAGAAGAACCAAATTTTGCAGTCATGCCATTAAACATGTCACCTTCCTTGCCATCAACCCAGTTCTTCACCTTGACCTGCAAGAATTCAACAGGATAAGGAACTAGGAAGTTCCGAAGACACACGGAGAATAAAATACATGATGCCACCAATTCACATTCTCATTTCCAAATTGATTGAAATGCATATATTGATTGTATTGTATTGTAGACATGAGTTGAGTTTGACGATGAATTAATTACCAATTGCATCTCATGATTGCAGGAGGCATCGTCGGCGGCCGCTGCTGCTGCGAACAGAAAGAAGAGAAAGACGATAGGCAACGGAAAACGGGGAGAATACGCCATTGTTGTCACCTCCGAATTGGAAAAGAGAGAGAAAAAGATGGCATGAGAATGAGAACGGCATTTGTTAGCTCTGCCTCGCATCAACGTGAAATTCGTGGCGCCAACAAAGAGGGATTTCATTATTGGATTCTATTCTTTTCAAATCACTCTTTACTGACTCTCCCTCCTCCTATCCTAGCCAACCAACCATTTCACTCTCGTCTATATTTAATTTACTTTCATTTTTATGACTCCCTGCATCAAAACTCAATCTTATTCAATTTTACAACATACCAATGTTTACTCTGCACCATTGATTATATTGTTTCATTCACATACTATTCTTAGCATTAAAATTCATTTCCTTCCTTTTGTTGATATCGTTTTTCATTATAGACTTGAGAATGACCCACATTTTAGAATCCTCAAAAAGTATTAATGGCTAATAGAACCTACATCATATATATATATATATATATATATAATTTATATATATATATATATATAATAATAATAAATAATAAATCAGTAGTAATAATATATATATATACACTTTAATATTTCTAATAGTTTTTTCTAAAAATAACACGTCATTTTAGTTAAAAATTTATAATGAAAAAAACTATTACAACCCTAAAATAAAATATAATTACAAAAATACCTTTATTTTGGGCACAATGGACCGTAGAAAAAATGAACTCGTATATAAATATATATATATGGATATATATATATATATATATATTATATATATATGTATGAGTTCACTATTTCTGTAGTTACTGCATATAAGTTATCTGCAGTAAGCCCAATACGACGTTGTTTTGGGAGGAAATCATGGTGTTTTTAAATTTTTTATTTATTTCAGGGTTATAATAGTTTTATATTTATAATTTTTTAAGATTTATATACCAAAACGACGTTGTTTTGGGAATAAATGCAGATAACTTATCTGCATTAACTTCAAAAACATTTTTTCATATATTGGCGGAAATCAACGGTTAAGATGATAAATTGTGATTGTTTGAATTATTAATGATAACCGTTAGAATGACAACCGTTGATTGGCGAAAATCAACGGTTAAAATGTGGTCGTAACATTGATAGTAACATTATTTGGTTGTCACACTATCCTATCCCTATATATTATTAGAATTAGATGATAAATTGTGATTGTTTGAATTATTAATTGATTGATAATTTATGCATTAATGTTATTATTTGAGTGGTAATGTGATTCGATTAGGATGAGATAACAAACTTATTTTGATTAGATATGATGAGTCAGCATTGAGTCAATAATAACTCAATCATTAGTCAACAATATTCTGAGCCATAAAAATTAAGAAGAAAAAGGAAATAATTGTACTAAGCACATATTTGTGCCAAGAACTCTAATTGTAAATAGAGGTTTAGCCTAATCAAACCAAACCACTTCCAATCTCGTCATTTCACTTCTTATGCTCTGCTACTCTTACTTCTAAGCAAACACAGACACGGTTTTTTTCAAAATTTTGCGTGAATCTAATAACTGGAACTAAAATCTCAACGTTTTTATAACGCGTATTGAAGTGTCGGAGTGTCACGTCTCCACGACACGCGGTTTTTGAATATATGGTGACACGCGGTCAACATTTGGGGACACGCAGTCAACTCTCCGACAAGTTTCGACACGTTTTTCGGACACGCAGTCAACGCTCGGACACGATTTTTTTTTTTTAATCTTATTTTTATTTTATTAACTAAATATAAAAAAATTCTAAATTAATTTTTTTTCTATTATGAAATTTGTCATGAAAAATTAACAAAGTACGAAAAGTTATTTTTATTTATATTTATGTTATGAAATATAAAGATTTGGTTGGTTATATGACTTATTATAGACTCTATATGTATTAAACATAAATTATATTATATATATTAAAATTTTTATTTAATATCAAAATGTGTTTCAACGTGTTGAAATATGACATTTTTTTGAATTAACGTGTCGGCGTGTCGTGTCCCGTGTCAGTGCCCGTGCATCATAGCTTACTTCTTACTTCAAATTTTATTTTATTTTATTATTATATTCCTTTTGTTATCAACCATTTTTTTCAAATCACTTTTTTTCTAGAAGTTAGCAAATACGGAGACCAGATAATCGTAATACTTAGAGAGTTATAGGTTATATTTATATGAAATTTGGTAGATGTATTCCTAGTTCCTAGAAATATGTTAATTATATGAATATTGAGAATATCATTGGGTTTAATTTTTAGGTTAATTATATTTCAATTATACAATTATTTCTGTTTAGTATTTGATCTAGAAATTATGGTAATTGATTTGTAAATTGTACTCTTGGAAAATTGATTTAGAATTATACTCTTGAATAATTGATTTTGAAATTATGATATTCTTGGATTTGGAAATTATGATGGATTTGAAAAATGATATTTTTGGATAATAGAATTTGGGAATTATATTATTGATGAAATTAACTTTCCAAATATATGATTATGTGTGATTAATTAATAGTAATCCTAATTCCTAGGTACTCTTAGGTTACATGCTTATATGAAATTTGGTACATGTAATCATAATCCTTAGAAAATTGTAGATTATCTTTTAAATGAAATTTGTTGCGTGTAGTCCATATCTTTAGGTAGTTATATATTTGGTTAGATGTAATCCTAATTCCTAGGTACTCCTAGATTATATTTTTATATGAAATTTGGTACATGTAATCATAATCCCTTGGTTAGAAATTATATTTAATCTGGTATAAGTAATCTTAATTCTTAGGTAATTTAAGATGATTTCATTAGGATATTTAAATTAAATTATTTTTAATCTGGTATAAGTAATCTTAATTTTTAGGTAATTCAAGATGATTTCATTAGGATATTTGAGTTAAATTATTTTTAATCTCTATAAATTTATTATATAATTATTTTAGTATAACTCTTTTTAAATGAGTAATTTAGAAAATAATATCATAAATGTTGAATTATGATAATTAAATTTGGGTTTTTTTCTGATAAATGCTGAATTATGATTTGGAAAGTATTGTAATAAATTTTGGCTTTATTCTGATAATTGATGAATTTATGATTTGGATTAGATTTGGACCAATAGATGTTGAATTATAATTTGGAAAATTAGTATACACTTGAGAAATTTATATAGAAATTTTCCAAATATGATAATTGTGACAAAATTAAAATTCTTTCTTATTGTGTGTGATTTAAATAAATTAGCTAGTGGGAAGATAGTTCTGGGATGGTACCTCCTAAAATGATGAACACAACTATTTTAGGAAGAACGAACATCACTACAATTTATTTAGGGAGAAGATTATGAGATATTATTTTAAAAAATTGTAAATGTTGACCTATTCCCTTAGCTCCAACAGAAGCTATATGATTTAATTGAGAAGCTATATGATTTAATTGAGGGGGAGTTATACATATTGTACTCTTTTTTTTTTCTTTACCAAGTTTTTATTCCACTGAATTTTTTTTGGAGAGATTTTTAGTGAGACATATTCATAGTATATAATCATCTAAAGGGGAGTGACGTAAAATATATAGTATAATATGTGAATGACTCTTTGGTTGCCCATTATGTAACTGTAACATTAATAATGTATTCAATGTATTTTTTTTTTTTTTTCTAAGCATGTGTTCAATGTATTTATTCCTTCATTATGTTCAAAGTCCTAAATAAGAACATGACGCTTGTAAGAATGTGGATAATGATGAATAATAAGGTTCCTGCATCATATCTTCTTTCTCTTATTTCCCTCAAATCTTTTCCTCTAGTTTTATAATATTTTTTACTTTTTTTTTTGAAAGGTTATAGTTACTACCTCATTTTCTTACTACTTAATCATAATTATTGATTTCCGTCAATCTAACGATTATAATTAGGGATGTGCATATTTTTAACCGAATTAGTTTAAATGGTTTTTTCGGTGGTCCAAAGGTTATGGTTCAATTTAGTTAGTATTTTTTGAAAAGAAAAAAATTTAAAAATTTAAAAAATGAAGTTATAAAAATAATTTGTTTGGTTTGAAAATGGTTCGGTTCGGTTCGGAAACGGTTCGGTTCTTAAACCGGTTCTAAAAACTGGTTCGGTTTTTAAACCGGTTCTAAAAACTGGTTCGGTTCATGAATTTATTGGTTCATGTTATTTTTTAAAACCGGTTATTTTAAGCGGTTAATTATTAATTTTTTGGTTATTTTGCACACCCCTAATTATAATTTATTAGGTTATACTTATTAATTAATTATTAATTTATAATAAATTATAATAATTAGATTGACATAAATCAACGGTTATAATTTAGTTGTAACAAATAGTAAGAAAAAGAAATAATAACTATAACCTTCATTTTTTTTTAACTTAAACTTAAAAGTAATTTTTAACTAAAAAAAATGTGTCAAACAAACTCTAGACAAAATTATTTTACCTGCATCTTGGAATATACTGTCAGTGTTTTTTTTTTTACCTCTCTCGACTAATAAGAAAAAAAAAAGATTCGTATAATTAATTTCATTAAAAGCTGTGCATACAAAATTTTAAAAATTCATTCTTCTTCAATATACTGAAAATAAAAGAGTACTTTTCGATTTTATCCTTTTATAAGAAATTTTTTTATGAATAAAGTGCAAAAAATTTATTTTTTCTAGAATGATTTTAAGCACGTTGAATTGAAATGTAGTCATTGCAATAACTACATAATTGCAGTCAACCATTGCCACGACTTTAAGGACCCGTTTCCTGCACAAATAGGTTAAGATAATTTATCGCAAAGAAATTAGTTGATAGCAAGAGAATGAATTAAGTGAAAAAAAATAAAATTAATTTGATCTCCACATGTTATTTTTGGGATGAGTTTAAATATTTTTATTCTAACTCTCTGTACTTCAAATTAGTTCTACGGCGAACTTAAAGAGTTGAAGTTTGTAGGAATATAGATAATCCAACTCAAGGAGATAATTAGGTTGTGTTAACTTTAAGAAAAGAAGAAGAACAAAATAATTTATCATATCTTACTCTTATTATGTGTTTGGTGATCCTAAGGCTTTGTTTGGGAGTTGGTTTTAGGAGGGGAAGGAAAGAAAAGGGAGGATTTTAGTAAGTCGTACCCTTGTTTGGGAGTTTAAAAAAAGGAGCGAAAGGAATTGAGGATTTTTACTAAACCCTCCAAAACCCTCCTTCTTCCTAAAATTAAAGTTCCCCCAAATTGGGGGTTTAAGGGAGGAAATATTAAAAATTACTTATCTTACCTTAGCATTAAAATGTAAAAACTACATAAATGTGAATCATCTTTAAACGTGACATTATTAGAAAAGACTCAAATATCAACAAAATCTATCGACAAAAAATATTTCGTCAAAAATAGTCATAAATTTTTTGATAAAAATCATATGCGTCAATTTTTTTTTTGTCAAAACTAAATACGAAACAAGATTTTGTTATAATCACTGATATAAATTTTTTACTTGAAATATTTCCATCAAAATTTTCCGCAAAAATTTTCGACGAAAAATATTTCCATCAAAATTTGAAACTAAAAACATTTGTGCAAAAAATTTTATAAATTTTTTTTTGACAAAACTCTCTACAGAATCTAAATTTCGTCAAAATATTTCACAAAAAAACATATTCATTGACATTCTTGATGAAAAATATTTCCATCAAAATTTTCAATGAAGCACATTTCCATCAAAAAAATTTGTTGGGAAATTTTTTTATCAAAATTCTTTACAGAATTTACATTCCGTTAAAAGTTTTCGACGGAAACATTTTTGCTAAACTTTTTGACAAGAAATTTCCGTCGAATATTTAAGGAAACACGTTTCAATCAAAAAAATTTAACGGAAAATATTTGCGTCAAATTTTTTGATAAAAAATATTTCCATCAAAATTTTCATCGGAACACATTTCTGTCAAAAAATTTCAACAAAAATTTTTTCCGTAAAAAAAAAATTACGAAAAATATTTCGATTAAAATGTTTGACGGAAAAAATATTCTTTCAAAATTCTTTACAAAATCTAAATTTCGTTGAAAGATTTGAATGAAACATTTCCCTCAAATTTTTTTTTACAGAACAATTTCCGTCAAAATTTTCATGAGAACACATTTCCATTGAAATTTTGAACGGAAAATTTTCGTCAAAAATTTTGAAGAAATATTTTGTTCGTTTAAAGCATTTCATGGAGGAAACTATTTTCGTCAAAAGTTTTGACAGAAACTAAATTTTGATAGAAAATCTGATTTTGTAAAAATTTTCATTGGAGAAAAATTTCGTCGCTTCTCGACGAAGAGTATTCTGATGAAAAATAACTTTGTGACAATTTTGGTAGCTTGGAGCGTAGAAATTTCATAAAAAATATGATCTTTTTTAATATTGTGAAAAGTACACAAATAATTTTGTTTAGCAATTTTAAATTTAATTTGTAAAGTATAATAATTGTATTAGTTTTAAAAAAAAGAGTAAAATGGTAAAAATATCTCATTTACCCTCCATTATCCTCCCCTTCCAATTTTTTTGACTCCCAAACAAGGGAAGGGGATACCCTCCAATTTCCTCTCCTTCCTTCCCCCTTGGATCTCCTTCCTTCCCTTCCCCTCCAAACTCCCAAACAAACCCTAAGGCAAAATATAGGATAATCTTATCAAGTTCACTTATTTTATCCTATTGAGAACCTGATAAGTTCTCTTGAGGGAATCATGTGTTAGAATTATGCCGGATAAGATAAGGAAAAAATAATTTTTTTTTTTCTTTCCAAAGAGAGCCTCTCGTTGCTCTTCTACCGGCCAACCTTGTCACCGGACGATCATTGTCACCATTGGATATCTCCATCATCGATTAGTTCATGCTATCGAAACATCAAACTGGTGCCGGAAACATATTTGGAAAATGACATCATTTCAAACTTGCTGGCCATGATACATCGACACTTCAAAAATATCTGACGTATTGTCTTCGACACACTCTGACACTCAAAATCAGAAAATGATTTAAAAATTATGGTGTGTTGTATTTTTTATTTCAACTGATTTACGATTATTATTTTATTGAATTTAATATAAATATTTTTGATATCTTATATTTCTTTATAATATTAATAGGTATTATAAGTTTAAATTATTTTTTTTTGGACTCTACCCGCATTTCAACCTTGACAGTTACGGGCCTTATGGCGGGAAATTTTTAATGTGGTCCAGGACCCACCATGGTCCTTCCACTAAAACATTGACACCTAATTTAAATTATTATTTTTATTTTTTCTCTCTCCTCAACTTTTTCTCCTTTCTCTCACCACAGTCCCACCAAATCAGATATGATCCGGGAGCACAAAAACTTTGCTCCTTATGGCGTTGTCCTCCAACAAATACTATCTCAACCATGAATGCTAGTGGTTTTTTTATTTTTTATTTTCTTTAAATCATTGAATAAAAAATATAATATAAAATTATATATTATATAAATTTAAAATATTATTTAATAACATGCGCAACGTATAGAAATCTAAGTTGCAGAGAGCATGGCTTCAGTAGCGCCTCTGAATCAGCCTGGACAGATTTTCCCGTAGAGAACGCATACTCAGGAGCATCGCGTCGTCTCGCAAATTGGCCAAAGAAACTCAACAGAACCTCACTGATTCAAGGAATGATTCCAACAATTTATGCAAATCCTAGCCGCCTAAGAGGTGGGTACAAATCATGCTCAGGTTTTTTATTATTGTTCTTGATGGCTATAGCTGAGCAAAACTTTTGATACACTTTGAATGAAAACAAATCAACCAAGTTTATGTGTGTAGGAGATAAATTTTTTCTTATGTAATATAAGAATAATAAATCCATATAATTAATTGGTTTTGCTTTTGCATACGAACGAAGTTTTGTTTGTTTACATGTTTTATATTTTTAAATATGAGAAGAAGCGTGTGCAGTGGCATGAAGTGGGTGAGAACTGAGAAGGTTTCAGCTTGTGTTGTGGCATGAAACTGGAAAGCAAAAAGCAGCATAAAAGCTATGGGCGTCAGAGTCAGAGTGAGAGGGCGGTTTGTGGACGCACAAAATTTAGCAGCGTTTGCGTTTGCGTTTGCGTGTGAGAGTGAGCGAGTGAGTTTTGAATTTGACATTTTTTCCCTCTTTGATCTTCATCTTCGTTTCCATGGCGCCTGCTATGAGGATCCTTTTCGGACTTCTCACATTTGTCACCATCGGGATGATTATAGGTAACTTTCATTTTAGATGCTCACATTTTAGATTGCTCCATCGAATTCATATTACGTTACCAACTTCTTATAATGGAGACATGGTCTCCGTGCGTTTCATCTTCTTCTTTAAATTACATAACTATCCTTATTTTACATTCTATGCCAACAAAACCGAATGAGCTAATAAAAGTTGAAAGAAATGCCTCTGTTGTCCTCCTCAACAGTAACCGCACTACTTTGAATACTTGTATTTGGTATTACAAGTTCATGAAGAAAAAGTGCTCTTGCATTTTAGTTTAATGCTACAGTTACCACAGAACTAGCTCATAGATGCTCGTGTTTCCGAAAGCCGTGGGATGCCAAAGGTGATCCACGTTTCACAATTATGTGTAAAAAAAAATGAAAAAAGAAGAAGAGATTTTGTGATATATCTGCATAGATATTTGCAATTCCTTATTGTGGGTGATTATGTGTACATCTATTTTTAGGTGTTGGCAACTCCTCTCCCACCCCTTTTTGAAAAATCTATAGACTATGTTGCGTGCAATTTAGAGATAATTCCTGTTTTTGAATATATTTTTTTTGCAAATGCGTGGATTTATTTCTTCTAAATTCCTGTATTGGCTTATTGCACTACTAGAATTATGTCAATAATAAAATGTTATTACTGTTAAATTATTAACAAGAAGTAATACCAACAAATTTTTTCATTGTATAATTATCTAATGGATTCTTTTCTGTTCTGGAATTACAGGTGCTCTCTCTCAATTGGCATTCATACGAAAATTGGAAGAATCATATGGTATAAAGTTGTACTCTTTCTCTTAGCATTGTGGCTTAATAGTGTTTAAGGGGCTGTTTGGTTTTTATTTTCAAGAACTGCTATCTGTTTTTAAAATAAAGAAACAGCAAAACTTGTTTGGACTTTGGAAGAATGTTTTCTGTCTTAGTTTTTAATGACAATAGGCTTGTCAAGAAACAATTATCTTGAAAGCTTAAGCTGCTAGGTGAAAGCACATGGATGACTCTCTATATCATTATTTTAACACACCCTTTTATACAAGAGTTCTTTGGACTCAAAACATTGACGAGTGAAAACATACCTACCTTGTGCCAAAATTCAACATTTTATTAGAGAAGAATGGGTATCGAACTCAATACCACTTGCTCATAAACTCTCTAATACCATGTTATGAACCTACTTTTTCAAAAGCTTAAGCTTTTAGTTGAAGGCACATGAATGATCTTACTTCTGTAACAAGGTGAAACCAAATGTGGGATTTATGATAGGGGGATATTTGGAGAGTTTAACAAATTTGATTGTTATTCTTATGCTCCTTTAGCCTAACTAGTTCTTTTTAGGCACTGAGTCTTTTCCATTTAGAAGATTGCGTGGACTTGAGAGTGATGGTTACCTTCAGTTGCCCAGAGGTCAGTATTATTTTAGTTTTATTTAGATTACAAGTGTGGCTGCTTTTATAAAGTATCACAAAGTATGTTTATCTTATCTTATTTTATACCTAATATGTTACTTCCATCTTTTTAATGCGAGACGCATGTGCCTGCTTCCATGACTTTTAATGTTATTTATCACAAGCGGGATATATGTAATTCTATATGCTTCACCATGTGTGTTGTTTTGCCTTAACAATAAAATATGCTACCATATTGATATTTTTCCTTTTATTCATGAATGAATTTCAAACTTTTAATTGCTGTGCCTTCTGGGTAAAGTGTTTGTTTTAATTTTTTGATAAAAAATAATATCTTTGTATGTTATATCATCGGTATGTATTTTTTTTTTTAAATAATTTCAAAATTTGTTATTAGCATGCAGTTTTCTGTGATTGGGAACTCTTTCTCCTATTTCTTTTGATTTTCAGGTATTCCTCATTGGAATAATGACAAGGAAGCAGAAATCTTACGCCTTGGATATGTATGTCTGTTGTCCCATTTTTTCTCTGAAGCTTTTATATTTACCAGTGTTTTCTCTTCCTCTTTGATTGAATCAAGATACTGTAAAGAATCTTGGGATACACTACTCCAAAAGTTAGCTCAAGAACCTTGGGATACACCACCCCAAAAGCTAGCTCATCTGGAATAAAAGCACCTGCAGCTGGCAAAGACAAGTCAAGAAAAGGGACAGAAGAACATGATCAACCTGTGATAACTGAGATGGGATAGAATGAAAGGGTTGTTGATCAAGAAAAGTGACATCAGCGGAAACTAAGTAACGTTTGAGATCGGGAGAATAACAACGATAATCCTTTTGAAGACGAGAATAACCAAGAAAAACACACTTAAAGGCTTTAGATGTTAACTTGTCCTTACCAGGGGTGAGATTATGAACAAAACAGGTACAACCAAAGACATGTGGGGATAGAGGATAGAAAGAAACATCTGGAAGCAATAAGTTATAAGGAATGTCATTATTAAGCACAGATGAAGGCATATGGTTGATGAGAAAACAAGAGACAAGGACCGCATCGGCCCAAAAGTGAAGAGGAACATGTATGTGAATAAGAAGAGTCCGTGTAGTCTCAATGAGATGTCTATTCTTACGTTCAACTACTCCATTTTGTTATGGAGTGTGAGGACAAGTAGTCTGGTGTAAAGTATCCAGTTTGACTAATAAATTAGAAAAGTCCACAGAAACATATTCCTTAGCATTATCACTACGTAAAATACGAATAGAGACACCAAATTGAGTATGAATCTCAGCAGAGAATTTTTGATAAATAGAAATAACTCAAAACGGTTTTTCATTAAATAAACCCAAGTGCAATGGGAAAAATCATCAATAAAGGTAACAAAATACCGAAAACGTAAAACAGACAAGGTACGACTTGGACCCCAGATATCTGAATGAACAAGAGAGAAAGGGACATCAGCTCGTTTATTGACTCGACTGGCAAAAGAGGAGCGTGTATGCTTCCCTTGTTGATATGACACACAATCTAAAGACTGAAGACCGGATAAAAGAGGAACCATCTTTTGCAACTTTGAAAGACTTGGATGACCGAGGCGACTGTGGATAAGTTGTGGAGATTCTGTGAGAGAGCATGCCACTGAAGGACGAGGCACCTCTAGATAGTAAAGCCCCCGTGACTCACGACCCACTCCAATAATCTTCTCCGTACCCGGATCCTGCACAGAAACAGAATGGTTAGAAAAAGTAATGGTGCAAGTAAGGGATTGGATCAATTTACTAATAGAAATTAAGTTATAAGGGATGCCAGGAATGTAATAAACAGATGTCAAGGCCAAGGTAGAGGTCGTTCGAGCTTGTCCAATCCCACGAACTGGAGCTTTGGTTCCATCAGCAAGGATAAATGAAGGTAAATGATCAGAATAAGTAAGAGATGTAAAGAGTTCCTTATTACCACAGAGATGATCGATAGCACTTGAGCTAAATATCCAAGTGCCAAGTCATGTAGATTGAGAAACACAAGCAACGGGATTACTAGTATATGTAGCGGAGGGCTGAGGCTGAGGAGAAACTGAACCAAATGATGCATTGTCTGACTGAGCTATATTTGCAGAAAGAGAGGTGGCCCAATTCTTGTAGTTGTTAGAATCCTTCAGTTTGGAAGATATAATGGGCCCAATATTAGTAGAGATAATTCCTGAGGAAGTTTTGACAGGAGGACAAGGAGAGTTAACCTCCGAGAGATCAGGGGACGCTGCTGCCATGTATAAAAGACGTAAACGAAGGCAAACAATATCCAATCAAGGAGAATCACGTGTCTAAAGTGAGACCCACAAAGAACCAAGCACAAATCCGGAAATGGGAGGAGAAGGCGAG
Source organism: Gastrolobium villosum (assembly GCA_032173675.1). NCBI lineage: Eukaryota > Viridiplantae > Streptophyta > Magnoliopsida > Fabales > Fabaceae > Gastrolobium > Gastrolobium villosum. Next base: position 175,449 of record JAVKPL010008872.1, on the reverse strand, counting down.
CTTCTTTGTCCAAGACTGGTCCGAAAAAGCCGCCGGAAAATGGCTCACGCGCCGGCAGAAGGTGGCGCTTGAAGCCCACGCGCAGAGGACAGGAACGGCGCGTGAGGGCGCGTTGCAACTCCGATGGTGGCCGGACTTCCACAGAGGTGGTCGTTGGGAAGAGAGGGTGCTGATTGCGTTCTGACCTGACTGAAAACTCGCCGGAAAAGTGCTCAGGCGGCCTGAACAGTGGCTGACGGTGGCCGACGGCAGATGACGGCGGCTGACGGTGGTTCCGGTGACCGTTGGAGGTGTGGACGCGTTCAAAAGATGCTTGGAGAGGACTTACAGTCCTTGATGGCTTGCCGGAAGGACGCACGACAAAGAAAAGATGACTCCTAAGCAGTGGGCTTAGGTTTTAAAGCGAAACATGGTTTCTAAGCGGAAACTAGGGTTCCCAGAACGAAATAGCTTTGATACCAACTTAAATGTAAAAGAATACGATACACCACCCCAAAAGCTAGCTCAAAGGGTGGGAGTGCCCAAGGCCTTATAAACTCCACATTAGTTGCACATACAACCAATGTGGGACTATATATCTCAACACGCCCCTTACACGAGAGCCCATTGGGCTTGAAGAGTGGATGATGCAACAGGCCCAACCTACCTGTGTTAAGAGAGTCCACAAGAGGAAGTGGGGGACGGCGAGGCTTTGATACCATGTAAAGAACCTTGGGATACACCACCCAAAAGCTAGCTCAAAGGGTGGGAGTGCCCAAGGCCTTATAAACTCCACATTAGTTGCACATACAACCAATGTGAGACTATATATCTCAACATGCCCCCTCACACGAGAGCCCCTTGGGCTTGAAGAGTGGATGATGCAACAGGCCCAACCTACCTGTGCTAAGAGAGTCCACAAGAGAAAGTGGGGAGCGGCGAGGCTCTGATACCATGTAAAGAACCAATTCAACCCAAAAACTTAAGCTATTGGGTGAGGCTACATTAATGGTTTTATACATCTCAACAGATACCATTGCCTACACATGCTTAAAATTTGATGTTTATTCTCCTCTGATGATGCATCAATCCTTGGTGTAGGTCAAACCTGAAGTGCTTAGCTGGTCTCCACGAATTATTTTATTGCATAACTTCCTGAGCATGGAGGTATTTCCTTTCTTCTGATTGCTGATTTTCATTATCAAAATGATTATTCTTGGGCTCATTTATTTATAAAGTATAAGTTCAACATTATGGGCCCAAATACTCATTACCCCTTTCTAATAATATTTCTTCTTTTAGTAAAAAATGGGCCCAAGTTTATACTATTTGGGACCACATAAATGCATGATATGGCATGGAAAAGTATTATGTTCGAAGGTTGTTATTTAGTTTTAGTTATGAAAGGCAAAAAAAAAAGAAGGTTTTAGTTATGAGTTATAACATTCTTGGGGCATTTGGAATCTCAAATGAGATTGAGCTTTCTTATTAAAAACTGGGATGTGGGGACAAAAGACAACATAGCCTAATATTAGATGGCTTGTACGTGAAAATAGAATTAGTATTTTTTCTTCAGTACAAGACATAATCATTGTTACGAGTTTGATCATTTTATGGTTGGCATCTTTTATATTAAGTCAGAGACTTTTACTCTTAATACCTAGAATCCTGGAATTACAATGTAAGCCCCTATTATGATACACTTTTATTAGCAGACCTATTAATCTGGTTGTAAATATATTAATTCCTATATCAACATGTTCTGTAATTATCATTACATTCTGTGCTGCTATTTATGGAAAACCTAGAAAATGCATGTTTGGTTTTGATCAATTTTGAGAAACAAAAATTGCCTTTTTTGTTTTTTTCTTTTTAAAGTTTCCTGAATAAGATTTTGATTATGAGCTGCGAAGACTGAAGAATCAATTAAAATTTTCTAACATCCTTTCAAGGCAGAAGTTTCCTCATGGAGTACCAGACTGCTAGCTGTGCAGTATGATTTTCTTGTTAGCCACATATAAGATATTCCTATCCAGTGAAAGAGATTCAAATACTAATCTCGGGCAATTAACCATTTTTACAAAATGCTGCTGCTGAATAAAGAACCTTGAAGATGATGGTCACGTGTGTTTATTAAAACTATTTTATCTTTACAGGAATGTGATTATCTCAGGGCTATAGCACTCCCTCGCCTACAAGTTTCAACATTGTTGGATACCAAAACTGGAAAGGTACATTGACAGTTTTATTTTCTTTTGAAATTTCATTTTGATTGGCCATAACCATCAATATATGATTGGTAATGAGGTCGGGTTGAAGTTTCATTAGCTCACATGAAAAACTATTGTCAGATTCACCTTTGAAATTCCTGATTTTAGTGTGTTAATTTGACATATATTACTAAATGCCTTTTAGGAAGAAAGACAAAGCGTATATGCGTAGACAGTAGCTTGATATTTCTATTGAACCCTCTATAATGTTGTGCAACGAAGAATCAAATTGGCTTTATGACTCAACTTTTTCTTTCTTCTCTTTTATGAATAAATTTGTTGAAAACTTTTAAATGGCTTATGCAATTGCGGGAGGACCCAGCTCAGAAAATACAAACCTAGGGCAAGGAAAAAATATGAATGAGAAGTTACAAACTCAAGAGAAGAATACCAAGCTTCAAATTAAGGAAGAGCTGGTTGGATGAATAACTAATGTGAAGTTTATAAGGCCTTGGGCACTCCCACCCTTTGAGCTAACTTTTGAGGTGGTGTATCCCAAGGTTCTTTACATGGTATCAGAGCCTTGCCGTCCCCCACTTTCTCTTGTGGAATTTTTAGCACAGGTAGGCTGGGCCTATTGCATTATCCACTCTTCAAGCCCTATGGGCTCTCATGTGAGGGGGCGTGTTGAGATATATAGTCCCACATTGGTTGGATGAACAACTAATGTGGAGTTTATAAGGGCTTGGGCACTCCCACCCTTTGAGCTAGCTTTTGGGCTGGTTGTATCCCAAGGTTCTTTACAAGAGTTGTTTTTAAATTATTGCATGATCTATGTACTATACCTTTATTAGGAAAGTTCTTCAATTCTCACCTGCAAAATAGTTCACAACTTGAGATTATGAAGCCTGTAGAAACTAGAGAGACAGTGATCTAGATAGAAAACCCAGTTACGGTGAATGGATGTGAGTAGCACCTCACATCAAAGCCTTATTATTTTAGCAGAGAGGGTTGTGTACAGTATGGTGCAATTGTATATTGCACTCCTCAAGTTATCGTGTCAATTTGGCTTTGCTGTTTAAATTTTTCTGTTTTGAGAATTGGTTTCTTAAAATATTCTGTTATAAGAAAAAGCAATTAGAAAGAAATGATTTTTTCTGAAATTGATTTTTTTCCCCCAGTTTCTGCATTGCATCCTAATTATACCAATTTTTGCTTCTCTTTGGCAGCAATTTTGTGCATCTGGTAAAGTCAGTCTGGCCTTTCTGTGAAAATTTTCAAAGTGCACTTCGGCCTTGCTGAGAAATTTTGCTTTTCTGAAAATTGCTTTCTTAAAATATGATGCTATAGAAAAATAAAAATAAAAAACTACTATAAAGAAACAATGTTTTCTAAAATTTCTGGGTAATATATATACCTTCTAAAAAACTACGCCAATTTTTTTTATTTCTCTTTGAAATGAATTTTTTGTGTCTACTGTCACACAAAAACACTTAAAAGAATTTGGCAAATCACCTTGAAGAACTAAAAGAAATGTTGTTCATTAAGATTGAAATAAGCTTTTGTTTATTTGACAGCATGGCCAAGTAGGCTAATATCATGTGTTATTATATTGTATGGCCATTAGGCAAAAGTGTGTTTTACTGTCACATTATGGAAATGGAAGTTTTGAGTGAGGATAACTAAAATTATTATCCTCATTCAGATAACACAGTTCTAATATGGACGTCATGCAGATCATTTTGAACCAATCATGAAAAAATAATAAGAATTGCTTTTGCCTCTTCCAACATGACCAAACAACTATTTTCAGATGTTTTCTTTCCTACATAAATAGATTAAACCGAAAAGGAAATCCATACCAAAACAAATGTGGATATGTAGTAGCATGTCAGTAGTAGCACGTGGGATCATTTGCATCTAAGTCTAACTGAATATAGTTATTTGAATTTTAAAGTACTTGTATTTCTTCCCAAAACATGATGATATTTCTATCTTCCACAGGGAATCAAGAGCGATTTCAGGACAAGCTCTGATATGTTTTTGAGTCCTGAAGAGAGAAAATATCCTATGGTACATGTAAGTTGTTAAGTTTACTTTCCCTTAAAGTCTTCTTTCTCTTACTTCTGTGATCAAACCAGGGTAAAAACCTGGACTGCACCAGCTGGTTTAACCTTAAAATTGGACAGTTTTTGTGGACTGATACACACTAAGAATCCTTTTTTGACAGAATCAGCTGCTTCACTAAGAACTCTTGTTGGGTGGTGGTTATTAGTGGTCAGTTTTGTTTTTGAAACATTGTGTCATACATACCAATGGTCCTCTAGGTTTCACACCTAGGGTTTGATTGCATCACAACCACGTGCTCCATGAATTTATAAATATGATCATCAAAAAAGAGAATGCATTAGAACTGTTTAAATGGACCTTCTTTCAATAACTTATTCTACAAGAATTAGCAATAGAATCAGTTCTACAAGGATTGAGATTCTACAATTACTAATCTGTTAAGTGAAACTTGTGAATCAAAAGACCAAACCAAAAACCAGTAAATGTGAAAATTACTAAAATGCCCTTAGGACTGAAGTTCAAAATTAAATAAAGTAAAAACTTATTAAGGCTAGTAACCCTAAATAACAGTGCTCCGTTGGCCTTGTGGGGGGTAGCGCAGTCAGACCCAAAACAAAATAAACTGAAATTCTGTGATTATTCATTTATTTGATATTTTAGCTTAAGCTTTCTTGATGATAGAATGCCCTGCATATTAGTCATATTAAATTTGATTTCTGTATATGTATAGCATTTTTTACTCTGTTTTTTTCACCGTTACAAAAAATTTGAAGTTTCCTTGAAAACCTGAAATTCTTTTTATTACAACATACCATTTTTTTAAAAATACGAAAATATATTTTATTGGATAGCATTAATTATACAGTCTGATAAAATATGTTCGTCTTGCTCAACTAGGCAATTGAAAAAAGAATTTCTGTCTATTCTCAAGTACCAATTGAACATGGAGAGCTTATGCAAGTCCTCAGGTGAGGATATGACTTATTTTTATGTTATATCTGAACAACATGGGTTTTGCTAGTATCAAGGCTAACATCTGCAGCAGCACAGGTATGAGAAGAGTCAGTATTACAAACCACATCATGACTATTTTTCTGATACTGTAAGTTGTATTCCTCTCTTTGCTATTTTATTATTACAATAAGCACAAGAATTGCCTTGAAATGGCTTCATTGAAACCATCTGAACCCTTTGTGCTTTTTTTTTTTGAGACAGTTCAACTTGAGGCGTGGTGGGCAGCGAGTAGCTACAATGCTACTGTATTTAAGTGACAATGTCGAGGGAGGGGAAACATATTTCCCAATGGTAAGCTTCTTGTTTTCTGAAATTTGTCATTTAGCACATTTTGGTAGTTGCTGTAGATATTGTTCTGAAGCATATGAGTAGCCTGAATCTAAAGCAATTATTAGGTTGCAAGTCGATGCCGGAGTTGTGTCTGAGAATGTGTTCTATATTGTTGACTAACTATTGTAAATATTAGGTCTTTTATTATTTAGGTTTATTTGTTTTATTGGGCCAAGCCCATTAGGTCAGATATTAGGTTAAGAATTAGAGTTTTCATTCTCTATAAATAAAGAACTCTTTGTAAAGATTAAACGCGCAATTCAATTATATTTCAAATACTCTTTTTCAAGTTGGTATCAGAGCTCTCGATTCTGAGGGCTCTGCTTCCGCATCTACACCTTTAAAGGAGCAATCCTTATTTTTCGCCTCTCGCCGCCATCGGAAAATATTTCCGGGAACCTTTTGGACCGAGAGGATCATCGGTCGACGCTCCGATCACTATTATAATTGAAAGACCGCTGTTGACCGCCGTCTCCGACGATTTTCCGGCGATCCACCCACGGTTGTGACCGCCACGACGAGACGATCTCGTCTGTCCAGGACCCACCTGGAGATCTGATTGGACGCGCTCTCACGCGCGTGGAAGAGACGCGCTGTTCACCGGAGCTGCAGCGGCGCGTGGGCCATCATCTTCACGCGCGGCCAACACAGATCAACTCGCCCCATCCTTCTGATTGTGGATCTGTGGTTATCTTGAGGTTTTGACCCCGTTACAGCTTTCCCACGGTGTTTCTTCCCCTGTTCGTCACTATTCTGGCCACTGTGTTACTGTTCCGGCCAGATCTGACGTCGTTTGGTATTTGTTTGTGCTTTTGGCTTCTTGGTGTTATCCTTTGACCATTTTTTGTGCAGTATGGCCTCTTCTCAAAGGAGTTCCTTTACAAAATTTTCTGATGGTGCATTTTCTATACCTAAGAGAGATGATCGATGAAGTTATTATTGTAAAAGAACATGTCATATCAAGGATCTATGCTTTCGCCTCCATGGAAAGCAAACTGTCTTAGAAAAGATGGAAAGGATGTGTGGTCAAGAACATTTTACTTCCTCTGAAATAACTCCTGTACCTAATCAGATCCAACCTGCATTTCGTCCAGATGAGTTGAAACGGCTCCGAACCATTCTTGATTCTCTGAGTAAGCCATCTGATACTAGTGCTTTGACTATGACCGGTATGAGCTCCAAAACTTATTATTTCCTTTCTTCATGTAATGATTTTAAACATTCTTGGGTTGTTGATTCTGGTGCTACTGATTATATGGCTTGTTGTGCTGACTCCTTTACTTCTTACCATCCTACCATTGGAACTCATACAATAGCCGTAGCTGATGGCTCACATACATCAATTGCAGGTTCTGGTGACATAAACCTACAGCAGTCTTTACATCTTAAAGATGTTCTTCATGTTCCTAAACTCTCCACGAATCTTCTTTCTATTCATAAAATCACAAAAGATTTGAATTGTACTGTAACCTTCTTCCCTATCCATTGTGTTTTTCAGGATCTCGCCACGGGAAAGACGATTGGTAGTGCTAAAGAGCAAGGTGGACTGTACTATCTGGTGTCTCAATCTCCCGCAAATAAAGTAACCGATCACATCTTGATGTTTCATGGTCAATCAACTGCTGATTCTTTGATTTGGCTTCATCATAAGCGCTTGGGACATCCTCCATTCAGTTTACTCAAGTCTTTATTCCCGTCATTGTTTTTGTCTAAGCCTGTTGAGTCTTTTTATTGTGATGTTTGTGAGTTTGCTAAGTATCATCGTGTGTCTTTTCCTTCTAGTAATACTAAGAGTGTTGAACCTTTTGATCTGTTTCATTCTGATGTTTGGGGTCCTTCTAAAGTCCCTCATGCTTCTGGAAATAGGTGGTTTGTTTCTTTTATTGATGATTGCACTCGTATAACTTGGGTTTACTTAATGCATGAAAAGTCTGAGGTACCACAACTGTTCTTTCAATTTTATAAAATGGTTGAGACCCAATTTGGTAAAAAAATCATGAGACTAAGACACATGTACCCAAATACTATTGGGGAGATGCTATTCTTACTGCAACATTTTTTGATCAACCGTTTACCCACTCGGGTACTTGACCATATAAGTCCTATTCACTCCATGACTACTTTTTTCCCTTCTATTCCAACTATGAGTCTTCCTCCACGAGTGTTTGGGTGTGTTGCTTTTGTTCATGTTCATAAACATCATCGCAGTAAGTTGGACCCTAGGGCTATTAAATGTGTCTTTCTTGGTTATGTTCCTGATAAGAAGGGCTACAGGTGCTATCACCCTGGTAGTAGGGAATATTTTGTTTCTATGGATGTTACATTTCAGGAATCTGAGTCCTTTTCCCAAAGTTCTCATCTTCAGGGGGAGAATACTTCACCAGAAAACTCATCACCTCCCTTCTTTGAGTTTGAATCTTCAGTGTCTACTCCTTTACCTGTGTCAGTGTATCCTCCTCTTGTTCCTGTTCCTCCTGTGTCTTATCCTCCCGTGACTGATACATCAAATACACCAGAGATACGGAAGATTATGACACCTGAGTTGGTATATCAAAGAAGGAAACAACCCTCATTGCCTCAGCAGCAACCTCAATCGTCTGAACCACGGGTAAGTCCTGAATCTCATATTTCTGATCATGATGTTAATACTTCTGATGACATACCCATTACTACTGCTTCTGATGATTTACCCATTGCTCTAAGAAAAGGAAAAAAGATCTTGTTCCAAGAAGAGTTGTTCCTCCTGTCCCTCTTGTACCCAATACCCTATCTCCCATTTTGTTTCCTCTGCTAATCTTTCTGTGCAGCACAAAAGCTTTGTTTCAGCACTAGACTCTATTGCAATCCCAAAATAAATACATGAAGCCTTGAAAGATGGGAATTGGGCTCAAGCCATGCAAGCAGAGATGAATGCGTTGGAGAAAAATAAAACATGGGAGGTTATTGATAGACTTAACGGAAAGAAAGCAGTAGGGTGCCGATGGGTTTATGCCCTGAAATATAATTCTGATGGGAACTCTTGAGAGATACAAGGTTCGATTAGTTGCCAAAGGTTACACTCAAACCTATGGCATTGATTATGAAGAAACCTTTGCTCCAGTTGCAAAGATGAATATGGTGAGAGTCTTGTTATCCCTTGCTGCCCATTACAATTAGGATATAAATCAATTTGATGTGAAAAATGCTTTCCTCAATGGTGAATTAGAAGAAGTCTACATGGAAATCCCGCCTGGTTTTGATTCTGTGAAGGGAGAAAATAAAGTTTGTAGATTAAAAAAGGCTTTGTATGGATTGAAGCAGTCACCTCGTGCCTGGTTTGGAAGGTTTACTAAGGTTATGATGACATATTAGGATACAGACAGAGTCAAGGAGATCACACTCTTTTCTTCAAGCACTCCCAAAGTGGGAAGCTTACTGTGCTCCTTGTATATGTTGATGATATTATTATCACAGGTGATGATTTTGTGGAGAGACAGATTCTGCAGACACGGTTTGCCTCTGAGTTTGAAATCAAAGACCTTGGGAAACTGAGATATTTCCTAGGGATAGAAGTAGCTCATTCAAGAAAATGAATTTTTATCATTCAGAGGAAATATGTTCTTGATCTTCTCAAAGAAACAGGGAAGCTCAGGTGTAAACCCTCTAATACTCCTATTCAGCAGAATCACAAGATAAGCTATGAAGAGGAGAGTCCTCCAGTTGATAAAGGATAATATCAATGTCTAATTGGGAAATTGATATATCTGGCTCATACTAGACCAGACCTAGCTTATGCTGTTAGTGTTGTCAGTCAGTTTATGCACGATCCAAAGGAGAGACACATGCAGGCAGTAGAGAGAATTCTTCAGTATCTTAAAGCTACTCCTGGTAAAGGATTGTTATTCCGACGTGATGGCAATCTCTCTTTAGAAGTTTACACTGATGTTGATTATGCTGGATCCGTGACTGACCGTCATTGTACCACTGGTTATTGCATGTTTCATTGCGGTAACTTGGTGACATGGAGAAGTAAGAAACAAGATGTGGTCGCCAGATCAAGTGCAGAAGCTGAATTTCGAACTATGGCTCAAGGCATTTGTGAGTTACTGTGGCTAAAAATTGTATTTGATGATCTCAAAATAAAATGTGAGGGACCTATGAAGCTGCTATGTGATAATAAGTCCGCTATTTGTATAGCTCACAATCCAGTTCAACATGATCGTACTAAACATATTGAGGTCGACCGTCATTTCATCAAAGAGAAACTTGATAGTGGGCTGATTACCACTCCATACATTCCCACTGGGCGTCAATTGACTGATCTATTAACAAAGGGACTTCCTTCAGAAAGATCTCAAGAACTTACTAGCAAGCTGAGAATGATAAATATCTATTCCTCAGCTTGAGGGGGAGTATTGTAAATATTAGGTCTTTTATTATTTAGGTTTATTTGTTATATTGGGCCAAGCCCATTAGGTCAGATATTAGGTTAAGAATTAGGGTTTTCATTCTCTATATATAGAGAACTTTTTGTACAGATTAAACACGCAATTCAATAATATTTCAAATACCCTTTTTCAAGTCTAACAAAAGTATCTTTTGTTCTTCATTTTCTTTGTTTAGTTCCTAGAACTGTCAAAATTGTGTTGTATGTCCCCTAGCTTTGTTGAAATTCTTATTCTGCATTCTCATTTATAATTTATTAAATTTTGGCTCATGTGAGTTTTGATAGTTGCTAAGAAATAGAAAGCCAAATGATAATGATGCCATGATTATGTGTACTGCTCAGACTAGTTATGTTACTCTTATAGACTGTTTTCCTGAATTACGGTATTTTGGTGATTCTATTTGGATTTTACCTTTAACATGAGAAATAGGCTCAATTTGTAATATGCTAGTATTTGCTATCTATTCTGTGGTGTGTGTGCTAGTATTAACTATCTGACATTCTAGTTGGGCTTTTTGACTGTACTGAAGGCTGCTATTGATAATATGCAATGCATTTTAGGCTGGTTCAGGTGAATGTAGCTGTGGTGGGAAATTTGTCAAAGGGCTATCCGTGAAACCAATCAAAGGAAATGCAGTGCTTTTCTGGAGTATGGTTAGTATAATTAATTTGCTTGTTAGGGACATCATTCATGGGAATTATGAAATAGGAGCAGCTATCTATTGTTATAATTGTTCTAGTAATTTTCTTATGTTTTTAAGGCTGAATCTTTAATCCCAAAAGAGGGAGAGAGTATGAGCTCATGAGTCATGCCATAATCATTTGCGAAATTTTCTGGAATGTCTCATCTCACAAACGAAAATATGGAAATATGTTTAAAACCATATGCATCATTTTTAGATCAAGGGAGCCTTTTTTGTTTTCTAAGAACGGCCTGCTTTATTGTCCCACTTTTCTTGTGTATTTACATGTTGCAAATTGCAATTAATTTCATTAATTGCAAGTTCGTTCCCTCCTGGCTTGTTCTATATCACCACTCACTGTCCATCTTTTTCCCTTTTTTTTGTTTTTATTTTTCGTTTTTATTTTATTTTTTTGTTTCAATATTACTCAGTTGTAATAATGCTGTTAACTCTAGCTGGTTCAGCAATAGGGCATCGCTACTATTCTTGTCATGATAGAAATATTATCTTTGCCGTGAGTATTGAATCACGGGGAGTTATAATTGTTTGGGCTATGCATTATTTAAACGAAGCTTTACAGTGGAAAGTTGTTTTGCCAAATAATAATCACCTTTTAAATGTCTGCTTGGTCTTCATAGGGACTGGATGGAAAGTCAGATGCGAATAGTGTGCATGGAGGATGTGAGGTGCTCTCTGGGGAGAAGTGGTCAGCTACCAAGTGGATGAGGCAGGGATTTCTCCACTCATATTCGTCCTTATAAAAAAAATAAGTTGATTAGTTATTGGTAATATAAATATTTGATGAGGAGGGTTTCGTTTACAACTTTTTTGGTTTACAACTCTTACAACCTCAACTATGTTCTCCGGGGAGAACACTCTCCGTTAGTATTCTCCCGGGAGAATGTAGTTGAGGTTGTAAAAGTTGTAAATCAAAAAAGTTGTAAACGTAACCTGAGCGTAGTCTGATATTATTATTTGCGCTGGGGGTGGTTTAGTCTATATCATTGTGTATCTTTGTGAATGATATATTCCCTCTTTTTATTCTAGTTTCTGGTAAATAAACCTCTAGACATTTTATCGGGATTATCTCTGATCTTGGTCACAAGAAATCAAGAATGCTTTCAATCGATTACGTCCCAGTAATATATTCCGCAAAAACTAATCTGCTTGTAATGATTTACGAAATCCTTTTTAGTTTAGAGGATGAGAACTTTGGCGTAAGCTGCATACTTCATTAAGACAGTTTATAAACAAAATGACCTCTACTTGTGTTACAATAAATTTTATTTCGTTTGTATGATTGCAAAACTCAAAATCATTGAAACTAAACTGAAACTAACTCCACAAAAGTTAACAACGTGTAATTGAAATATACAAGAACAAAGCACATGCCTTGTAATTTACTTTAAAGCGTTCTCATTCATATCTAATAATAATGTCATCCTTTTCATCAGAGAAGGCAACATCACTCCTTTAGTGATAATAAAAACTAACAAATATTAGACTATACTTGTCATTTCATCAAAACGTGAATGTTATTTAAAGATGTCTGGAATTGTGTTGGGATATTCAAGTGTGATGAGTCATACATTAGTTGGTAATGAGCTAAGTGAAGAGTATATAAGTGGATGGACCCATGAATCCAATGCCTTAAGGTTTTGGGTTGAGATGTGGTGTCGAACCCACTTGGTGTACTTGGAGTAGCTTGGCTCATTGGTGGTGGCCCCTGCCACGGGCTTCCCCTTGGACCCGCCTTACAGTGGTATCAAAGCCAGGTTGGGCTCGAGCTAGCCAAGTGTTTGGCTAAGAGGTGGGTTGAGTACTTGGGCACTAGGGTACTCAGTTGAAGGGGAGCATACCAATGGTGGGTTTCACACTTGAGGGGGAGATTGTTGGGATATTCAAGTGTGATGAGTCCTACATTGGTTGGTAATGAGCTAAGTGAAGAGTATATAAGTGGATGGACCCATGAACCCAATGCCTTAAGATTTTAGGTTCAGTTGTGGTGTCGGACCCACTTGGTGTACTTGGAGTAGCTTGGCTCATTGGTGGTGGCCCCGCCACAGGCTTCCCCCTGGACCCGCCTGACAAATTGGATTAAAATAATTGTTAGAATACAAAACTGAAACAAAACAAGGATGACTAACGTCATAATATAGGGAAAATATACTCTTATGTTATTGGAGAGTATTTTTCTCTCCTATCGATTTTTGTATTTTTTTTCATAAGTAGATGGATCCTACACATAGTCGTGTCTAGAGTATGAAAGAGTTTCTCTTGTATTGCACGAGATTAATAAAGTCCCATAATATATTATTCATCTGGAACATAATCTCTTTGTTTTCCTTTTAAACGGACAACCAGCTGTAATGGACCATAGAGACAGATGCGCAGATCGCCTTGAATCATCGGTTGATAAAAATAATTCTTGAACAGGTCCCAGAATTCATTGATCTCTGCCAGTCAGTTATATTATACACTTGTAAGTGTAACATCAATAAGTTTAGCTTAACGAAAAAGGCGATTTCAATACAATCCATCAGCTTTTAATTTTGTGTCATGTTACTTACAAGAAAGATGATGTCGTTTAAGAATTAAAGACAGAAATTGGGGAGACGTGATATAACCAAACCTGACTTGTGGAAGGCTAAACAAGGAATAGCCCTTTACGTCAGGATGCATGTCAAGCACAAGTACTTTTAACCTTGAAAGGCCTAACGCCTCAGTGTCAATGAGTTTCTTTATCCTGAAATTGACGGAGAGTAATTTATTATCTATACAACACGTACTACATGACTACAAATTTAATAATGTATTATTCATATAGTATTCTTAACATCAAAATTCATTTCCTTCCTTTTGTTGATATCGTTTTTCCTTTTTCTGTTGTGGATTTCAAAAAAGCCCATATTTTAGAAGACTCAAAAGGTACTAATAGATAAGAGAAAATTAAGAAAAGATTCCTTAATCATCTACTATGATAATAATAGATCATGAACTGGACTCCTAATCTTCTTAATCTCACTGTTGATAAGGAATCCATCTATAAATAAAAAATTAAGCCAACAAAGTATATCCATTCTAAACTCTCTATTAAATGTAACTATATACACACCCCATTCTTTAATTATACCGTCAGTATTATTGTGCACATTAATCTACATACTTTCAAATGTGTCTCTTTCAAATACATGTAAATCCTACGAAAACATTACCAATATCTATAGCAACTAGGGGTATGTATGGAGCGATTTGGTTCGGTTTTTTGTCAAAAACCGAACCGAATCAGTTTTAAATGGTTTGGTTTTTAAACCGAATCGGTTTTCTTTTTTAAAATCGATTTTTAATTTGTTCAAATCAATTTGAAACCGGTTCCAAAATCAGTTTACGATTCATAACCGGTTATTAAGTTCAAAACTGATTTTATTACAAATTCAAAATTAATTTTTCATGAGTTGTGCTATATTTTTTTTGAAATAAAATAAAAATTATTTATTTATTTATTTTTACTAGAGAATGAAAGTTCATTCAAATATTTGCATATTAGAGTTAATCTTTGGAATAATGCATTATAAAAGTAATTTGTTCTGAAAGAAACCTTTTGCATTGTACCAACTTGGGGAAAGGAAATATTAACGTAACATTGATTGATTTGCAGTTATTTCCTTTTAGATTATAAAATACAGAAATTATTAATTTATTTGAGAAATATAGGAACAAAATGAATACGTAAAGATACGTTGTTACACCGAGAGGTGTTAGTGTTGTGGGGGTGTGGCGACAGTCAGATACATGTGTTTGGATAGGGATCATGGCATGTGGTGGAAGCTGAATTCTCAAAATCTGAAGGGAAACAAAAAACTATAGAGCGAGTGATACGACGAAGAACGTGACGTTTACATGGTAAGAAATATTTTTTTTTGAATGAAAACAAAATCAAAGAAGTTTGACTCATAAAAGGATGCTCTAAAATTATGTTCAGAGGATATTTCCTTTAAATTTATGTACAGGGGTGTACGACTAATTGGTTATAATTAAGGGTTTATATTTTTTTGTTGTTGTAGGATTGCATGAGATTAAAAAAATAAAAATAAATTAAATGTGGATCCCATATTTTATATTATAAAAGGAAAAAATTAATTGACACGGAAAATGAATTCGTGTGGGAAAAAAACATGTTCTCATAGCATGATTTCCCTATAATTAATTGGTTTTGCTTTTGCATACGAACAAAGTTTTGTTTGTTTCCATTTTTTATATTTTTAAAGATGAGAAGAAGCGTGTGCAGTGGCATGAAGTGGGTGAGAAAGAAGGTTTCAGCTTGTGGGTGTGTTGTGTAGCCGTGTAGATGCACTCGGGGGGAATAAATTTCTTTTTATGGATATTATAATAATGTTACACATTATATAAATATTTTAAGAAAATTGATTTTATTGAATAAAAGATACTAAAATAATTTTCTTTTTCGAAAATATGTCAAACAATTCATCGCTTTGATTTGGGCCAGATTCAAAATTAAGAGTTTAAACATTTCCCAAGATAATATTGGATAGAATAGATACTCTCATCTTTTAATTGCTCAGCTCCCGTGCTCTAATTAACCTATCTTCATTTGATGATATTAAAATAATTCAAAATATATTTATGAGAAAAATATGTGTTATTGTGAAGATGTAAAGTTATCTCCTTTTAAGTTAGAGAAAAATAAAATAAATCATGAGATAAAGATACTGGATAAAAAAAATAAAGATGTGAGTTTATGTTAGAGTAAAATGATACGAATTGTGTCAAAAACACTTTTCCCTTTATATACATTTTAATTATTTTTCTTTGTCAAACTAAATGCAAAAAGAGAATTTTTTAAATAAAAAAATAGCAAACAAGAAAACTAATAAGTCTTCAACTTCCTCCCTTATGGAAACTGGAAAATAAAAAGCAGCATAAAAGCTATGGGCGTCAGAGTCAGAGTCAGAGTGAGAGAGCGGTTTGTGGACGCACAAAATTTAGCAGCGTTTGCGTGTGAGAGTGAGTGAGTGAGTGAGTTTTGAATTTGACATTTATACCCTCTTTGATCTTCATCTTCATCTTCATCTTCTCTCCGTTTCCATGGCGCCTGCTATGAGGATCCTTTTTGGACTTCTCACATTTGTCACCATCGGAATGATTATAGGTAATTTTCATTTTAGATGCTCTCTCGATTTCATATTACGCTACCAACTTATTATAATGGAGCCATGATCTCCTTGCATTTCATCTTCTTCTTTAAATTACATAACTATCCTTATTTTACATTCTATGCCAACAAAACCGAATGTGCTAATAAAAGTTGAAAGAAATGCCTCTGTTGTCCTCCTCAATAGTAACCGCACTACTTTGAATACTTGTATTTGGTATTACACGTTCATGAAGAAAAAGTGCTCTTGGATTTTAGTTTAATGCTGCAGTTACCACAGAACTAGCTCATAGATGCTCTTGTGTTTCGAAAGCCGTGGGATGCCAAAGTTGATCCACGTTTCACAATTATGTGTAAAAAAAATTAAAGAAGAAGAAGAGATTTTGTGATATATCTGCAGAGATATTCGCAATTCCTTATTGTGGGTGATTATTTGTACATTTATTTTTAGGTGTTGGCAACTCCCCTCCCACCCCTTTTTGATAAATCTATAGACTATGTTGCGTGCAATTTAGAGATAATTCTTGTTTTTGAATAATTTTTTTGCAAATTGGTGGATTTATTTCTTCTACATTCCTGTATTGGCTTATTGCACTACTAGAATTATGTCAGTAATAAAATGTTATTACTGTTTAAATTATTAACAAGAAGCAATACAAGTTTTTCATTATATAATTATCTAATGGATTCTTTTCTGTTCTGGAATTACAGGTTCTCTCTCTCAATTGGCATTCATAAGAAAATTGGAAGAATCATATGGTATAAAGTTGTACTCTTTCTCTTAGTATTGTGGCTTAATAGTGTTTAAGGGGCTGTTTGGTTTTTATTTTCAAGAACTGCTGTCCGTTTTTAAAATAAAGAAATGACAAAACTTGTTTGGAAGAATGTTTTCTGTCTTAGTTTTTAATGACAATAGGCTTGTCAAGAAACAATTATCTTGAAAGTTTAAGCTGTTAGCTGAAAGCACATCGATGACTTTTTATATTATTATTTTAACACACCCCTTTATACAAGAGTTCTTTGACTCAGAATGTTGACGAGTGAAAACATACCTACCTTGTGCCAAAATCCAACATTTTATTAGAAGAACGGGTATCCAACTCAATATCACTTGCTCACAAACTCTCTAATACCATGTTATGAACCTACTTTTTCAAAAGCTTAAGCTTTTAGTTGAAGGCACATGAATGATTTTCTATCTTACTTCTGTAACAAGGTCAAACCAAATATGGGATTTATGATAGGGGGATATTTGGCAGAGTTTTACAAATTTCATTGTTATTCTTATGCTCCTTTAGCCTAACTAGTTCTTTTTAGGCACTGAGTCTTTGCCATTTAGAAGATTGCGTGGACTTGAGAGTGATGGTTACCTTCAGTTGCCCAGAGGTCAGTATTATTTTAGTTTTATTTAGACGACAAGTGTGGTTGCTTTTATAAAGTTTCACAAAGTATGTTTATTATGTTATTTTAGAGTTTTATAAGAGTTATGTTGTAGGAAGAATGATTGTGTTATGTTATAGAGATTCGTTTTGCGTGTCGTAGTTTTTTTTTTTTTTTGGCTTCAAAGATGCTGGTTTCACAAAATGTTATGTGTGTTTGTGGTCATGTAGCAAACCCCTTTATTTTATATCTAATATGTTACTTCCATATTTTTAACGCGAGACGCACGTGCCTGCTTACATGACTTTTAGTGTTATTTATCACATGCGGGATATATGTAATTCTATATGATTCACCAAGTGTGTTGTTTTGCCTTAACAATAAAATCAGTGGGGGATCCTGGAATTTGCATGACAGGGGGAAAATATAATTTTTTTTATTATAATTAAAAGTACTTACAATATAATAAATTTTTTTGATTGAAATTTATTATGGAAATATAATTAAAAGTTTTTTTACTCTACGTGTTTTCTGAATATAATTGAATTCGTAGTAAAACTCAAAATAATTTATTTTCAATGTATGTAATAAAAAAATATCAAGAAATTAGTCATCCATTCTATTTCGAAATTAGTTCTTGATTATCTTCATAGCTGAGAAAGCTCTTTCAGTAGTTATTGTAGAAACTAGAAGAGTGAGTACAAGTCTAATCACTCTATCAATAAGAGGGTAACTGATGGACTTTCCATTTCTTGCCAGCTCGACATAATTCAGATGTAGTTGATAAATTAATCAAATCTGGATGTTTAGGAATGTCAAGGTCAAAACGTTGTAACTCCATCTTCAAAAGCAATTTCTCATGTTCTGTGAAATCTCTAGAATAAAATTTATCAACAAATTTGCTAATATCATCACTACTAAATGACTTGTGCCTATTTCGTGGATCTAAAGCCATACTCAAAGCAAGTAATTCAACAGTATTATTATTGAATCTGCTATTTAATTCTTACTATTGATAATCAATTGTAGCATAAAAGATGTTTATCCTGTAAAATTTTTCAATAGAAAAATCAGCTTGTTGATTTTGAGGATGACCTCTTTTTCCAATATATTTTGCAATCATATCCGGAATGTCAATGTCATATTTTATGCAAAATTCCTAAACATGAACCAAGAAAGCATCCCAACCTGTCTCTCTTAATTTTTGAAATAAGGAGTTTCAATATTTGACAACTCAACATTAGAAGTAGACGGGATAAAAACTCACCATTCTTTCTCTTAAAATAAGCATCAATGGTAGCACTCTTTGTCATATAATCACCTACAAAGAACATGAATTATTACACGACCAGTGTGATTTTAAAAATATTATTAAGATCTAATAACTTAAAAAACCAAAACTATTCACGGAAATGATCATTAAAAATAGAAATTAAAAACAGTAAAAAGAACAAAAGAAAATGAAAAGATTAAGAACGAAGGTGCATTTACAATAATAAAAATATCATTATTGTAAAATTTATTTCTTGTAATCAATTCAGCAACAGCCTGATCTCTGCTTCCTAATAAAAAAAATTAAATAAATAAAAAGAAACAAATACAAAAATAAATCACACACAAACACATGTCCAACAAAAAAAGCAAGATATGTAGATGTATACAACACTCATAAGTCAAATAATATATTTTTTAAATGGAAATTTAGGAAATAGATAATTTTGTCAATGAGACAAGAAAAGATAAAAAAAATAAAGAATAAAGACTTACAATTAGCAGTTAAAGTATTGAGAGTCATTGGTGAGCGATTAATGATTTAGTATGGATAAGAAGTTGAGAATGGGACAAAAGAATAGCAAAATTTGGTGGAAGAGAGAATAGCAGTGGCAACGAAAGAATTAGGGTTAAGAAAAAAATGTATTTAGCAAGTAAGAAGACGGAAGATTACGAAGAATTAAAAAAATTATAAGATATTATTTTATTAAGAAAATAAAATATTATTTATCAAAAAATAAGAACTCAGCTTGGAGGCTTAGAGGTCTTCTATGCTCAAATAGACTTGTGACCTATTTTCATCCTTAAGGGGATATGGTTTTCTTTAAGGGCTTTTTATTTTTAAATTTTAGGGGATTAATTTTTAAGACAAACAATCCACTAATATTGCCAAAGTGATATTTTGTATATTACTATTTTTTTTCTTCAAATTTTGCCCTGAATAAAATATGCTACCATATTGATATTTTTTTCTTTAATTCATGAATGAATTTCAAACTTTTAATTGCTGTGCCTTCTGGGTATAGTGTTTGTTTTAATTTTTTGATAAAAAATAATATATTTGCATGTTATATCATCAGCATGTATGTTTTTTTTTTTAACTAATTTCAAAATTTGTTATTAGCATGCAGTTTTCTGTGATTGAAACTCTTTCTCCTATTTCTTTTTCAATTATTTCTTTTGATTTTCAGGTATTCCTCATTGGAATAATGACAAGGAAGCAGAAATCTTACGCCTTGGATATGTATGTCTGTTGTGCCATTTTTTCTCCTAAGCTTTTATGTTTACAAGTGTTTTCTCTTACTCTTTGATTGAATCAAGATACCATTGCCTACACATGCTTAAAACTTGATGTTTATTCTCCTCTGATCATCAATCCTTGTTGTAGGTCAAACCTGAAGTGCTTAGCTGGTCTCCACGAACTATTTTATTGCATAACTTCCTGAGCATGGAGGTATTTCCTTTCTTCTGATTGCTGATTTTCATTATCAAAATGATTATTATCGGGCTCATTTATTTATAAAGTAGAGGTTCAACATTATGGGCCCAAATACTCATTCCCCCTTTCTAATAATATTACTTCTTTTAGTAAAAAAAGTGTCCAAGTTTATACTTTTTGGGACCACATACATGCATGATATGGCATGGAAAAGTATTATGTTTGAAGGTTATTATTTAGTTTTAGTTAAAAAAAAGAAAAAAAAAGAAAGAAAGGTTTTAGTTATGACATTCTTGGGGCACTTGAAATTTCGAATGAGATTCATGGGCTTTCTTATTAAAAACTGGGATGTGGGAACAAAAGACAACATAGCCTAATATTAAATGGCTTGTATGAAAGTAAAATTAATAATATTTTTTCTGCAGTACAAGACATAATCATTCTTACGAGTGTGACCATTTCTATAGTCGGCATCTTTTATATTAAGCCAGGAACTTTTACTCTTAAAACCCAAAATCCTGGAATTACAATGTAAGCCCCTATTATGATAAACTTTTATTAGCAGACCTATTAATCTGGTTGTAAATATATTAAATCCTATATCAACATGTTTCTGTAA
This sequence comes from Gastrolobium villosum, assembly GCA_032173675.1. Classification (NCBI taxonomy): domain Eukaryota; kingdom Viridiplantae; phylum Streptophyta; class Magnoliopsida; order Fabales; family Fabaceae; genus Gastrolobium; species Gastrolobium villosum. Next base: position 154,855 of record JAVKPL010008872.1, on the reverse strand, counting down.
TAATCATTACATTCTGTGCTGCTATTTATGGAAAACCTAGAAAATGCATGTTTGGTTTTGATCAATTTTGAGAAACAAAAATTGCCTTTTTTTTTCTTTTTAAAGTTTCCTCAATAAGATTTTGATTATGATCTGTGAAGATTGAAGAGTCAACGAAAATTTTCTAACATCCATTCAAGGGCAGAAGTTTCCTCATGAAGTACCGGGCTGCTAGCTGTGCAGTATGATTTTCTTGTTAGCCACGTATAAGATCTTCCTATCCAGTGAAAGAGGATCAAATACTAATCTTGGGCAATTAACCATTTTTACAAAATGCTGCTGCTGAATAAAGAACCTTGAAGATGATGGTCACGTGTGTTTATTAAAATATTTTGTCTTTACAGGAATGTGATTATCTCAGGGCTATAGCACGCCCTCGCCTGCAAGTTTCAACAGTGGTGGATACCAAAACTGGAAAGGTACATTGACAGTTCTATTTTCTTTTGAAATTTCATTTATATTGGTCATAACCATCAATATAGTTAGGTGATGAGGTCAGGTTAAAGTTTCATTTGCTCACGTGAAGTATTGTCAGATTCACCTTTGAAATTCCTGATTTTGGTTTGTGTAAATTTGATATGTATTAGTAAGAGACATGATATTGTTACTACCGATTAATGTTGTTGAGATATATAAAAATAATTAATGTAGCCTCACCCAATAGCTTAAGCTTTTGGGTTGGATTGGTTCTTTACATGGTATCAGAGCCTCGGTGTCTCGTATTCAATCCTCGCCGCCCCCACTTTCTTTCAAGTGGAATTTCTTTGTTCGCACAGGTAGGTGGGCCTGTGCATTTTCCACCCTTTAAGCCTAGTGGGCTTTCGTGTGAGGGGGTGTGTTGAGATATATAAAAATCATTAATGTAGCCTCACCCAACAGCTTAAGCTTTTGGGTTGAATTGGTTCTTTACAAATGTTACTAATAACGTCATTCCCAGTTTGTTTTACCGTTAGATCGATTATGTTGATCCAACGGTTAAGTGAAGTGCATATAAGAGGATGAACTCATGAACCAAATACCTTAAGGTTTTGGGTTGAAGTGATTTTTAACATAGTATCATAGTCTCGGATTCCAGGATTTGATCTTCACCGCCCCCATTTTCTTTGTGGAATTTCTTAGCATAGGTGAAATCAACAAAAGCTTATTTCGATCTTAATGAACAACATTTCTTATAATTCTTTTACGTGTTTTTATGTGACAGCAGACACAAAAGATTGACGTCAAAGAGAAATAAAAAATCGGCATAATTGGGAAGCAATGCAGAAGCATGAAAAAAAAATTAATTTTAGAAAACATTGTTTCTTTCTAGTAGTTTTTTTATATTTTTTTATTGCATCATATTTTTAGAAAGCAGTTTTCAGGAAAGCAAAAATTTCTCAGCAAGGCCAAAGTGCACTTTGAAAATTTTCACACAAAGGCCAGACTGACTTTACCAGATGCACAAAATTGCTATCAAAGAGAAGCAAAAATTGGTATAATTAGGATGCAACGCAGAAACAGGGGAAAAAATCAATTTCATAAAAAATTGTTTCTTTCTAATAGCTTGTTAGAGTATAATATAAAATTATTAAAGAGGCATTCACTTATGCTTTTGGGTTGAATTGGTTCTTTGCATGATATCAGAGCTTGAGCTTGCTTTACCTTGTGTTTATTTAATTCCTTTAAAAAGTGCGGGTGGTGGGATCGAACTCGTGACCACAATTGTGGTCATTGAAGCTCTGATATCATGTTAAGAACCATTTCAACCAAAAACCTTAAGGTATTGGGTAGAATGGTTCTTTACTCGGGACACCGAGGATCTGAATGGTTCTTTACCCAAAAGCTTTTGGGTTGCATTGGTTTTTTACATGGTATCACAGTCTCGTGTCTCGGGTTCGATCCTCACCACCCTACACTTTCTATTGTGGAAATTTCTTACCACAGGTAGGTGGGCCTATGCATTATCCACCCTTCAAGCCCAATGGACTCTCGTGTGAGGGGATATGTTAGAGATATATAGAAATTGTTGGGATATTCAAGTGTGATGAGTGACATTTTCAGACGTTTTCTTTCCTACATAAATAGATTAAACAGAAAATGAAATCGATATTTGTCAAGTAACACTTCAACCCAAAACCTTAAGGCTTTAGGTGAGGATACATTATTCAATTTTATATCTCTGTAACGCCCCTCATGCAAGAGCCCTTTGGTCTTGAAGCGTGGATATAATACAGGCCCTTTTTTTGGTTTACTTTGTCCTTGCACAGACCCATTTTTTGTTTACCTTGTATTTTTCTTAATTCCACCTGAAAGTGAGGGGTGGTAAGGATTGAATTCATGACCACTTAGTCACTGAGGCTCTGATACCATGATAAGAACTATTGGAACCAAAAACTTTAAGGCATTAGGTAAGATTTAATTAATGATTTATTATGTAGTAGCATGTCAGTAGTAGCACGTGGGATCATTTGCATCTAAGTCTAACTGAATATAGTTATTTGAATTTTAAAGTACTTGTATTTCTTCCCAAAACATGATGATATTTCAATCTTCCACAGGGATTCAAGAATGATGTGAGGACAAGCTCTGGTATGTTTTTGAGTCCTGAAGAGAGAAAATATCCTATAGTACATGTAAGTTATCAAGTTCACTTTCCCCTAAAGTCTTCTTTCTCTTACTTTTGTCATCAAATCAAGGTAAAAACCTGGACTGCACCAGCTGGTTTAACCATAAAATTTTACAGTTTTCTGGTCTGATACACGCTAAGGCCTGTTTGTTGTGATGTATAAGCCCTGATAGTATAAGTTTATATTATACGTTATGATATTTTTAATTGTTTGGTATGACCATCGTATAGTATAAGCTTATATAGTTGAATCCCTCAATACATCAAAATGATGTATAACTTAATCAAGCCTAAGAGAGGTGAGATTAGGCCTGATAATGGGTTGATGTAATTTTTTTTAATTTGGTAAGCAATGGGTTGATGTATTAACATTGCTTATTATTGCAATTCTTAAGAATTAATATACTATTTTAATATTAATATTTAAAATAAAAATAATGTTTCAATATATTAATTTTTAAAAGGCTAAAATATAAGTTACCCCCTTGAACTTTGACCATGTTTTAAATTACCACCTTGTACTTTTAATTGTTTCAATTAACCCCCTCTACTTTATAATTGTTTCAAATCAACAATTCTTTTAAAGATTTTACAAATTCTGTTAAACCTCATCACATGCCCTAAGCCCCAAATATCAAAAATTTCTTCTCTCTTTTCTTATACGTTCTCCCATCTCTTATCACAATTTTCTTTGGGTCTTTTCTCAGTAGTTTGGGATGATTTCGATTTGGATAAGAGAAGATTAACGTATAAGAATCTTCATAAAGTTTGGGATGGGATGATCTTGTTATTATTTATTCGCAAAGTTTACAGCGATGTAGATGTTAATATTTTTTAAGAGAGATATTGGGAGAACATAGAAGAAAAGAGACATATTAATCTTCTCCGATCCAAATCGAAATCATCCCAAACTATTGTAATAAGATATGAGAGAACGTAAAAGAAAAGAGAGATTTTTTTTGAGATTTGGAGCTTAGGGCATGTGAGGAGGTTTTAAGAGTTTGTAATTTTTTTAACAAAATTGCTGATTTGAAACAATTATAAGTTACAGGGGTTAATTGAAACAATTAATAGTACAGGGGGTAATTTGAAACATGGTCAAAGTTCAACTTATATTTTAGCCTTTTTAAAATATTGGAGATTTTTGTTTTTATAAATATTAATAATTTTTTTGACACACTGATCAATAGAATTTTATAAAAATTAATATCATATGACATATTTGGAAGAATTATATAAATTCTTTATTAAAATGTACTTTTGTCAAAAATATATATTTTTATTCTATTTAGTATTATACAATGTATTACCAAACATTGGATGTTATTATCTTATATAATATCATGTCAAACGCTGAATAATATTAAATTTTAATTAGGTCTTATACATTTGGTGCATAGTATAAGATAATGCCTGATAGTATAAGATCTAATAATATAAGGTTTGATTGTATAAGACCTGATTGAATTTTAATACTGTCCAGCGTTTGGCACGGTATTGTATAAAATAATATATTGTATAAGATAATATCATTTAGTATTTGGTAATGCGTCGTATTACTATTTAGGATAAAAATAAATATTTTTAATAAAAATATCCTTTAATAAATAAATTATAAAATTCTTCAAAAAATGTCATATGATATTAATTTTTATAAAAATTTATTGATCAGTGTGTCCAAAACATAAATTAATTTTTATAAAAATAAAAATATTCAATATTTTAAAAATTAATATATTGAAAAATTAATTTTTATTTTAATATATTAATTTTTTAGAATTACACTGGTCAACGATGTTAATACACTAACCTCTTATTAGTCCTTATCCCTCCCCTTAGGCCGGATTAAGTTATATATCATTTTGATGTTATACATCGTTTTGATGTATTAAGGGATTCTGCTGTATAAGCTTATACTATACGATGGTCATAATAAACAACCGAAAATGTGATAACGTACAGTATAAGCTTATACTATCAAGCCTTATACGTCACACCAATCAGGCCCCGTAGGCTTTATTCTATATCGTGCACCAAACAGAATCCTTTTTTCACAGAATCAGCTGCTTCACTAAAAACTCTTTTTAGGTGGTTATTAGTGGTCGGTTTGGTTTTTGAAACATTGTCATACCTATGGTCCTTTTGGTTTCTCACCTAGGGTTTGATTGCATCACAACCACGTGCTCCATGAATTTATAAATCTGATCATCAAAAAAGAGAATGCATTAAAAGTTAAAACTGTTTAATTGAACCTTCTTTCAATAACTTATTCTACAAGAATTAGCAATAGAATCAGTTCTACAAGGATTGAGATTCTACAATTACTACTCTGTTAAGTGAAACTTGTGAATCAAAAGACCAAACTCAAAACCCTTAAATGTGAAAATTACTAAAGTGCCCTTAGGACCGAAGTTCAAAATAAAATAAAGGAAAAACTTATTAAGGCTAGTAACCCTAAATAACAGTGATCCATTAACCTTGGGGGTAGTATGCCCTGCATATTAGTCATATTAAATTTGATTTCTGTATATGTATAACGTTTTTTACTCTGTTTTTTTCACCTGTTACATAAAATTTTTAGTTTCCTTGAAAGCCTCTAATTCTTTTTATTATAGCATACTATTTTTTTTAAAAACAAAACTATATTTTATTGGATAGCATTAATTATACAGTCTGATGAAATATGTTCGTCTTGCTCAACTAGGCAATTGAAAAAAGAATTTCTGTCTATTCTCAAATACCAATTGAACATGGAGCGCTTATGCAAGTCCTGAGGTGAGAATATGACTTACTTTTTATGTTATATCTGAACAAGATGGGTTTTGCTAGTATCAAGGCTAACATCTGCAGCAGCACAGGTATGAGAAGAATCAGTTTTACAAACCACATCATGACTACTTTTCTGATACTGTAAGTTGTATTCCTCTCTTTGCTATGTTATTATTACAATAAGCACAAGAATTACCTTGAAATGGCTTCAATGAAACCATCTGCAACCCTTTGTGCTTTTCTTTTTTTGAGACAGTTCAGCTTGAAGCATGGTGGGCAGCGAATAGCTACAATGCTAATGTATTTAAGTGAAAATGTTGAGGGAGGGGAAACATATTTCCCAATGGTAAGCTTCTCGTTTTCTTAAATTTGTCAATTAGCACGTTTTGGTTGTTGCTATGGATATTGTTCTGAAGCATATGAGTACCCTGAATCTAAAGCAATTATTATGTTGCAAGTTGATGCCGGAGTTGTGTCTGAGAATGTGTTATATTTTGTTGACCAACAAAAGTATCTTTTGCTTTTCAGTTTCTTTGTTTAGTTCCTAGAACTGTCAAAAAATTTGTGTTGTATGTCCGCTATCTTTGTTGAAATTCTTATTCTTCATTCTCATTTATAATTTATTAAATTTTGGCTCATGTGAGTTTTGATAGTTGCTATGAAATAGAAAGCCAAATGATAATGATGCCATGATTACGTGTACTGCTCAGACTAGTTATGTTACTCTTATAGACTGTTTTCCTGAATTAGGGTATTTTGTTGATTTTATTTGGATTTTACCTGTAACATGAGAAATAGGCTCAATTTGTAATATGCTAGGATTTGCTATCGATTCTGTGGTATGTGTGCTAGTATTAACTATCGGACATTCTACTTGGGCTTTTTGAATGTACTGAAGGCTGCTATTGATAATATGCAATGCATTTTAGGCTGGTTCAGGTGAATGTAGCTGTGGTGGCAAATTTGTCAAAGGGCTATCCGTGAAACCAATCAAAGGAAATGCAGTGCTTTTCTGGAGTATGGTTAGTATAATTAATTTGCTTGTTAGGGACATCATTCATGGGAATTATGAAATAGGAGCAGCTATCTATTGTCATAATTGTTCTAGTACTTTTTTTTGTTTTGTTTTTAAGACTGAATCTTTAAATCCAAAAGAGGGAGGGAGTATGTGTCATTATTAATAATTGACAAACCAAGTCCTTAAAAATACAATAAAATATGGGCTCATGCCATTTTCATTTGTGAAATTTACTGGAATGTCTCATCTCATATGTTTAAAACCAGATGCATCATTGTTAGATCAAGGGAGCCTTTTTTGTTTTCTAAGAACGGCCTGCTTTATTGTCTTGTCCCACTTTTCTTGTGTATTTACATGTTGCAAATTGCAAGTTCATGCTCTACTGCCTTGTTCTATATCACCACGGTCTATATTTTTCCCTTTGTTTGTTTGTTTGTTTCAATATTACTCAGTTGTAATAATGCTGTTAACTCTAGCTGGTTCAGCAATAGGGCATCGCTACTATTCTTGTCATGATTGAAATATTATCTTTGCCGTGAGTATTGAATCACGGGGAGTTATAATTGTTTGGGCTATGCATTATTTAAACGAAGCTTTACAGTGGAAAGTTGTTTTGCCAAATAATAATCACCTTTTAAATGTCTGCTTGGTCTTCATAGGGACTGGACGGACAGATAGATCTGAATAGTGTGCATGGAGGATGTGAGGTACTCTCTGGGGAGAAGTGGTCAGCTACCAAGTGGATGAGGCAGGCAGTTCACACTTGATTTAGCTTTCACCATCTTGTGCAGCGTCGCTCCCGGAAAAATAAAAATAAAATGAAATCACTAAGGGGCGTTTGGTATGGGAAATTTTTTTAGAACAGTAGGGAAATGTAATAGATAGAGAAATAATTGGAAAGATGGATAAAGTGAAATAGATAGAAAAATGTAAAAAAATGTTGTTTGGTGGGGGAAAATTTTACTGGAAAAATTAGGTAGCTTTCTGAAATCAACCGTGCATTAAAAGTGAGATAACCGGTTTTCCGAAAACCCCACCTTCAAATTGGGTTTTTGAACAGTGCGGATATCTATGTTTCTCATAAATCCATATTTCCTGGTTATGGGTTTTTGGAGAAAATATGTTGAAACAAATATGGTGTTTATATATGGGGAAGTCATACTTGAGAAAGATGTAAATAAAAAACCATCCCAACCAAACACCACCTAATGGGATTTCTCCCCTCATATTCGTCCTTATATATAAAAAAAAGTTGATTAGTTATTGGTAATATAAATATTTGATAGTGGTAAAAGCTTCAATCAATAAACTACAGCGTAGTTTGATGTTATTATTTGCGCCGGGGATGGTTTAGTCTATCATTGTGTATCTTTGCGAAAGATATACCCTTTTTTCGGGTATACCCAATTTTTTATTAAGTTTCTGGTAAATTTCTAGACATTTTATCGGGATTATCATATTGTTCTTGGTCACAAAAATGCTTTCAATCGATTACCCAAAAGTTCGACCTTGTAAGTTTCGCATAAAACTAATCTATTTGTAATGATTTACAAAAGGAAAAAATGTGTATTATTTTGAAGGATACAAATGTGAGAGAGGGATAAATCATAAGAGAGAAAATGAGTGAATTTTTTTCAAAGGTGTGGATTTCACCTCTTTATGAGAGTGAAAGTATATAAGGTATGTTATTTAAAATGACATATTTTTTTTGTTTACAAAATCCTTTTTAGTTTAGATAAGAACTTTGGCATAAGCTACATAATTCATTATGACAGTTTATACTTTATAACAGAATGACCTCTCCTTGTGTTACAATAAATTTTATTTCGTTTATCTTGTTAAAATATGATTGAAAAACTCAAAATCATTGAAACTAAATTGAAACTAACACCTCAAAAGCAAACGAACGTGTAATTGAAATATACAAGAACAAAACGCATGTAATTTATTTTAAACGGTTCTCCATCATGTATAAGAGAGGCGGAGCGGGTTAGGGTGGGCCGTTGGCCCCCTAAAATTATATATATATATATATATATATATATATATATATATATATATATATGGCTTTGTAATTCTTCAGCAACTGAAGATCATCCTTTTTCTTGCAAAGAGTAAACAAAATGGGACCCACCAGATTTTTTAAAAATAAAAATAAAAAATGTTTGGCATGTTTCTCGAAGTATGAGTGAAGGGAGATTAACAGAATTAATTTTGCCATATATATATATATATATATATATATATATATATATATGCAAAATGCTAGAAGAAGAATTTTTCAACTTTTCCTCCTCTGACTTTATCAATCTGCGGAAGAGAAGAACCGCTCCCTTAGTGGTTTGATTGGTCTGTTGGGAATAAGACATGCAAAGAAGCTAAGAAGAACTTGACCAGTTATGCATGCTAAGCAAATAACGTATGTATTGACTCTGACAATGGAGTAGGGTACCTCTGCAGATGCTTAGAAGGTTATGTCACTTATGTGGGAAATGCTTACCTTCCTAGAATCCTAGTGAATGCCAAGGTACACACTGTTCTCACAAAGTTGTAATTAGTCTCATTTAAAATTTGTTTTCTCATAAACTGAATGGAGTATTAACTATTTTTGGGTTGTTTCTTTACAAGATACTAATGAGTGATTCAATCCGAGTGGGGGTGTTTGGTAGAAGGTTTCTTTATGTCAAGGAAAGTTGAGATGAGTTTTCTAGTTGATCATGTTTGATAGGAGATTTTAAGAAATTTGCCCATCATTCGGATTTGCATAACAATCTCAATTTGTGTGTAAAATTGAAATTTTTTGCCATTTAGACCTAAAGGGTGGTATTCTCATTACCCATCAAACCAAAAAGTAGGGGAAAAAAAGCAATGGACACAAATATTCCTTCTAAAAAAGCATCTCAAAAGAAAGCTGGAGAGAGAGAGTCTTCTTTGTATTTAGTCAAAGATTAGTTTGGTAATTTCATCTCATTTTCCCATCAATATTTTACCTTCAACCAAACATAGACTCATAAAATTTAACCCAATTTTTCCGATAATATTTTATCGTACGAAACAACTTTTTCTTTTTTGGTAATGCAAACAACTTTTTTTAAACTTCCTTACCAAACACACTTTCTCATTATATTTCTAGTAATTGTATTTGGTAAAAAAAAATAAAAATCTCCTCTATGAAACACCCCTTAAGCGACTATTCACACATTTGCATTAACCTACCTGGGAGTTATAAATGTTTATGTTCCAAGAGCAAGAGTTACCAGGGAGATGGCAGAAAAGGTGGAAGTGGCTGTGTCTCTGGTGTACTAAGTGAGGTTAATGAGATTGAGATAGGTAAGTATTATTTGTGCGTTTACATAATGGGTTTAAATTAAATTTTTCTACACATCCTTCGATTTTCGTTCTGACATGGGTCCCACATATAATTTTTTCTAACACATGGATCCCACATGCTTTTTTATCTCTACAACATAAGATTTCAATTATGATTTAAATGAGAATTATAAAACCCTTACATAATAGCATGTGAAAATAAATAAGACAAAAACAAAAGAAAAGGAAGGCATGCGAAAAAATGCAGATTTTTGCTCCGTTATTTTCAAGATTGTTGCCGTGTTTGTCCACTGACTTTCATCTCTAGTATTCTTGATTTTTCTATATCTTCTAGTCTATTGCTTTGGCTTTTTACATACTTTTTAGCCTACTTTTTGACGTTTTACAACCCTGTCTGTAGATATTTTTTGGGGAAAATATAAATTTACAACTCTTCAAATCTTTGAAATAGAAGTAACATTTGTTTCCAAGTATATAGTATGAAAGTCCTAACGACTTAGTGTAAATGGGTTTCTTTATCCTGATGGAGAGTAATGTATTATGAGGTAGACATCAGACAGTTCATCTGAGAGCCGTTAGATCAAAAAAGATTAAGGGTGTTACATGTTTATAAATCAGAATTATTGATCTTTTTTGATCTAACGGCTCTCAAATGAGATGTCAAATTTGAAAATTGACATTGATTTCAAAGAATCTTACCTCATGTATTATTATACAACACGTATTACATGAATACAAATTTAACGATGTCAAGATCACCAAAGAAACGAAAATAGATCTTCAATGTGCCAGAAAATATAAGATAGTCATTGGTTTATTTTTCATTTTCAGGATTGATTTCTACTTTGTTTCTTGTTATTTGAGAATTTACAGTGGAAATGGTATTAAAATCTTGTTTTTACCATTTGCTTCACAACATCTTGGAAACAGATAATGTGAAAACAACTAACAATTTTGTAATAACAAATGAAAACATTAACTATAAATGGAAAAACAATTTTATGGTCCAGGATCATGAAAATAAATCTTCCAAAAATGAATAAAAAAAGACAATAAACACCTTCTAATTTTCTTTTAATGAAAGGATCCAAGACGACCAACCTGCTTGGTGTGCGGCTAGCAATGTTAACACGGTCTTTTAACAAAGAAATCTGCAGTGACCATAAAGCAAAATCAATGGACAATGGTTTATCAAAATAAAAAAAGGAGTTTATATTTCTTAGGTGACCTAAGATGAGCATTTTTACAACACACACATTCTCATGTGGGTCCCATTGAAAAAAAGTAAATTAAAAAATTAAAAATATTGACAATGTTTCCCTGTCAATAAGGATCAAAGGACAATGTTTCACACAAATTTTTACATCATGCAAATTACTAGAAAACAGAGAGATCAGATGAAAAAAGAAACCATGCACTATAGAAGAACAACACATTTGTCATTTTCATATGCAAAAGAAAATTTAAAATTCTTTTCTTTCCTAGGGTCCAAGGACAAATGGAATTTAAACTTCACGGAGAAAGATTTAAATGTGGGCTCCTATGTACATAGGAATACTTTTTTGGAAATTAAACCTGCTTTGTTGGATTAAAAAGGGCAAAAAAGGTAAATTTAGGTACATAAGGCTCCCCAATTTATGGTAATAGAGGTGAGAATGGATTATATGCATACTTACCTTTTTTGTAAAAAAATTATTTACCAAATTTGAACCAATTATCTTTCCATCATAAGGAGCGATTTTATGGCTGCTTCAAGGCTCACCCTCAAAGCTGCTTTGTTGGATAATATTTTTAAATTGTTAATCAAAAGTTCTTTTTACTTTATTTAAAACTTCTTAGAATAACTCGAGGGGTGTTAGCCACTCAGCCTTATGCCTATGAATTTTTCTCTTATTTCACTGCAAGACCCTAAGAGTTGCAGAGCACATACCCAAGAACAATTTACAACAGAAAGCATGATCATTATAGGGGTGGCAATTCGGTTAAACGTAATACGATATGACACGACATAAAATTGACATGACACAAATACATTCAACCTAAATACGACACGAATTTGAAATTGAGTTAAATTCTTTGACACAACTCATTTATTTTGCAGGTAGATACGACACAAATAACCCGCAAACTCATAATGTATCGCTTATTTTGCGGTTTGACATAACACAATATGAATAACCCTATCAATCTCAAATTATATTACTTATTATGTGGGTTGACACGATACGATAAGATGCAAATAACCTGTTGTGACACAACACAACATGAATAACCTATAAAAAAAATTAATGCAGGTCAATTTCGGGTTCGCGGGTTAACACGCGACACAACACAAATTTTTCGAGTCAGTTTTTGCTAAACACAAATTTGAAAATGAATCGACCTAAACACAAAGTTTTCATGTCCAGTTCATGTCGTGTCAAAAATTGCTATCCTTAACGATCAATGAGACTATACATTTGAGAAAATCTATACATTTGTATAGGTTTGATTTGTATTCTTAAGCTTTGAGAGTAAATTTAGGGTTTTTATTTATCTCCTTATTATCCATTGTTATTTTACTTATAAATAATTTCAAAGCCATTGTTAAAATATTTGTGATGCTCAAATTTGACTAAAACATAGCTCAATTGCTTACTCGCAGTCATTATAGGTGCTTTAGTTGTTTCTTAGAGCTATGAGTGGATGATAATTATAATGACATATTTTATTTTTATTATTATCCTTCAAATTTTATTTTATTATTATTGTTTAGTAACAAATGCATAAGGGAATAAATATTTTAAACTGTGATTATTCAAATTTATGCAATTTTAAAATTACATGATATGGATTTGTATATAATGGCATTATATTTATGATTTTTCGCATTTTTAATTATTTTATAAATTTTTGATATAAATTTTATTATGAAATATTAAATTTAAGATGTTGAGATTTTAGAATTTGTATTTATCTTTGGAAATAAATTTATGTGAACTAATTGTTGCTATGTTAAGATATTTTATAAATATTATTCTGGGATCCATGTTAGAACACTGTAGTCGTTAGCGGGGATAATGATATAAGTGCACTTAGTTGTATATAGATATTTGTTTTGCGAGGAGAAGATTACCCACTAGATGGAGCCGCCTCAAGAGCGAGGCGCACTTAGTTGTATATAGATATTTGTTTTGCGAGGAGAAGATTACCCACTAGATGGAGCCGCCTCAAGAGCGAGGTCATGTTTTGGAAGAAAGGGCTATCAGCAAGATGCGAGATGAGGTTGTCTCTGACGGTTTGACTTGAAAAAGGAAAAGGCTGCCTGTTAGATGCAGTCACCTAAGGGGAAGGCCACCCTTAAGAGGAGAGGACTATCAGCAAGGTGAAGACGACATTGCTTGATTCTGTCGTATGATATTTCCATCATATTAAACTCATGATTTTATAATGCTTTATAAATGTTCATTACATCATTCTAAAAAATTTTGATTTTTTTTTTTTTTGGTAAGCAAAATTTCTTGATTTTTATTCACATATCTACGTTGTTGATTTTGTTTACATTATTTACTTTCATTGTTTGAATATGTTTATGTCTAAGTTGTTAAAAAGATAAAACACTCGTGCATATGTTGTTTCTCATTCTTTTTCATTGTAATTATTATACCCGAGTCTGTGCCACTACCAGAGAGTTAGTGACATCTTTTATATTTTGTTATGTCTATAAAGTTTGAATTATATATTTTGTTATTATCGTTATTGGTTGGTAATATATACCTTGGGCTTTTTGACCCTTATGGCCCTTATTTAATAAATAATTACCAATTTGACCCTCATTTTAAACTAATACGAAAATTTAACCTCTCCCACAAACATAACACCAATCTGTCCCTGTTTGACCGTTGACCACACTTCCTACCCGGGTACACACTCACGTACCCGGGTAGATTTTGAAATTTCTTACCTACTCGGGTAGATAGGTGTGTACCCGGGTAGAGTTCTTCGTTCTTGGGCATATTTTGCATTACTTACCCGGGTACATAAGTGTGTATCCGGGTAAGTGTCGACCAGATTGCATTTTATAAAGGCCAGCAGCCCCATTCGACAAAACCCACAAAGGGTACCCGAGTAGAGCTGCTTTGAGAGGCATATTAGGTGCGATTTGAAGGTCGAATCTTGCACAAATTGTTGTGGTTTCTGATCATCAGTGTGTGATCCTCTCTGTCTTCCACCGATTGCAATCGATTTAAGGTAATTTTTTTTTCGTTTCATTGATTTGATTCTATATATCCATCCCTCATTTGTAAATTTATCAATTCATTGTAATTTCGTTTATATTATTGCATTTAGACCGAATAATTTTATCAATTTGTATGTGTTACCCTTGTATGTGTTACCATAAACCCTAACCCTAACCCTAACCCTAACCCTAACCTTAACCAATCTGCCCCACCCTAAACCCTAACCCTAACCCTAACCCTAACCTTAACCAATCTGCCTCACCCTAAACCCTAACTCTAACCCTAACCCTAATCTGTATGTTTATATTTCTGATGTTGGCATTTTTTTTTCAGTTTAGTTGTGTGACGAAATGAGTGCCAGACGCATCTCAAAGCTGCCGTTGGTGGAAAACGAGCGAAGAAGCAAGCGGCGACAGGACGGGTCGTCATCCTCTCAGCCGCAGGCTGGTGCGAGTCAGGCTCCGGACTTGCCGTTCGGTTATTTGTTTGACGACGATGTAGCTGCCCACGAAAAGTATGTCAAATATTTCATGAGCAGGAAGATCTGCGAGCCGAAATCACTGGATTCGGCCTTCTTCAATTTGGAGAATTTTGAAATAGTGCCGCTACTTGAGGAGACACATTTAATTGTGCTTGCGGAGATGAGATGCCCCTACTCTGAGGTGATGGTGAGAGCCTTCTACCAGAACCTTGGCTATGCGAATGGCGAGCTGACTTCCCGTGTCTGCGGGATTGATATCGTCATGACTGCGCCCATTTGGACAGAGCTCCTGGGATATGATTTTGATGCTGTCACAGGAGCAGCTCTATATGATGGAGACAGCCATCATATCTTTGGTGATTATGACAGGGAGACCATAGTCACACAGACCAGGAGGGCAGACGCCGAGGCCGGACATTTTTCTCACTACCCTGTGAGCAACTTGTTGGTTTCTGCTCGTATTCTCCATTATGTGGTCACACATATTATTTTTCAGCGCCCGCATAATCATTCGAAGGTGCTGGAAGGAGATTTTGTTATACCATGGGCCCTCCTCCACCGCAGGGAGGTGAACTGGAGGCATTACATCTGCATATTGATGTGGAAGGCTGCCAAGTCGAAGAAGGCTGAATTGCCTTTTGCATTCCTGGTGCAGAAGATCCTACACAGATTTGGTGTGCCTATGGCGACTGAGAACTTTAAGGTCGCCACAGGGTGGAATGCCATATTTGGTGAGAGACTGCTGAAGCAGTGTGGGATCCAGCAGAGCAGAGCGGGTCCCTGGTACTGGAAGAAGGCACCAGAACCACCTGAGATCCCAGTCCACCACGATGCTGAGATGGAGGATGCACCTGCAGGTGATGTGTTTGGTTTTATGGCCATTATGCATACTTGTTTTGATTTTTTTTTAATGTGACATTTTTGCTTTTCTTGGTTTTTACTGCAGGCCTTGATGATGGCGACGATGATGATGATGAGGTTGATGACGGACAGACACGTCTCACCCGCAGAGGGCGACCACCAGCTCCTCCCGAGGGTGGATGGACACTTGATGATGTCATGGCATCCATGTGGAGACTGTCTACTGACTTTAGAGGATATAGACAGAGCACGAACAAGTGGCGGAACCAGATGGACAGAAGTGTTTCGCGGTTGGACAGAAGGGTTGCACATTTAGAGGATTTAGTTGGCAGGGGTGCCCATCCACAGGAGGACACTGATGATGTGGATGAGGATGATGAGAATGGGGAGGACACGCAATCGGATTAGTTTGTGCTATTAGTGTCCATAGGGTTTTACATTTTGAATTATGTATTTTGCATTTTGGACCTAAATATTTGAATGATCAATATTTGATGGATCTTTTTGTAATGTGATTTTCATTTGAATGCAATTTGAAAGCAATTTGATATCCTATTTGAATGCAATTTTCATTTCCTGCAAATTCGTACTTGTCTAAGTTTAAACTTTGATTGTCGCACATTATGCTTCCGGTTGCCTATTTGTACGAAATCAATCCACCCCCAAGTTATATTGTATGTGGGTATTACAGAACAAGCAAAAAAAGGGTTAAAAAATGGCCAAAACAGAGGCTGTCCCTGCATAACCAACTGGTCTACCCGGGTAACCAGTACTGGTTTACCCGGGTACATGCTACCCGAGTACACCAGTACAGGTTACCCGGGTAGATCAGTTGGTTATGCAGGGACAGCCTCTGTTTTGGCCATTTTTTAAACTTTTTTTGTATTGCACCCTAATACAATAACATTAACTGACTTGGGGAAGGGGTAAATGGGTATGGTTTGCATTCGGAATGCACAATACGCAACGAGTACATAATATGTAAATAATAAACGTCATTACAAACAAAACAATACTTAAATAGTAAATGTCATTACAAAACAAAGTACTAATGATCATGCTTGTCTTAGTCGCAATGGACATGTACGAATGTTATGTCCAACTTGCTTGCAATGCTTACATCTACTCTGACTGCTCGTCGGTTGAGACTCAACCCAATCCATCTCATTCTGAATCCTTGAAGACTTTGGTCTTCCTTTTGCACGTACCAACCGTGAATCCGGAATTACAGTAGGCCCAATAACGGATGGAATCAACAATTCATTGCCAATAGGAAACCAGTGTTCAGCATATACTTTAGAAATGGTTGGGATTTTAAAAATGTCATCCACATAATCATAATGGTTTAACCTGGCTGCCTTGCAAACTGCTAAAACATGGCTGCAGGGATACCTCCTTGCTGTAAACCTACCACACTGACATTTACGATTGATTAAGTCAACTCTCATGGTGTCACCAACCTCGTGAGTAGATTGATTGTAGGCATCCTCAACCTCAAACAGTAATAGGGAACTATCATATATCCTCACACGATAAGTGCCGGCCAATTCATCATTTTTTTCCAAAGCTGCCTCAACCTTCTTTGAAATTATCCTTCCTTGTGAGATATCTTTATCAATGGCTTCACGTCTCTTGACGAAATATTCAACGAGTCTACTGAATGTCATCTTCACCAATGCAGTTATTGGTAGATTACGTGCTCCACGAAGCACCTTATTCACACACTCAGATAGGTTGGTTGTCATATGACCAAACCTACGTCCTGCCTCATCGTACGACCTGCACCATTGCTCTTTTGGAATCGCATCCAACCATGAAGCCACTTCAGGATTGTTCTCGATAAATTCCTTGTATCGAATGTCGAAATTGATCTTTGAACATGTGTACCCTGGAAAAAAATGAAGCCACAAATACAATTGGTTAGTTACGATTTTATAATGGATTTATAAAGCGGGAATTGAATTTGCATTTATTAGGCATCACAAAAATTGATACATTACCTAATTTCATCAACGTTTTCTTCAATTCCACATTCCTAAAGCGGGAATTGAAATTGCTTCCGATGTGACGTAGACAAAATACATGATAAGCATATGGAGGCTGCCATCCAGCGTGATCTTTGACCGCCCTAATGATGCTTCGATGACGATCGGATATTAGGCAAATACCGTGCCTATGTGTGACATGAAAACGTAAAAGGCTTAGAAACCAAGACCAATCTTCCAACCTCTCACCTGGAGGAACAACAGCAAAGGCAATAGGAAGCAGATATCCATCCCCATCCTGAGATGTAGCAATCAATAGAGTTCCTTTGTACTTCCCGTACAGATGAGTGCCGTCAATTTGAATTATAGGTTTGCAATATTTGAATGCCTCAATGCATTGGTGAAATGTCCAAAAAACCCTATGAAATATAACCCTGTCTGTATAAACCCGACGTTCGTCAAAACATTGATTTGTATCAAGTTTGAACACAGAACCCACATTCACCTGCGTCATATACGTCAACCAATTGGGCAAGAATCCGTACGATTTCTCCCAGTCACCAAACAACTTAACAATCGCCTTCATTTTTGCCTTCCAGGCCTTTCTGTATGTTATGTTGTATCCATATATTCCCTGTATCCTCTCTTGTATTAGAGCTGGTTTTGTGGATGGATCTTCCTTTAACATATCTGGAAAAAAAAATATAACTTTAACATATTCTCAATTATACTAAATCATTAAGTACACAGTAGAATACGTACTCATTATAGCCGCACAAATGACATCTGAATCCAACTGTCTATGATCCTGTGACAGGCCCTGATTTAGGCATGTGTGCCCTTGACCCCATTTACGGACCACCCAGTTAGCTCCCTTCTTCGGCTTAATTGCCCTCATATACCAGGGACAACCGTCAGCATGGTTTTTACACTTCATAACAAATCTTGATTCGTCGCTTTTTTCAACTATGGCTGTCCTGCGCCCCTTCATACAATGTATCTTCACAGCATGTTGCATTTCAGGTTTGGATCCAAATTCTTGTTGCACAAATAATGGATCTCCTAACTTCCAACCTCCATGCAAGTCATCATCCCCATATAGGAGTTCCAACTCGTCATTAGGGTGGGCCCAATTAATGAATGAATAATGTTGGCTTTCATTCCAAAAAGGCTCCACCGCTGTCCCTGCATCTAAACATCAACTCTCATTTGTCTGAATGAATATCACCACAAATAATAAATTGTCAAAAGCAAATGTCACAATTTATAAACTTACCACTACTGACTGGGTCAACATGAAGTGGTGACAAGGCTGGGTCAACATGCACTTGTGACAAGGCTGGGTCAACATGCACTTGTGACAAGCCTGGGTCAACATGGAGTGGTGACAAGGCTGGGGTACCCAAACTTACAGCGCTCGTGTCTGCGTCAAAATTTCCGTCCACGTCAGTGTCTGACGTATCACCTGGAGGAATTTCACTTTCAGGTTCTCCCTCATCTTCGCTGTCCACATAGTCCTCATCTTCATCCTCTTCATCCTCATCCAAGGCTACCCGAGGAGGTGCGGAAGATCGTACAATTGTATCTTCTTGACCAGTACATTGTGCAGTAGTGGTTGCATGCACCGGCAAAGATGAAGACTGACCAGCATCAACTTCAACATAAATCTCAATATATTTTAAAATTTTCCATCCAACATACGCATCTGTGACGAACTCCACATCTTCATCATCATTGATATCATTACCAATGTAGTATATTGTATCCATATCCAGTACAGTCTCTAACCTGGCTATCATGCGGTGGATGGAATGGATGCCTTCTAACCCCATTTTTTGGAGGATTCTCTGCTTCAGTTCATTGCATGTAGTGCCCACTTTGATTTTCATCGTTTTTGTTTTTCCTTCGAATCGGACACCGTTCGGACCTTCAAAATGCCTTCCATTGTAGTAAATAACTATAGGAACCATGTTTGGACTTGAACTCATCCTTCCCACGAAAATTAGGTCTAGGTTTTGGGTTTTTGGATGTTGGTTCGGATTTTTGAGAACAAAATGTGTGTGTGGAGGTGCAATCTCAATGTCCTACAAAGATCAAGCTTTATGGATGGATGAGATGAATTATATGTGTGATTTTTCAGAATAGAGAGCTCAAGGGAGAGAGATTTGGGGAACAAAAACCTAAATCACTCAACAATGGCCAAAACCCATTGATATTGGGGTTTCTGGTCGACACTTACCCGGGTACACACTTATGTACCCGGGTAAGTAATGCAAAAAATGCCCAGGAACGAAGAACTCTACCCGGGTACACACCTATCTACCCGGGTAGGTAAGAAATTTCAAAATCTACCCGGGTACGTGAGTGTGTACCCGGGTAGGAAGTGTGGTCAACGGTCAAACAGGGGCAGATTGGTGTTATGTTTGTGGGAGAGGTTAAATTTTCGTATTAGTTTAAAATGAGGGTCAAATTGGTAATTATTTATTAAATAAGGGCCATAAGGGTCAAAAAGCCATACACCTTGTGTAGCAGGTGTTTGGATTTTTTTGTGTGGAAATGTTTGAAATACAAAATAAACTCCGCCAAAATTTCAATAAAATTTGAAGATAATTTTTATAAAACCTATAAAAGATACTAAAACAATTTAATTTAAATTTTTTTGGTGAAATAATTTAAAATTTGTTTATTTACATTTTAAAGATTTTTCTTTGTGAAAACAAAAACAAAAAAAAAAAAAAAATTTCTTTTCTAAAAAAAAAAAGCAAACAAGAAAACTAATAAGTCTTCAATTTCCTCCCTTGTGGAAAGCAAAACTCTGCATAAAAGCTATGGGCGTCGGCGTCAGAGTCAGAGTCAGAGTGAAAGAGCGGTTTGTGGACGCACAAAATTTAGCAGCGTTTGCGTTTGCGTGTGAGAGTGAGTGAGTTAGTTTTGAATTTGACATTTATACCCTCTTTGATCTTCATCTTCTCTCCGTTTCCATGGCGCCTCCGATGAGGATCCTTTTCGGACTTCTCACATTTGTCACCATCGGAATGATTATAGGTAATTTTCATTTTATATGCTCTCTCGATTTCATATTACGTTACCAACTTATTATAATGGAGCCATGATCTCCTTGCATTTCATCTTCTTCTTTAAATTACATAACTATCCTTATTTTACATTCTATGCCAACTAAACCGAATGAGCTAATAAAAGTTGAAAGAAATGCCTCTGTTGTCCTCCTCAACAGTAACTGCACTACTTTGAATACTTGTATTTGGTATTACAATTGTCCATGAAGAAAAAGTGCTCTTGGCTTTTAGTTTAATGCTGCAGTTACCACAGAACTAGCTCATAGATGCTCGTGTTTTGAAAGCTGTGGAATGCCAAAGGTGATCCACGTTTCACAATTATCTCTAGAAAAAATGAAAAAAGAAGAAGAGATTTTGTGATATATCTGCATATATATTTGCAATTCCTTATTGTGGGTGATTATTTGTACATTTATGTTTAGGTCTTGGCAACTCCCCTACCACCCCTTTTGAAAAATCTATAGACTATGTTGCGTGCAATTTAGATATAATTCCTGTTTTTGAATAATATTTTTGCAAATTGGTGGATTTATTTCTTCTATATTCCTGTATTGGCTTATTCCACTACTAGAATTATGTCAGTAATAAAATGTTTTTACTGTTAAATTATTAACAAGAAGCAATACCAACAAAGTTTTTCGTTATATAATTATTAGTGGATTCTTTTCTGTTCTGGAATTACAGGGGCTCTCTCTCAATTGGCATTCATAAGAAAATTGGAAGAATCTTATGGTATAAAGTTGCACTCTTTCTCTTAGTATTGTGGCTTAATAGTGTTTAAGGGGCTGTTTGGTTTTTATTTTCAAGAACTGCTGTCTGTTTTTAAAATAAAGAAACAACAAAACTTGTTTGGAACATACTTGTGAATAGCTCTGCTTTAGCACGCTATAGCGGAGTTGCGTTGCGGTGCAGCGGCCGGCCGCCACAGACTGCGCTGCGACGGTCAGGCGAAGTGTAGCGGATGTAGTGGCTGCTATTGCGGCTGAATCGCGGCGCTATTGCGCCGCTACAGTAGTTTCTGCAAAAGTGTTCTTGTCGTAGAAGGAAGAGATTAACAACTTAGATACAAATGAAAGTGAAGATGAAGATTTGGATGTTCATGATTTCAATTATGATTAGTTCCTTAAGTTCTTTGATTATGAAATTTCGCTTAAGTGGTAGTTTGAGTTTTGACTAATTTTGCCACTTTATTTTGTTGCGTTATATTATTTGAGACTTTAATTCCTTCAATTTGCTTATGATTTGAATTTTAATGTTTTGAAATCATTTATGTTTTGAGTTTGAGATCCTTAAAATTTGCTTTTTATGTCACATTTTCATATTTTAAGTTTTATATTTGTGGAGTACAAGTTAGTGTATCACTTAAGTTCACTTTGCACAGTAGCGTTGTAGCGCTACCCGCTATAGCTCTATAGCAGTTTAGAGGGTCAGCAGCTACGCGCCGCTATCCGAGATTAATAAGTATGGTTTGGAGGAATGTTTTTTGTCTTAATTTTTAATGACAATAGGCTTGTCAAGAAACAATTATCTTGAAAGCTTAAGCTGCTAGGTGAAAGCACATGGATGACTCTCTATATTATTATTTTAACATACCCCTTTATACAAGAGTTCTTTGGACTCAAAACGTTGAGGAGTGAAAACATACCTACCTTGTGCCAAAATCCAACATTTTATTAGAAGAATGGGTATCGAACTCAATACCACTTGCTCACAAACACTCTAATACCATGTTATGAACCTACTTTTTCAAAAGCTTAAGCTTTTAGTTTAAGGCACATGAATGATTTTCTATCTTACTTCTGTGACAAGGTGAAACCAAATATGGGATTTATGATAGGGGGATATTTGGCAGAGTTTTACAAATTTGATTGTTATTCTTATGCTCCTTTAGCCTAACTAGTTCTTTTTAGGCACTGAGTCTTTTCCATTTAGAAGATTGCGTGGACTTGAGAGTGATGGTTACCTTCAGTTGCCCAGAGGTCAGTTTTATTTTAGTTTTATTTAGACTACAAGTGTGGCTGCTTTTATAAAGTATCACAATATATGTTTATCTTATCTTATTTTATTCCTAATATGTTACTTCCATCTTTTTAATGTGAGACGCATGTGCCTGCTTCCATGACTTTTAATGTTATTTATCACATGTGGGATATATGTAATTCTATATGCTTCACCATGTGTGTTGTTTTGCCTTAACAATAAAATATGCTACCATATTGATATTTTTTCTTTAATTTATGAATGAATTTCAAACTTTTAATTGCTGTGCCTTCTGGGTAAAGTGTTTGTTTTAATTTTTTGATAAAAAATAATATCTTTGTATGTTATATCATCAATATGTATTTTTTTTTGAAAAAATAATTTCAAAATTTGTTATTAGCATGCAGTTTTCTGTGATTGGAACTCTTTCTCCTATTTCTTTTGATTTTCAGGTATTCCTCATTGGAATAATGACAAGGAAGCAGAAATCTTACGCCTTGGATATGTATGTCTGTTGTGCCATTTTTTCTCCTAAGCTTTTATGTTTACAAGTGTTTTCTCTTACTCTTTGATTGAATCAAGATACCATTGCCTACACATGCTTAAAATTTGATGTTTATTCTCCTCTTATCATTAGGTCAAACCTGAAGTGCTTAGCTGGTCTCCACGAATTATTTTGTTGCATAACTTCCTGAGCATGGAGGTATTTCCTTTCTTCTGATTGCTGATTTTCATTATCAAAATGATTATTCTTGGGCTCATTTATTTATAAAGTATAGGTTCAACATTATGGGCCCAAATACTCATTCCCCCTTTCTAATAATATTTCTTCTTTTAGTAAGAAAAGGGCCCAAGTTTATACTCTCTGGGACCACATACATGCATGATATGGCTTGGAAAAGTATTATGTTCGAAGGTTATTATTTAGTTTTAGTTATTGAAGGCAAAAAAAAAAAAAAGGTTTAGTTATGAATTATGACATTCTTGGGGCATTTGGAGTTTCGAATGAGATTGGGCTTTCTTATTAAAAACTGAGATGTGGGGACAAAAGACAACATAGCCTAAAATTAGACGGCTTGTACATTAAAATAGAATTAATAATATTTTTTCTTCAGTACAAGACATAATCATTGTTACGAGTTTGATCATTCTATAGTCGGCATCTTTTATATTAAGCCAAAAACTTTTACTCTTAATACCCAGAATCCTGGAATTACAATGTAAGCCCCTATTATGATAAACTTTTATTAGCAGACCTATTAATCTGATTGTAAATATATTAAATCCTATATCAACATGTTTCTGTAATTATCATTACATTCTGTGCTGCTATGGAAAACCTAGAAAATGCATGTTTGGTTTTGATCAATTTTGAGAAACAAGAATTCCCTTTTTTTTTTTTTTAAGTTTCCTCAATAAGATTTTGATTGTGATCTGTGAAGATTGAAGAGTCAATGAAAATTTTCTAACAGCCATTCAAGGGCAGGAGTTTCCTCATGAAGTACCGGGCTGCTAGCTGTGCAGTATGATTTTCTTGTTAGGCACGTATAAGATCTTCCTATCCAGTGAAAGAGGATCAAATACTATTCTTGGGCAATTAACCATTTTTACAAAATGCTGCTGCTGAATAAAGAACCTTGAAGATGATGGTCACGTGTGTTTATTAAAACTATTTTATCTTTACAGGAATGTGATTATCTCAGGGCTATAGCACTCCCTCGCCTACAAGTTTCAACAGTGGTGGATACCAAAACTGGAAAGGTACATTGACAGTTTTATTTTCTTTTGAAATTTCATTTTGATTGGTCATAACCATCAATATATGATAGGTGATGAGATCGGGTTGAAGTTTCATTAGCTCGCGTGAAGAACTATTGTCAGATTCACCTTTGGAATTCCTGATTTTAGTTTGTGTTAATTTTTTATATATTACTAAATGCCTTTTAGGAAGAAAGACAAAGCGTATATGCGTAGACAGTAGCTTGATATTTCTATTGAACCCTGTATAATGTTGTGCAACGAAGAATCAAATTGGCTTTATGACTCAGCTTTTTCTTTCTTCTCTTTTATGAATAAATTTGTTGACAACTTTTAAATGGCTTATGCAATTGCGGGAGGACCCAGCTCAGAAAATACCAAACCTAGGGCATGGCAAAAATATGAATGAGAAGTTACAAACTCAAGAGAAGAATACCAAGCTTCAAATTAAGGAAGAGCTGAATCCATTTTAAGAGTTGTTTTGAAATTATTGCATGATCTTCTCTATGGACTATATCTTTATTAGGAAAGTTCTTCAATTCTCACCTGCAAAATAGTTCACAATTGGAGATTATGAAGCCTGTAGAAACTAGAGAGACAATGATGTAGATAGAAAACCCAGTTACAGTGAATGGATGTGAGTAGCACCTAACATCAAAGCCTTATTATTTGAACAGTATGGTGCAATTGTATATTGCACTCCTCAAGTTATCGTGTCAATTTGGCATTGCTGTGAAATTTTTTCTGTTTTGACAATTGGTTTCTTAAAATATTCTGTTATAAGTGAAAGAAACGATTTTTTCTGAAATTAATTCCCCCCCCCCCCCCCCCAATTTTCTGCATTGCATCCTAATTATACCAATTTTTGTTTCTCTTTGACAGCAATTTTGTGCTTCTGGTAAAGTCAGTCTGGTCTTTCTGTGAAAATTTTCAAAGTGCACTTCGCCATGCTGAGAAATGTTTGCTTTTATGAAAATTGCTTTCTGAAAATATGATGCTATAAAAAAATATGAAAAAAAACTACTAGAAAGAAACAATAAAAAAAACTACTAGAAAGAAACAATCTTTTCTCAAATTGATTCTTTTTTTCATGCTTCTGCATTGCTTCCTAGTTACGCGAATTTTTTATTTCTCTTTGACATCAATTTTTTACACAAAAACACTTAAAAGAATTTGGCAAAACACCTTGAAGAATTAAAAGAAATGTTGTTCATTAAGATTGAAATAAGCTTTTGTTGATTTGACATCATGGCCAAGTAGGCTAATATGTGTTATTATATTGTATGGCCATTAGGCAAAAGTGTTTTTTACTGTCAAATTATGGAAATGGAAATTTTGAGTGAGGATAACTAAAAATCATTAAAAACATCACCTTTATCCTCATTCAGATAACACAAAAAAAAAATAGTAATAATAATATATATATATATATATATGTGTGTATATAAAATAAATAAAAGTAAAAAAGAAAGGGACAAAAAGAAGTGGGGGAAATGAAGGGAAAAAGGACAGATCATTTTGAACCATTCATGAAAAAATAATAATAATTGCTTTTGCGTCTACCAACATGACCAAACATCTATTTTCAGATGTTTTCTTTCCTACATAAATAGATTAAACCAAAAAGGAAATCCATATCCAAACAAATGTGGATATGTAGTAGCATGTCAGTAGTAGCACGTGGGATCATTTGCATCTAAGTCTAACTGAATATAGTTGTTATTTGAATTTTAAAGTACTTGTATTTCTTCCCAAAACATTATGATTTTCTATCTTCCACAGGGAATCAAGAGTGATGTCAGGACAAGCTCTGGTATGTTTTTGAGTCCTGAAGAGAGAAAATATCCTATGGTACATGTAAGTTGTTAAGTTTACTTTCCCATAAAGTCTTCTTTCTCTTACTTTTGTCATCAAACCAGGGTAAAAACCTGGACTGCACCAGCTTGTTTAACCATAAAATTGGACAGTTTTCATGAACTGATACACACTAAGAATCCTTTTTTCACCGAATCAGCTGATTCACTAAGAACTCTTGTTGGGTGGTTATTAGTGGTCTGTTTGGTTTTTGAAACATTGTGTCATACCTATGGTCCTTTAGGTTTCACACCCAGGGTTAGATTGCATCACAACCACGTGCTCGATGAATTTATAAATATGATCATAAAAACGAGAATGCATTAGAACTGTTTAAATGGACCTTCTTTCAATAACTTGTTCTACAAGAATTAGCAATAGAATCAGTTCTACAAGGATTGAGATTCTACAATTACTAATCTGTTAAGTGAAACTTGTGAATCAAAAGACCAAACTCAAAACCAGTAAATGTGAAAATTACTAAAATGCCCTTAGGACTAAAGTTCAAAATTAAATTAAGTCTAATAACCCTAAATAACAGTGATCCATTAGCCTTGTGTGTGTGTGTGTGTGTGTGTGTGTGTGGGGGGGGGGGGGGGGGGGGGGGGGGGGTGCAGTCAGACCAAAACAAAATAAAACCGAAATTCTCTGATTATTCATTTATTTGATATTTAAGCTTAAGCTTTCTTGATGATAGAATGCCCTGCATATTAGTCATATTAAATTTGATTTCTGTATATGTATAACATTTTTTACTCTGTTTTTTCACCGTTACATAAAATTTTAAGTTTCCTTGAAAACCTGTAATTTTTTTATTATAACATACCATTTTTTTAAAATACAAAACTATATTTTTTTGCATAGCATTAATTATACAGTCTCATAAAATATGTTCGTCTTGCTCAACTAGGCAATTGAAAAAAGAATTTCTGTGTATTCTCAAATACCAATTGAACATGGAGAGCTTATGCAAGTCCTGAGGTAAGGATATGACTTATTTTCTATGTTATATTTGAACAAGATGGGTTTTACTAGTATCAAGGCTAACATCTGCAGCAGCACAGGTATGAGAAGAATCAGTTTTACAAACCACATCATGACTATTTTGCAGATACTGTAAGTTGTATTCCTCTCTTTGCTATTTTATTACTACAATAAGCACAAGAATTGCCTTGAAATGGCTTCAATGAAACCATCTGCAACCCTTTGTGCTTTTCTTTTTTTGAGACAGTTCAACTTGAAGCGTGGTGGGCAGCGAGTAGCTACAATGCTACTGTATTTAAGTGACAATGTTGAGGGAGGGGAAACATATTTCCCAATGGTAAGCTTCTTGTTTTCTGAAATTTGTCATTTAGCACGTTTTGGTAGTTGCTGTAGATATTGTTCTGAAGCATATGAGTAGCCTGAATCTAAAGCAATTATTAGGTTGCAAGTCGATGCCGGAGTTGTGTCTGAGAATGTGTTATATTTTGTTGACTAACAAAAGTATCTTTTGTTCTTCAATTTCTTTGTTTAGTTCCTAGAACTGTCAAAATTGTGTTGTATGTCCCCCAACTTTGTTGAAATTCTTATTCTGCATTCTCATTTATAATTTATTAAATTTTGGCTCATGTGAGTTTTGATAGATAGTTGCTAAGAAATAGAAAGCCAAATGATAATGATGCCATGATTACGTGTACTGCTCAGACTAGTTATGTTACTCTTATAGACTGTTTTCCTCAATTACGGTATTTGTTGATTCTATTTGGATTTTACCTTTAACATGAGAAATAGGCTCAGTTTGTAATATGCTACTATTTGCTATCTTTTCTGTGGTATGTGTGCTAGTATTAACTATCTGACATTCTAGTTGGGCTTTTTGACTGTACTGAAGGCTGTTATTGATAATATGCACTGCATTTTAGGCTGGTTCAGGTGAATGTAGCTGTGGTGGGAAATTTGTCAAAGGGCTATCAGTGAAACCAATCAAAGGAAATGCAGTGCTTTTCTGGAGTATGGTTAGTATAATTAATTTGCTTGTTAGTGACATCATTCATGGGAAATATGAAATAGGAGCAGCTATCTATTGTCATAATTGTTCTAGTACTTTTGTTATGTTTTTAAGACTGAATCTTTAAGCCCAAAAGATGAAGAGAGTATGTCATTATTAATAATTGACAAACCAAGTCCTTAAAAATACAATAAAATATGGGCTCATGCCATTGAAATATGTTTAAAATCTTATGCATCATTCTTAGATCAGGGGAGCCTTTTTTGTTTTCTAAGAACGGCCTGCTTTATTGTCTTGTCCCACTTTTCTTGTGTATTTACATGTTGCAAATTGCAAGTTCATGCTCTACTGCCTTGTTCTATATCACCACGGTCTATATTTTTCCCTTTGTTTGTTTGTTTCAATATATACTCGTTGTAATAATGCTCTTAACTCTAGCTGGTTTCTTGTCATGATAGAAATATTATCATTGCCGTGAGTATTGAATCATGGGGAGTTATAATTGTTTGGGCTATGCATTTTTTAAACGAACCTTTACAGTGGAAAGTTGTTTTGCCAAATAATAATCACCTTTTTAAATGTCTGCTTGGTCTTCTTCATAGGGACTGGATGGACAGTCAGATCCGAATAGTGTGCATGGAGGATGTGAGGTGCTCTCTGGGGAGAAGTGGTCAGCTACCAAGTGGATGAGGCAGGCAGTTCACACTTGATTTAGCTTTCACCGTCTTGTGCAGCGTCAACCCCACCCCCAAAAAAAAAAAAAAAACCACTAAAGGGATTTCTCCCCTCATATTCGTCCTTATATATAAAAAAAAAGAAGTTGATTAGTTATTGGTAATATAAATAGTGGAAGATATTCTTATTACCAAAATTTTCTACTACTAACTTACTATCTATCTAATCACCATTGAACCAAAGAGAGAGAATGCTAAAAAAAATTTGAAAAAAGAGAAAATATTGATCTAATGGTGATTAGATAGGTAGTGAGTTGGTAGTACAAGATTTTGGTAGTAAGAATATCTCTCCTCATATAAATATTTGATAGTGGTAAAAGCTTCAATCAATAAACTACAACGTAGTCTGATATTATTATTTGCGCTGGGGTGGTTTTTCTATATCATTGTGTATCTTCGCGAAAGATATACCCCCTCTTTTTATTTTAGTTGTAAATCTCTAGACGTTTTATTGGGATTATCATTGGTCTTGCTCACAAGAAGGCTTTCAATCAATTACGTCCCGATAATACATTCCCCAAAAACTAATCTGTTTGTAATGATTTACGAAATCCTTTTCAATTTAGAGGATGAGAAATTTGGCATAAGCTACATTATTCATTAAGACTGTTTATAAACAAAATGACCTCCGCGAAAGTTAATGAACGTGTAATTAAAATAGGAAAAATGTTTATTATTTTGAATAATTTATATCATTTTACTCTCATAAAAAGATGAAATTTACACCTTTATTTTTTTGTTAACTCTTTTACCTTCTTTATCTATCTATTTCTCTTTTAAAATGACACATACTTTACCCATTGAAATATACAAGAATAAAGCACATGCCTTGTAATTTATTTTGAAGCGTTCTCCATCATGTCTAATAAAAATGTCATCCTTTTCGTCAGAGAAGGCAATATCACTCCTTTAGTGATAATAAAAACTAACAAATATTAGACTAGACTTGTCATTTCATCAAGACGTGAATGTTATTTAAAGATGAGAGAAATCGTACTAAAATAATTGTTAGAATACAAAACTGAAACAAAATTAACCTCATAATACTGGAAAATATATTCTCATGAAATTAATAAAACCCCATGATATATTATTCATCTGGAACGGAATCTCTTTGTTTGCCTTTTAAACGGACAGCCAGCTGTAATGGACCATAGAGACAGATGCGCAAATCGCCTTGGATCATCGGTTGATAAAAATAATTCTTGAACAGGTCCCAGAATTCATCTCTGCCAGTCAGTTATATTATACACTTGTAAGGGTAACATCAATAAGTTTAGCTTAACGAAAAACACGATTTCAATACAATCCATCAGCTTCTAATTTTGTGTCATGTTACTTAAAAGGGAGATGATGTCGTTTAAGAATTAAAGACAGAAATTGGGGAGACGTGATATTAACCAAACCTGACTTGTGGAAGGCTAAACAAGGAATAGCCCTTTACATCAGGGTGCATGTCGAGCACAAGTACTTTTAACCTTGAAAGGCCTAACGCCTCAATGTCAATGAGTTTCTTTATCCTGAAATTGATAGAGAGTAATGTATTATTTATACAACACGAACTACATGACTACAAATTTAATAATGTCAAGATTTTAAATTATCTAATCACCAAAGAAACGAAAAGAGATCTTCAATCTGCCAGAAAATATAAGATAGTGTTTGGTTTGTTTTTCATTTTCAGGATATGATTTCATTGAATTTTACTTTGTTTCTTGTTTTCGAGAATTTATAGTGGAAATGGTAAAAAACATTAAAACAACAAAATCTTGTTTTTACCATTTCCTTCACAACATTGGAAACAAATAATGTGAAAACAACTAACAATTAGGTTATAACAAATGACAACATTAACTGAAAATGAATACAAAAAAGACAATAAACACATCCTAATTTTCATTTAAAGAAAGGATCCAAGACAACCAACCTGCTTGGTGTGCCGCTAGCAATGTTAACACGGTTTTTTAACAAAGAAACCTGCAGTGACCATAAAGCAAAAGCAATGGACAATGTTTCCATGAAGAAGGATCACAAAATTTTACATCATGCAAATTACTAGAAAACAGAGAGATCAGCTGAAAAGAGAAACCATGCACTATAGAAGAACAACACATTTGTCATTTTCATATGCAAAAGAAAATTTAAAATTCTTTTTTTTCCCAGGGTCCAAGGAAAAATGGAATTGAAACTTTATGGATAATAATTTAGATGTCAGCTCCTATATACATAGGAAAAATTTAAATTAAACCTGCTTTTTTGGATTAAAAAGGGCAAAAAGGGAAAACCACGTTGTGCAAGGCTCCCCAACTTGCGAGGACAGAGGTGAAGGCGGATTGCACGCATCCTTACCCTTTTTTTAAAGAGGCTATTTCCCAGACTCAAATGTGAACTTTCCAGTCACAAGTAGCAACCTTACCATTGCTCCAAGGCTCACCCTCAAACCTGCTTTGTTGTATAATATTTTTAAATTGTTAATCAAAAGTTATTTTTACTTTATTTAAAACTTCTTAGAATAACTCGAGGGGTGTTAGCCACTCAGTCTTATGCCTACGAATTTTTCTCTTATTTCACTACAAAACCCTAGGAATTGTAGAACACATACCCAAGAACAATTTACAACACAAAGCATGATCAATGAGATTTTATCGAAGACCGTGATGGCAACAATATGCAATCTGTCGGTTGCACCCATCAAAAAGATTCCCCTGTCAGTGTGTTCTATCAAGTTGATATGTTCAACTCAAGCTTTAAGGAAAGTGATTATTAAATCATTAGTTCACTACATCCCTTTGCACTATACTACATCTGTAGTTTTCTGGGTTTCATGTGACATGTAGTGCTGCTATAGCATGTTATCAAATCCACCATTGGATTGAAACCTTTTAATCATGTTATCTTGCACAGAATATTTCAACATCAACATCACTTTAAATCCAAACCAGATGGGGTCGGCGATTGATGTAATATTCACACACACAAAAAAAACTGCATCTGTCAAATAATCAGAAAAGAGAGTCCCCCTCTTACTTTTGTCACTTCACCGTTGCAGAGCATGTGAGGTATTTCACCTTCACCCTAACCCCTCCTACACTCTTCTTCAGCATTCTTCCTCCTTAATTATTTTTTTGCACCTTTCTCATTTCTCACATAGAAGTTTTTACACCTACAGACTACTCCTCTTCCTCCTATCAGGAACACTCACTTACATCTTCCTTTTCAGTTTTCACAACCACCAAACCATTTCCCTCCCTCATTATCCATCTTCTTTTCAAAAGAAGGAAGACCTGACCCTGTGTGTATGTGTACATCTGATTTCGCAACTCAAAGAGGAGCAGGACTTGGGCTGGAGGCTGAGAAAAGAGACAGAGATCAAGAAGCATCTTAGTGAAGAACTCCAACAAGTACCCAAGGAGACTCCTTCTTCTGTGCAGGAGAAAAACTCATCTCTGTTGACATGCATCATGTGTAAAATACAAATTGTGTGGATTGTCTTATATTATAGTGGATTGTGGTGAAAAATCTGGACAAACCCTTCGTGCATGGGTGTAGATGGTTCTAGGAATAAATTGATTAAAATCTCGTTATATATTGTAAAATCATTTTTCAGGTACACTAGGGACATGCATGGATGAGTTAGAACCACTATTAGGCAGAAAATATCATGATTTTGTGAGATATGAAAGTTTTTGGATGAAAATCTGGGTTCTGTATTCGAGTAATCGGATACTCCTCGATGGGTGGGTTCACTCAACTTTGATCAGTGTTTCTAGCACATGAGTTAATCTATGCATGTTGAATGACAATGGACACACCTAAAATATTAAGAATGATATACTGATAAAGTTGGGCAGAGAAGGAACCTGTTCTTCAATTTTCATATGCTTTGAGAATAACTTGGCAGCATGACATTCTTTTGTGAAAGACCGAAAGCCCCTAGACAAAGATAATTAGATTACTAGGAAATAAATTTTGCAACAAGTGACAGACAGGCACTTTGTTTCGCTCTAAACTGTAAATTTCGATAAAGGATGGATAATAAGAAAAGTGAAATTAAATCTTCATGGGTTGATGTTGTGATGAAATACCTTAAAAGATGTATGCATCTTAAGGCAGAGGAAGTTAGAATAAGAACTGAGGGGCTCCCAGCATCAATTTTGCCTTGTATGAGCTTCCCTTCACAAAGAACCTCTTTCCATGATGCCCCAAACGCACCTTTAATATCTCTCCCCAACATTTTCACATCCAAATTTGCGTCTTCCGATACCTCAAGAATACATTTATCAGCTGCATCAATTCACCATAGCAATTTTCAATATCCAAATATACTACACATTGATAGGTTAATTAAATGTCAAAGGAAGTGAGAGGAGCCCTAACCTTTGAGGGATTCCAACTCGAGAGAAGAAAGCTGAACACCCTTCGCCGACTCGAATTGTTCCACAAAGAAACGCAATTGCTCCAAACCTCCTTTCTTTTCATTGCATGCCTTCCTTTTCTTTCTAACATCATCTTCATCATTTCCCTTTCCCTTTCGCTTTCTCTTTCCCTTCTCAATCCCCATTCTTTCTTCTTCTTCTTCTTCTGCGTTCTGCGTTCTCCCCTTCAGCTTCCTCTTCCTGCTATGCTCATTGCTCACTGTTGCCCTTAACAAATTCAAAACCCGGGTTGGGCCAGCCTGGGTGGGCCTTCAACCCGCAATTTAACATGTATTATGGGAAGCCCATTCCGATTCGGTTAATAAAATTGTGATTTTTTGTTTTTTATTTTACTTTTGGGAAAAAGTGTTTATCCTTTTTAATGACATAATTTATATACTTTCACTCTCACAAAAGAGATGAGACCCACACCTTTATTTATTTTTTACTCTCTTTCCTCCTTTATCTATCCATTTTTCTCTCTTAAAATGACGTAATTTTATATACTAAAATGACACACACTTTACTCTTTCCTCACAATTCAATGCCCATTTGCCTATTGGCCGACGCCTGACTGATATAAATTGCCACAATTCTTAAAATAACGAATAAAAAAAAAATGTAATCAAGCCAAATCACCATATCACGTGATGATTATTATTATTATTATTATTATTATTATTATTATTATTTTACACTTAATTACCCAACTAAGTGGATGACGAACCATGTACAGGGTTAATCAGGAGGTGTGTGACATTGTAATATATTCAAAACACAAACACAAACGATACGAATACAAATACTAGTATTGTATTGTTACATTAAGGAAGTAAGTAATTAATTAATTGGAATGGGGTCAATGAGCAACAAGGTGATT
Organism: Gastrolobium villosum; assembly: GCA_032173675.1. Classification (NCBI taxonomy): domain Eukaryota; kingdom Viridiplantae; phylum Streptophyta; class Magnoliopsida; order Fabales; family Fabaceae; genus Gastrolobium; species Gastrolobium villosum. The sequence goes on along the minus strand of JAVKPL010008872.1, from coordinate 120,859 downwards.
CTGCTCTCTTCTGTGTCGTCGGGCCTTCCGAGTCCATCTCCATATTGGTAGATGCAATGGGAAACCCTAGCCATGTTAATAGCCGTGTCTATAAATGCTTTTGGGAATGTACGATCCATGACTCGCTCTCTGTTCATCTTCTTCCACTCTCCGTCAATCAGATTTCTCAATTCCTGCCGTGCTCCTTCCTCACTGGTCCCTTTCTCATGCATGTACGACGTTATTGAATTTGTCGTTTCGCCCCTCTCTAGTTCAGCCGCCGAGGTGGCCAGATCATTGCAGAGTCTGAAAATGGCGCATGACGACCGCACCAGCCCATGGAAATTAGTTAAGGAATCAATAGCTTCCTTCGTTATGTTTGGGCTAACTGAGAACAACGAAGGAGCAAGTAAAGCCACTCCGGACGATGAAACCGATGCATTTTCTAGGTACTCGTCGAATGCCGGAATTATTTTGTTGTTGGACCATTTTGCTTCTTGCAGGAATGCTTTGCACAAGTCACGCCACTGTCATCAATCATCAGCATCATCAGGTTAATTATATTATTAATTTCATTCACTCATATATATATATATATATATATATATATATATATATATATATATAATTGAAACATGATTCAGTTTATAAATTTTTTGAGATTTTTTTAAAAACTACACTATATTCTTCCGGGAGAATATTGTGTAGTTTGTAAAAATTTGTATTCTCCCAGGTGAATACAATGTAGTTTATAAGAGTTTGTAAACAAAAAAATTTGTAAATATAACATGACCCTAATTAATTAGTGATAGTGGTAGTTATACAAGTATACATACAGATTTGGCTAGATAGGGAAGGCTGTGATCTCCTTTTTCCTTAAGGATGCCATAAGCCGTTTCATTAACAGTATTATAGAGGGCTAAGTAGCACAACTTCATGTAGTCCGGAAGTGTATCTACCGCAATCACATCCCATCTGTATTCATTTCAATTTCAATTTCAATATTATATAATGAATTAGATAATGAATTCAACGACCATATATATATGCTGAAATTAATTTAAGTCAAATTAAATAACAAACCTGTCAACGGCATCCGTGAAGAGTTGTAGCTCGTCCAAGGTACCGTACACATCATATACATCATCGATGATGGTGACGAGTCCGAACATTTTAGTCACGGCTTTCCGGCATTCAGCCAATTCAGGATCTGGGGCCATTCCCAGAGCCCAAAAGTACACCTCCACTAATCTGTCTCTAACAAAGTCCAGCTTGCTTGTCAGCCCAATTTCCCTCCACCACCTATATATATGCCAACAATTAATTGGATTATTTAATTTTATATCATGTTGTTATGTCCAACCAATTAATTGGATTATTATTAATTTTGTGTATATCATTTAATTATAAATACCTTGGAGAGGGCACTAGATCCAATATTAATATACCAGCCTATTGTGCTGGACTCTCTTTCAAGGACAGAACACATTTAATCAAGACATGAATTGAAATTTGAAACTTGTATTATTTCTTTGACCTTGACAGTTCTTGCAGTTCTTTCTTCAAAAATAATTGCACCCTGTTGAAATCCAACTTTGCGAGCTCGAGTACTAAACCATCGTGGGGTTCCTTTACTTCAAATTTTTCAATGAACCATCGTGCTTCTAGTCTGTACAGTCTTCGGTGGTAGGGAAGTTCCAGTGCATGACTAATTTTTTCTGCCAGTTTGGTGGGTATTCCTTCTTTTAAGTTCTTTAGATGTGTCATTGAAAATGCCCTTGCCTCATCCAAGATATTTTCTCCCTCAAAGCCAAGGTATGACGCTTCATATAGACTCAGCAAACCCTGTGCATCACCTTTAATTTCATCCCTGAAGCTTCCCTCCTTGTCCCTAAAACTCTCAAACACATCTGCGCACAGTTGTTGCCATGTGTTCGTTTAATCACAAAACCATATATATATATATATATATATATATATATATGATGACACCGATGTCAAATTTCAAATTTGAAACTCATCATCTGAGCCGTTAGATCAAAAAAGATCAACGGTGTCACATGCTTACAAATCATTTGATTTTTTTTGATCTAACGGCTCTCAGATAAGGTGTTAAATTTGAAATTTGACACCGGTGTCAAAGTATCCTACTTATATATATATATATATATATATATATATATATATATATATTTTTCCTTTTAAAGAATATAAGATTGTGTCATTTTGATTAAAATTATTCTCTTTTAGGGGGTGGATCCTCTCATGTTAAAAAAGACACGATATGATCATGTGAGCAATCAAAATCATACAAAGGTGGATCAATGGTGATAAAAGAGGAGACAGAAAAAATACTAAAATAGGTAGTTACTAAATCATAACCATTGATTCATCTTTATATGATTATGATTGTCCCACATAATTAGGGGTGTGCAAAATAACCAAAAAATTGAATCGAACCATGAACCGAACCGCCCTTAAAATAATTGGTTTTTAAAAAGCAGTTCATGAACCGAACCGATTTTTTAAGAACTAGTTCATGAACCGAATCGTTCTTTAGAACCAGTTTACGAACCGAACCATTTTAAACTGAACCGAATTTTTAAACCGAACCAAATTGATTTTTATAACTTTATTTTATAAATTTTAAATTTTAAATTTTTTTTCTTTTCAAAATATAGTTGACCTGAACCGTTTCCAACCGAACTGATCCACTTCCGAACCGAACCAAACCAAACCATTTTTAAACCGAACCATTTAAACCAATTCAGTTTGGTTTTTCAAAAAATTCAGTTCGGTTCGACCCATACACATCCTTATGCATAACCATATCATATTTTAAAAAAAAAAATCATGAAAGGATCCATTTCCATGTTAGGATGAGAAAACAGTTACATCATAAAAGATAAGGTAAGGAATAGTTAGAAGTTATTGATTAATTATTTAATTTAAATTTTTAAAAAACGTTATTATTTTATTTAAAATAACTTGGTGAGTAAAGTAAATTTTTTTATTTTTTTTTGGGTGAAATGAGTAAAGTAATTTAGGTACGTGGTTATAAGTATAACATATATACCTTGGGAGACCTCAAAGCCATGTTCTCTGAGAAAGCGGAAGCGGAGAGCAGTAGCATGCAGGCCACTTTTCTCTGTCTCATCCCTTGAAACAATGCTCTCTAGGGCTTTGTTTATGTCATTCTCAAACTTGTAGGTCAATCCCAGGCGCTGAACATTGTCAATGAGTTCGAGTAACTTTAGTGTCTCCATGTCTACACTGTTGATCATGCGCCGCACCTCCTCCTCCAGCTTTGTTGTGCTCTCTTCCAGTGCTTCCACCTGTCCTCGGATTAATCATAAGAACAACAATATTAAAAGTCAAAATGAACTTGAATATTAATTAATTAATTAATAGAATCACCTCGAGGCCAGTCTCCAGAGACTTTAGAAATTCTAAATTCCAGAGGTTTGGCTGGTAATTGGCTGAACGTCTATTATTTTCTGTTATTTGGGTATCCTGTGAACTCACTGCACAAATGAACCGCAAAGGTTTGGGATTTGCAAGAGATGTTATTTGCGTCCAGTTCCTAATTTGTGGGATTCTAGTATTTAGTGTTGGTACTGTGGTAGACGAGAATTTGCAAGACAAGCATAAAAGGTCACTTGCCATGATCATCTTAATTATGATGTATGATCTCCAATAATTCACTTTTGTTCTCCTGCCTGAAATTGCAATGCATGTACTCCGTTTATATCGGAACGAGGATACAAGGTAGCATATGGGACAATAAACGAAAATAATAATAAATTGTTGTGGTGGATCAATAAATCAATCACCATTGGCTTTACATGAATGATCATACCTTGCTTGCTTGTCAAATTTCTAGCACATGCGACATGACTAGCATACGACGACCACAAGTGTATTATCTTTTTATTATTATTATTTCTTTTTGGTAAAAACCACAAAAATTTATATTAAGATAAGGCATCAAATCTTTTCGTGAATATAATTGATTTACAATTTTTGTGCTACAGAACCCAAGTGCTAGGTTTACAGTAGTAGTCTGCAGACAACAAATAAACGGCGACAAACCTAGCACATCCCCTCAACGATTTTTATGAAAAATTGAAAAGATAGTCGTCCATATTTTTCTCATATCATTTTTATACCATAAATTATGTATAAATAATTAATGAATAAATCTTTTCCAAAAAAAATAATAATAATTAATGAATAATGTATATTATGTAAGGAATACATACTTTTAGTCCACACAAAAAAGAATATATATTTTAGTTGATTATAAGTACGTTATTTAATAGTATAAAAATAGCGTGGAAAAAAGGAGTATTAATAGAAGGGACAGTATCCATTTACAAACTTTTTGGAATTTTTTTATAAATTACACTATATTCTCCCGGGAGAACATAGTGTAGTTTGTAAAAGTTTGTATTCTCCCGGGAGAATATAGTGTAGTTTGTAAGAGTTTGTAAACAAAAAAGTTTGTAAATATAACATGCCCCTTAATATAATAATAATTAAAAATTACCATGCCACTACATAGTTTTATTTTAATATATACTAAAAAAATTATAGCCAAATAGAAATAACAAGTGATAAAAGGGCACAAATACTGAAAGTTCCCTGAGATAGACTATAGTATTTCTTAGCATTAAGTTGTTACATAAACCTTATATACAAAAGTTGCATATAAATTGGTCTATGAATATTTTAAAATAATTTTATAAAAAAATTAAAATTCAACTCCATCATATTATAAGAATAAATTGTAGATCTTTTATATATGGAGTAGGATCCTTTGACACCAGTATCAAATTTAAAGTTTGATACATCATCTCAAAGCCGTTAGATAAAAAAAAGATCAATGGTATCACATGCTTACAAATCAGAGTCGTTGATCTTTTTTGATCTAATGGCTCTCATATGAGGTGTCAAATTCCAAATTTGATGTCAAAGGATCCTACCTCTTTATATATATATATATATATATATATATATATATATATATGGGCTTAACATTGGGCCCCATGACTTTTATAAAAAAAAAAAAAAAAAAAAGGATCCGGAAGCGGATCCTAGGATTCAGACGCGGATCCTAGCTTGCTATAAGTACAGCAGCTGCAGAAATCATTTTACCTATATATATATATATATATATATATATATATATATATATATATATATATATATATATATATATAGTTCGCTTTTTCTGCAATTACTGCAGATAAGTTATCTGCAGTAAGCCCAATACGACGTCATTTTAGGGCGAAAATCATGGTATTTTTGTAATTTTAATTTATTTCAGGTTTATAATAGTCTTTATATTTATAATTTTTTAAGATTTCAATACCAAAACGACGTCGTTTTGGGAATAAATGCAGATAATTTATCTGCATTAACTGCAGAAATATTTTTCCCATATATATATATATATATATATATATATATATATATATATATATATATATATATATTCACAAAATCATCTATTAAAATTTGGTGTCAAACTTTTTAGTTTGACACTGGTGGCCCCTATATATATTTAAAGGGTTTTATAATTCTCATTTAACATGAGAATTATAATTTTCCTACACACCCTTCGATTTCCGTGCTGACATGGGTCTTACATATAATTTTTTCTAACACATGGGTCTCACTTGTTTTTATCTCTATAACATGAGATTATAATTCTCCTTCAACATGAGAATTATAAAACTCATATTTAGATACATATGTGCATTAATAATAGGGGAAATAGATTCTTCAGCCGTAAGAGAAGACCTATCTCATGCCACACTCACATTCACATGGTAGGTCCTATCATCATTAAATAAATAAAAAATTAAAAAAAAAATTGTGAGGATAGCTGGAGATGATTTTCTCCAAAAACAGGACAAGATCATCTCCCTTAATAATAAGGGTAAACTTCTAATATATTCCATATATTTTTTCCGAAATCGCTTAATGAAAAAAATCAAATTACAATAAAAGTGTTGTGTACTGGTAGGATGATCTTGACCTGTCATCTTATTCAACTGCCACACAAGATTCGAATATTTGTGCACCAAAAGATAGATGATCGCATTTATACGTGATTATCCCGATACTTACCACGAACACATGACTGATCATACGAAGAGTCACGTTACCTCACATTATCGTAGAACTTATATGGTTGAAAAACGGTTATAGAATTTGTTCGGGAAGCACACAGCAACCCATGTCCAATAAGGTAAGCTCAAAGGTCTGGAATTGTCTACGTCAGCCCTAAAGGTAACGTGTGATCAACTCCCTCACCCTCTGTCACCCGACAAGAAGGACCCAAGGCAAGATATTTTAATGTCTTGCCTAGGTATCGACCACCTGTAAGAAGATTCCTCCAAACCCATAAGTAAAAAATATCCCCTTATACGATAAAGATGACAGCACCCGACACGCATATCCCCTTATACGGTAAAGATGGCAGCACCCGACACGCTGGTGCTAGCCCACCCTGTGGCGATCGCCCGAACATAAGATCTCGCTCCTCCCAAGAAGGATTGACCCTCCACACCAACCCGTAAATAAAGAACCCCCGCCTCCCCTATAAATATTACGGGAAAAATAAATCTTATGTTATAGGAGAATTCCAATCTCATGTCATAGATACATCTGGGACCCACCTATTTTAAAAAATAAAAAATAAAAAATGAGTGGCACACCTTTCTATGGTATGTGTAGGAAGAGTTTGTTTTCTCATGTAACATGAGAAAAACAAACCCCAAATACTACCCTAACGACCATCACTAAGATATCACTATTGATCCCTCTCGTTTGACTGTAGTATTAACACATCACACACTACATCCAACTTAGTCCATAGATTGGAACGTGATTGATTAGTTTGATCTTTACCGGTGCTAGTCACCATACCCATACCACCTAGCTCCTTGCTGGAGACATAGTGAGCCTATAGTGCCCCATAGTACAGAATCCACTATACATGTTAAGAGAATCGTTTTCTCGTTACGAATACCTGCTCTCTTCCTCAAAATTTTCATATCCATCAATTTTCTTTTTGAAACTTTGTTGAATTCACCTTTTACAAGTCATGACTGAATTCATTCACCTCCCTTTAATTCTAAGCTTACCTGAGACTTAAACGGTGACATAATTGTAAAATTATTTGTCTCATGTATAATATTAAGTGTCAGTTGGTTTAATTAATGAAAAGGGTATTATGGTAATTTTGACTATTAAGGGAAGTTATTTAAAATGTAACTGCTGATAGGTGCAGTTATATTAAGGGGATATGGTCGGTTTCTGATAAGGGAGTATCTGACAGAAACAAAGTTCCTTCTGAGTCTGCCCAGAAAGGTTGTATCCAATCCCTATCAAAGAAGATACAAGAACGGTGAAAGGGTTAAGGCTTAAAGAAAGTATTCCACCATCAAAGTTCTTCCGCACTAATGGAGAAAGGTACACTTTATGTGAAAACCATGAATTCTAAAGATCCCTGTCATGTTCTTGAATGACTATTGTTGAACATGAATTATTGATTAAATGCTTACATGTGGTATCAGAGCATGTGTTTAAGAATTTATGTTTTTCCATAAATAATTATGAATAAATTTATGATTCATGAAAAATTAGGGTTTTGAAAATAAATATATTAAAATCACTTCTCGATTTTTTTTTACAACCGAGAAAAATCGATTTATCAATATCACAGTTCCTCAATTTTGATTTGAATGGCTTTTCGGTTTGTATGAATTATTGTATAATGGAGAAAGAATATCCATTCTCGGTTTTTTGCATTCACGTTGGTTTTGAATAGATATATATATTAAAGAATCACTTCTCGGTTTTCGTGATTAAAGAATTCCATTTGCATTGCTTCCTGATAATGGCTTTTCAATGTAGAGAATTAATTCTCGTTTTCCGTGTTATTTATTGAAAACTATTTGCCTTTCATTGTTCTGAAGCAAATTTGCCTTTCATTGTTCTGAAGCAAATTTCTTGAATTGACTTTGTGAAAGGTTCACGCTCGTGAATTCAATGCATATATTAATCAAAGGCATACAGTAATAAAAGCTAATCGATAGTTTTCGTTGAAATACAATAAGAAGACTATAATAGTTTTAGGTACTGATTGCATCGGTTTTAAAGACACCACTTGTTTGGGAATTTCCAGAATATATGAAATAATTGTGTGATGTGATTGGATTAAAATTGAATGTGGAAATTTAATCCTATTATTGTTTATGAAATATTAAAGTTTTGGAATTAATTATGGTAGATTTGTTAGTCACCGAAGTGGCCAAATCTTGAAGAGTTATTTTAATTTCGAATATTATGATTTTATTTCAATTATCATAACTGTGATGCTATGAATAGTATGATATAATATTCTGGTTGTGGTATATTGAAGTTCATTATTATAGAACAGTTGGGGATCAACCCAAAGGTTGATTATTTGTTTTATAAAATGAACATGGATGTTGGTATTGTTGGCATATTTCCTCACATTTGGACATCCAAAGATGACAAATATTTATGATAGGGGTATGCATCATTGCCAAATTATGTGAAATTTTTATAGCATCATTATAGTTAATGTTGTATGTTAATGGATCCCCAAAGGTGAACATTGATATGCATTTAAGTTAGTATATTTGGATCTGTGAAGTATGTTAGTATGTGACATGTATGTCTCAAAGCATTAATTTTTAAATGTTATTCCTTGCGGTACCTGTTGCCACACATTCCATGTTCTCAACCGTTGCAGTTTTTGATGGGCTGGACTTCTCTGAATGGAAAGAGCAAATCCAATTTTATCTTGGGGTAATGGATATGGATATGGCTCTTAGAGAAGAGGAACCTGGTGCTATTACTCCTGAAAGCACTGAGGATGAAAGGAACTATTTTAAGAACTGGGAAAGATCCAACAGATTAAGTTTGATGTACATGAAAATGAGCATAGCAAGCAACATTTAGTCAGCTCTTTCACAAACTGAAAGTGCCATCGAAATGATGAAACTTATGGAAGAGCGCTCCCAAACTGCTGATAAGTCTCTTGCTGGGACACTTATGAGTACACTGACCACCATGAAATTTGATGGTTCGCGTACTATGCATGAGCATGTTATTGAAATGACAAGCATTGCGGCAAAATTAAAAGCATTGGGAATGGCTGTGGATGAGAATTTCCTTGTGCAGTTCGTATTGAACTCATTACCGTCTGAGTATGGTCCTTTCCAAATGAACTATAACACCATGAAAGATAAATGGAATGTGCATGAATTGCACAGTATGTTAGTTCAGGAGGAAACCAGACTTAAGAATCAGGGAGCTCATTCCATCAATTATGTAAAGCATCAAGGAGCTGAAAAGAATAAAGGTAAGAAGCATGAGAAGAAAGGAGGAGGAGGAGGACCCCTTAAGGTTGATGAGGCCTCTTCTTCTAAAATCCACAAAAAGGAAAGTAATGCAAAGATGAGGTGCCATTTCTGTAAAAAGGAAGGGCATTTCAAAAAGGATTGCCTGAAACGTAAGGCTTGGTTCGAAAAGAAAGGTAAGCCTAGTGCTTATGTATGTTATGAATCAAACCTGGCTGAAGTTCCTTATAATACTTGGTGGATTGATTCTGGTTGTACTACTCATGTTTCTAATACAATGCAGGGATTCCTTATGACCCAAACCACAAGGCCAAATGAAAAGTTTGTCTTTATGGGCAATAGAGTGAAAGTTCCGGTGGAAGCTGTTGGGACTTACCGTTTAATTCTCGACAGTGGATATCATTTGGATTTATGTGAAACTCTTTATGTACCTAGTATATCTAGGAATTTAGTTTCAATTTCCAAACTTGATGTTGTTGGATACTCTTTTAAATTTGGTAGTGGTAGTTTCAGTTTGTACAAGCACAATCATTTGATTAGTAATTGTACTTTATGTGATGGATTATATAAATTATGTCTTGATAATCTTTATGCTGAAACGCTTATGACTCTGCATCATAATGTTGGTACTAAACGTACCTTAATTAATGAGTGTTCCGCTTACTTGTGGCACAAACGTTTGGGACACATTTCCAAAGAAAGGATGAAAAGATTGGTAAATAATGAAATCCTTCCGGATTTAGACTTTACTGATTTAAATGTTTGTGTGGATTGTATTAAAGGAAAACAAACAAAACACACAAAGAAAGGAGCCACAAGGAGCACTCAGCTTCTTGAAATTATACAAACTGATGTATGTGGTCCGTTTGGTGTTAATGCCTTCAATAAAGAAAAATATTTTATCACTTTCATTGATGATTATTCACGTTATGGTTATGTCTATTTGCTGCATGATAAGTCTCAAGTTGCAAATGCTTTGGAGAATTATATTAATGAAGTTTAAAGGCAATTAGACAGAAAGGTGAAGATTGTCAGGTCTGATAGGGGTGGTGAATATTATGGAAGGTATGATGAAAGTGGACAACATTCGAGCCCATTTGCTAAATTTCTGGAAAAGCGTGGTATTTGTGCTCAATACACAATGCCCGGTACACCGCAACAAAATGGTGTATCTGAAAGGCGTAATAGGACCTTACTGGATATGGTTAGGAGTATGTTAAGTAATTCTTCTTTACCCGTTTCATTGTGGACTTATGCTCTAAAAACTGCCATGTATGTATTGAATAGGGTTCCTAGTAAGTCAGTTCCAAAGACTCCTTTTGAACTTTGGACTGGAAGGAAACCTAGTATAAGACACCTGCATGTTTGGGGTTGTCAGGCAGAAATTAGATATTACAATCCGCAAGAAAAGAAACTGGATGCAAGGACAATCAGTGGTTATTTCATTGGTTATCCAGATAAATCGAAAGGGTATACATTTTACTGTCCTTATCATACTACAAGGATTATTGAATCTGGAAATGCTAGGTTCATTGAGAATGGTGAAGTTAGTGGGAGTGAAACACCACGTAAAGTGGATATTCATGAAGTGAGAATACAAGTTCCATTGACTTGTAGCTCTAGTAAAGTCATTGTTCCTTATGCTATTGAACCAATCAATAATAATGAAGGACAAGTTAATGATCCCACTACTCATGAAGAAATCATTGTTGATGATCCGAATGAACCCATAGTAGAAGAACCACAACAAATAGCATTAAGAAGATCTCAAAGAGAAAGGAGACCTGTTATTTCTAATGATTATGTGGTATATCTACAAGAGTCTGAATTTGACATGGGTATTTAGGATGATCCAGTAACGTTTTCACAAGCCATGAATGGTGAAATGGTGATAAATGGTTAGATGCTATGAAAGATGAGTTGAAATCTATGAAACAGAACAAGGTTTGGGATCTTGTTGAGTTACCAGATGGGCGCAAGAGAGTTGGTTGTAAATGGGTCTTTAAGACCAAACGTGACTCTCATGGTAACTTAGAACATTACAAGGTCAGACTTGTTGCAAAGGGATTTACTCAGAAAGATGGCATTGACTATAAAGAAACTTTTTCACCAGTTTCAAAGAAGGATTCTTTAAGAATTATTATGGCATTGGTGGCTCATTATGATCTAGAGTTACACCAAATGGATGTGAAAACTGCCTTTTTAAATGGAAATTTAGATGAAGATGTGTACATGGACCAACCAATGGGGTTCATAGAAAAGGGTAAAGAGCACATGGTGTGCAAACTTAAGAAGTCAATATACGACCTTAAACAAGCTTCACGACAATGGTACCTTAAGTTTAATGATATTGTTGTTTCCTTTGGATTTAAAGAAAACATCGTTGATCGATGTATATATCTGAAGATCAGTGGGAGCAAGTTTATCTTATTGATTCTGTATGTTGATGATATTTTGCTGGCAACTAATGATCTTGGTCTTTTAAATGAGACTAAGAAGTTTCTCTCTAGTAACTTTAAAATGAAAGATATGGGTGAGGCAGCTTATGTAATAGGAATAGAAATATTCCGTGATAGATCACAAGTACTGTTAGGTTTGTCTCAGAAATCATATATTAATAGAATTCTAGAGAGATTCAGAATGGAAAACTGCTCATCATCTCCAGTTCCAATTCAGAAAGGAGATAAGTTTAGTCTCATGCAATGTCCTAAAAGTGAATTGGAACGAAAAGAAATGTATGCAATTCCGTATGCATCATTAGTTGGGAGTTTAATGTATGCTCAGACTTGTAAGAGACCAGATATTAGCTTTGCAGTTGGGATGTTGGGTAGATACCAAAGTAATCCTGGTATGGATCATTGGGAAGCTGCAAAGAAAGTTCTGAGATATTTGCAAGGAACTAAAGGTCACATGCTTACTTATAGAAGGTCTAACAACCTTGAAGTGATTGGATACACAGATTCAGATTTTGCAGGATGCGTAGACACAAGAAAGTCTACATGTGGTTTACCTGTATCTTTTAGTTGAAGGAGCTATATCATGGAAAAGTGCGAAGCAGACTGTAATAGTTGCGTCCACTATGGAAGCTGAATTTGTGGCATGCTTTGAAGCCACGATTCAGGCTAAATGGCTACGGAACTTTATTTCAGGGCTTGGATTTGTCGACAATATTGAAAAGCCGCTGAAAATTTATTGTGATAATTCCGCAGCAGTCTTCTTTTCTAAAAACGACAAGTATTCCAAAGGTGCTAAACATATGGAATTAAAGTACTTTGCCGTTAAAGAAGAGGTTCAGAAACAAAGAGTGTCTATAGAGCATATTAGCACCGATCTTATGATAGTTAATCCCTTGACGAAGGGATTGCCGCCCAAGACATTTACTGGTCATGTATGTAGAATGGGCATTATGTCAGCTAATGAATGATGACAATTATTGTTATGTATTAAGTATTGACACTCTAAGCTCATTGATGAATATATGTTTCTGATATTGTCTTATTTTCAATTTATGAATGCATGCAAGTTTATGTAATGATATTGAAAATGTTTATGGTCCATTATGAAGACATTATTGTTGGACATAATGTGTACTTTCTATTAAAGTATCATGTTAGGAAGAACAGTCAATATAGTGGTACATGGAAGGGACTATGCCGACTTGATAGCATACAACCGCCATGACTCTTGTTGATTTTATTTCTAATAATCAATTATGATGAGGTCAATGTATAGAACCTTTAGCCTAGTAAATGCGCATTATAATGAGTGTTGATTAAATCATGAAGGGACAACTCATGACATGAGCCAAGTGGGAGAATGTAAAATTATTTGTCTCATGTATAATATTAAGTGTCAGTTGATTTAATTAATGAAAAGGGCATTATGGTAATTTTGGCCATTAAGGGAAGTTAATTAGAAATAACTGTGATAGGTCAGTTATATTACAGTTTTATGGTCAGTTTTCTGTAAAGGGAGTATCTGACAGAAACAAAGTTCCTTCTGAGTCTGCCCAGAAAGGTTGTATCCAATCCCTATCAAAGAAGATACAAGAACGGTGAAAGGGTTAAGGCTTAGAGAAAGTATTCCACCATCAAAGTTCTTCTGCACTAATGGAGAAAGGTACACTTAATGTGAAAACCATGAATTCTAAAGATCCTTTCATGTTCTTGAATGATTACTGTTGAACATGAGTCACTGATTAATGCTTACAGGTATATCAAGTTGCCTAGGCTAATGGGAGAAAAATGACCATTTTGCTACTAAAAAATACCATATGCTATTATGCAACAATGTTTGCTACAAGGGTTATTTCATAATTTGAAGTTATTTTCCCATCAATTTTTTACTTCCAACCAAACATAGTCTCAGTAAATTTAACTCAATTTTTCTGGCAAAATTTCGGCCAACCAAATAACTCTTTCAACTTCCCTATCAAACTTATTTTCCCATCAAATTTCTAGTATTTATATTTTCCTGGTAAAAAAAATTTATCCTCTACCAAACGCCCACTTAGTTCAACCCATAGTTTTTTTTTTTTTTTTATAACACAACCCACAGATTTTAAAACAAAAGATAATTAGTATTGAGTACCAAAAAAAGAAGAAGATAATTAGTATTAAAATAAGGATTCGTTTTTTTCCTGCAGTTACTTCATCTAAGTTATCGACAGTAAACCCAAAATGACGTCGTTTTAGGGCCGAAATCATGGTGTTTTTGTAATTTTAATTTATTTCAGAATTATAATAATTTTTATATTTAAATTTTTTAATATTTCAATACAAAAATGATGTCGTTTTGAGAATAAATGCAGATAACTTATTTAGAGTAATTGTAGAAACATTTTTCCCTCAAAATAAACGCTCCCATGGCTCTACATTGTGTGGGTTTATCATAGCTTCAACGCCAAATGAAGCTCATCAACTGCCTCACCAGCTACAACTTCCATGACAAAGGGTGCTTCGAATGAGAAAGTAGATTCCTGGTAGGTGGTGGTGGTGGCACTTCCACAAAATTCTTGGGTCTGTTAAACGCATCACCAATAGCAACTTTCTCCTTCATGAGTCTAGCTATGGGTTTTGAATTATTTACTGACAATATCAAATTCGCGGAAGCTGTGACAATCATATTTTTTTTCTTGAATTATTTTCTCACTCCTGATTTTGATTCTTTTCCCTATAAATATTTCTGTTGATGGAAGAGCGTGATGTATAAAAAACGAAAAAGTGGTTGCATGGAGAGCATAAGTTTTGCCTTTATTTACGTTTTCAATAGTATATATGAACCAAACTGATTTAAATTAAAAAAAAAAAGCCATAAAGGGTTGAATAAATTTTTATTTTATTTTACTTGTGTAAAATTAATTTGTTTGGTTTAATTTTTCTTTTTATTTTCGAAACCAAATAAAAATAAAGTGGTCTTGTATAATTAGTTATACATTTTTCATAATTTAATATTTATGGATAAGTAAATTTGTTGTAGTTTTATAAAAAAAAAACTCGGGTTAATTCAATTATATATATTAATCACGTCTTTATTGAAGTTTTAAGATAAATTTGTTGTTGATTACGTCATAAAAACAAAAACAGTGAAATTAAATTTATATTTATCATAAACAGAAATTTTTTTTTGGTAAACAATCATAAAAGGAATTAATTATAAACTGATTGAATCTAATAGAATCAAATCAATTATGAAGAGTTCAAATTAATTGAGTTTTGAATTATAAATACATGATTACTTTTTTATATAAAAATTAATTACTTTAATTCAAAGTATTTATATTTTTAAAATCAAACAAACTCGAATCGTAAACATCTTATAAGTACGACTTTAAATTCACAAACGGGCACGTCAATAGCTTAAATAAGAAATGAAATTAAGAAGCTTACCAAAAAAAAATGAAATTAAGAAGGTTTCAAAAAAGAAAAGGAAATGAAATTAAGAAAAGTATAGTAGAAAAGAATATTTCTCATTTTATAATATATAACTTTGTGTCATTTTAACTAAAACGACCATAATTTGATGTAAATATTTTTGTTTTTTACATTCTTTTTTTTCATAATATTTTCTCTTTTTCTTCTCCTAATTTTGTGGAGAAGAGAAAATATAAAAATCAACAAATATATATTAAAAAATGGTTGTTTCATTTAAAATAATATAAAATTATGTTATTTAAAATGACAAATATATTTTTTTTTTAGAAAAATATTTTTTATTTTAAATGATAGAAATATATTAAATGTGCTATTGTAAAATTCAAACCATAAATAATCAATTCAATACAAAAGCATGAAGTATTAGGTAAAAGCACATACATTATTTTATATTATTTCATTAACACAAATACTCAAAGATTACTTAAGATTCCAGCAGCATTTGTACAACTTTGGTTTGTAACCACAACCCCACTCAAGACCAGCTGTGGCACAACCAAATCAGGAGCATGATTGATGAGTTCTAAACAGTAATTTACAAGAGGTATTATATCTTCTGTCATGACATCAAGAGCAGCACTATAATTCCTTTCTTGAACATAATGTGCAACAGGCAAAAACATTTGTTTTGCCTTGAATGAATATGCTGCACAACCTTTTAGAACACTTGTCAACAAGTTGGTAGAACTAGTGGGAATAAGCTTGAGTGAGTCCTCATGCAAATAGGTTGTGTCCTTCTCTGCACACTTCACTGCAATGAGGGCAAGTCCTTGACTATCAGCTGAGTTGCTCTTAGGTTCTGCTTCCAAACACTCTTTGCAATTATCTGGCTTTTCTGTTTTGGCACATAAGGTGTTGATCAGATTCTCATCTGATTTTATCATGCCAAAGCAGAAGATGAAGATAGCTAGGAGGAGGAGGAAGAGGGTGTTGAAGGAACTCATCATATTTTGTAGCTAATGTTGATCTGAATTTGAATAATCTTTGGTAGTGTGTGTATTTATAAAGAAATAAGATATGTGTGCCTCACATTTATGACATAATATCTTATTAGATGCATAAATAAGAGTACATCTATTCTTAATTTAAGTATGTCAAGTATAATACTAACTCTATAAGATAATAAGATATGATCTTTATTATTATTTGTTATTGTATAAAAAGGTCTTAGTTATATTTTTCTTGAAAAAAGTATATTAAGTAATGGTTTATATATTTGATTTTTGTGTGCGTGTGTGTGTGTTAAATGGTTATACATCACATTTTGACAAAACTTATAAGTTATATTTAATACTTAAACTTATAAACATGATCCTTGATAAAAACTATTAATACTTAATTTCAATATCAATTTATTATAAATAATTTTATCAATATTTGGAACCTGGATTTTATTTAAAAAAGATACGTAATATTTCTTTACCAAAATTATTGTTAATATTATTTGAAATAAATCAATTACATACTAATTAAAATATAATTTATGAGTAAAATATATTTGTGATATAGTATGACAAATGATATAATTATATAAATAATATTTAAATAAGTGTTGTCATGTCTTATTTTTTTTACAAATAAGATAGAAAAGATATTGGAGTTAATTAGAAGCATAAATATATAATAATATAAAAATTATAAATAAAAAAATTAATTTAAGATAATTAAGGAAAGTAGTTATAAAAAATGTGAATATATATATATATATATAAGGTGTTATATTTATAAATTTTTTATTTACAAACTCTATTATGGGAAATACGCACTGAAAGTATTTGTATTTCTCAAAATACATCGTTTTTGTAAATAAAATATTTCCAATTTTGGAAATTTCCAGTTATCCAAAGATGTGGTCTATCTCCACATATAAGGAAGTGGATTTCGAACTGCAAGCTGTGCCGACAAATTAGGTTAATGTGAAAAAAAACAATCACAAGTGATTAATCAAATTACTTAATTAACTAATTAATAGTTGACCCTCCAAGTTCCATATTGGCTAATCCCTAAGAACTCGTGTTTTTTCAATTAGTTGTGTCATATTAATTTACATTGTGCTTCCCACTTTTGGTTAGTCTTTTTCAATATGTTTAACTAATAGTCATGTTCCCCATACTATCCATTTTCTACTATATACACAAAGCTTTAATTTTCCTAAGGAGGCCATGACTTCTCCCAAAAAAATATTATGTTTATATATATGTCATTGATGGAAGTCAAATCTGTTAATTTTGAAACAATTAGGATTAAACCCACTTTTTACAGCGGGAGGAAGGGCACTTTCATGTTGATTTAGTTATGGTATAGGTGACAAAAATCCAGACTCAAGAAGACCAGATTAATATAGTTTAATCAAGTAAAAAAGTTGATCATTTAAATGTAATTCGTGGAAACTTTAACAATAAGGAGTCTGGGCCCTTAACCAGAGGTCTTGAGTTCGAGTTCGAGTCTTGTAAATGGAAAAAAGGATTTGGGAGAGCCGTCCCCGAAAGGGTCCGACAGTGCTCAATGGGGATTAGTCTTCGGTTACGGCTGGAGGATATACCTTTGAATTTATTCAAAAAAAGAAGAAGAGAATTTAGAAGGAAATTTATTTTTAACGTATTATTAATGTAAAAAAAGTTTTATATTTGTATGTAATAGTATATGGTTCGCTTTTTCTGCAATCAATGTAGATAAGTTATCTACATTGAACCTAAAATGATGTCGTTTTAGGACGGAAATCAAGGTATTTTTGTAATTATAATTTATTTTAAGGTTAATAGTCTTTCTTATTATGAATTTTTTATTTTTCAACCTAAAACTATGTCGATTTTGGAGTGAATGTAGATAACTTATTAGTAGAAACATTAAAGCCAATAGTATATTGTCATATTATTTAATGAATTTGACATTTTATACTATTAAGAGATTCACAACTTTTTAAAAACATTTTATTTTATAATAATATTAAAAATAAACTTGGTTTGAGCATTTTCCACCATTAGACTTTTTCAGGAAGTGCAATTATATTATATAATCATTACACCGTTTATATGCAAATTTTGTAATTTTTCTTAATAAAATGGTTATTTAAAAATGATAATGGTGTCAGATCTTTATCTTAACAAAGTATCAAATATTAATTCAAAATTAATTAGTACACTTATATTTTTTTTTTTTTTTTTGTTAAGTAAGCACTGGAAATAGTAATAATCCATAACTTTCGACAACATGATCACTTCCATGCTTGCACATTTAGAAATCAAATTCCCATAATACGTTAGGTGCCACACTTGTTTGCATCCACACGAATTCACTTCTACTCTCTCTTTTTTTCGCACTATTTGGATGTGACTAATCTCATTCATCACATAGAGCACGAAGGATTTTACCACCAAGTCTAAAATATTTTGCCTAGAAATCAAACCAACAACCTTTCAACCACCCACAACGATCCACTCTTTGAACATAATCTGCTTACCAACTATGTCATCCTTCATAATTACTCTCCCTGTTCTTTGTCATTGCAAATTGACATTTGTTTTTGGGATTGATTAACTCTAACTGTTTGTGATGTGTTTAGATTGAAAAGTGTTTCAGATTGGCTTAGGCCAATATCCATTAAGCATTATAAAATAAATATGTTATTCCGGCAAATACTTTTCATATCACCCATAAATAATAACTTTTGATATAATAATTTTCTTACGACATCTCTTTCATAAACCATTCAAAATTTATTAGTAACCTTCGATGATACATTCACAATTCACATAGATCCGTTTTTACATTTGTTTCGCAACTCATGCTGCTATCCTTTCAGGTAGACTAGGGGTCCAAGGAGCTCTCTACATACTTTATTTTTGTTGGGAAATCGATTCCCTCAGATCGGCTCAGGGGCCTTTATGCGGAAGTCAATCAACAAGATCCTGGATCTCGGCAATACCTCGGCCTGAACTTTCACCAGGTCGGGCAGCGCAGCGGAAAATCAAAAACACAAAAGAGGAGAGAGAAAAGGATAACAAAATCAAATTTTAACATGGGAAAACATTCTCCAATGAAGAAGTAAAAAACCCACGGGACCTAGTGCAGATCAAAAATCCACTATGAAAATAATGGTTACAGATAATCAAAATTCACCAATGTGGTGGTTAAATCAACCCCTCTAACAATGGTGATAATCAAACTACCCTAGAGATGTTTCGCTCAAACTCTCTCTAGAGATCTCTCAAATACAAAGCATAAAGCTTTGCTCAAACAATTTTCTCTCAAATATCTAATCTCTCTTCTGACCTAGCCTCCACCCACAACTAATGAATATATATAGAGGAGGTGGAAATTAGGGTTAGGGTTTTTAGGAAACCCCTCAAATGGGCTTGGGCTTAGCATTGAAGGAAGAAGCCCAACAAATCTCCCCATCCGACTTCAATGTGTTGGCTTCAGCATCAACCCGGCTCCTTCACAGCAGTCTTCAGATTTTCTACTTGGAACCAACTTCGTCATCATGTCGGACCAATTTTGGTCAGTGTGCACTTTGACAAGTTCGAGCTCTCCACCTTCCACCACATCCCGGATCCAGTGATACCTTACATCAATATGCTTAGTGCGGGAGTGATAGGTCGAATTCTTTGTGTAAGAACCCGCACCGCTAATTAAGGTAATTAGTGAATTAATTATGATAATTAGAAAATAATTCCATAATTGACCTTAATAATTATTATTGGGCTTAAATAATTATGATGAATGGGTAAAAATGCTGAAAGTCGCTTTTCGGAAGAAAAGCGCAGATACCGGTTCTGCTACTCGGTATAAATGCGTACCGGAAAAGTAACCCGGAAAATTATAACGAATGCATGATAATTACTAGAATATTATGTAGGACTTGTAAAACAAGTTCCAAGTCAAAATGATGTAATCTGATGTCAGAACTGATACTGGCTATGGAAAAGCGCGTACCGGAAAGGTGCTCCGAAAAAAAAAAAATATGACAAATCTTAGAAAAATGCGTAGGTCTAGATTCCAAAGTTTGAGATCAAGATCTTTTACTTTGCTATTAAGGCTAATACTGCGTGTGTGTGGCCTTGTGCCTATAAATAGACCCATTAAGGCACAAAACCCTAGGCCATATTCATTTCCTACGTGAGTTGCTGCAGCCTTGTGACCAGCCACCTTGCTTCCTCCATTTCTTCCTCCTTTCTCACCAAAGTCACCTCCTTTGAGCATTGTTTCCCTTCTTGATCAAGTAAACACTTGAGTGTGGGCATGGGAGAGTGCTTAGGGTGCCTTTCTGAGTGGTGAGGTTCAGTTGTGAGAGTTGTCTTGGGTTGTAGGGGTGGTATGAGCTTGGTGTGATTACCTTGTTGCTCCAAGAAGCAACCTTTGGGTAGAAAGACCAAGTCTTGTGCACCATTTTCGTGCACCTTTGTTTGGCCTGAGTTGAGGAACCTTGGGAGAGCTCCAAGAGCACACCTTGCTCTGTTTTGAGCTTTGGTAAGTTTCCTACACCTTTGATCTTAAGTTTTAATGCTTAAAGTTGATGTCTTGGCATGTAAAAGGTTAAAATGAAGTAACCAACACCTAAGTGAACTTGTATATGCTTAAAAATGGATCCTTTAACGTGTACATGTGTTAAAAGTGGGATCTTTGGACTAGATATCCACGAAATGCAGAAACTGCATTCTGTCGTGAGATATCCGGATATTTGTCGAACAGATATCCGGATATCGATATCCGGATATGGTATCCGGATATTGATATCCGGATATGGGACCTGTGTATCCGGATATGTTATATCCGGATATGGTCAGTGTGATATCCGGATATGACATATCCGGATATGTCCCTTCTGATATCCGGATATCCTGGGTTTGCGCAGACAGTAGCTGTGCTGTATGAACAGTAAGCTATTGGGGGTTTGTGGACCCAAGATTAAGGAAGTTGAACTTTTGTATTAAATGAACTAAGTCAGAATCATATGATTAAGGGCTTATGGCTTTGATGGAAGCCTTAAGACGTAAAACGTAAAGGAAAGGCGTAGTCTTTAAGTTGTACGCTTGTGATACATAAATATTGATGTATTATTGGTCCATATCAGATTGTGATACTGCTGTTTGTGGACTTGTGAGTGGTTGGACTCTTGGCTTGGATAGCTAGCTTGCAAGGTAAGCTTTCGTGTCCTCGGTTTAGCCATTTTGTTGTTCCACCATGTCCCATGGGGATGAGTTTATGCATGCTGTGCTACATGCTTTAATGTTTTGGAAATGCTGTTGAGCTATCTATATGCAATGTGCTTTTATGAGATGCATGTGGTGTCCACCTATACGGCAAGCCTGAGTATGTAGTACATACAAGATGGTGAGGCTGTGGGTGAGGTGCAGGTAGCGTCCATGTACCCATGTAGGTATAGACGTATTCCTACATTTCTCTGGCCAGTAGATTTGATATACACACATGGCATGATTAATTGCTGCATCGCATAGTTTTGGAACTTATATTGTAAATACTGTTTTTGAACTTATATTACACATGTAAGTGAGCTTGGGGTGGAAACTCTTTGAGGACCCCTTGTCTTACTGAGATTTCTTGTTAGAGATCTCACCCCACGTTTGGGGACGCTTATTTCAGGATCAGGTAATGTTGAGGGCTCAGGTGGGAGGAGGCCAGAGCTGAGTTGATATTATGATATGCTGTCCTGCTGGATTGACTGCTGTTATGTTTTCCGCTTTGTTTGAGTTATATGTTGAGACTGTTATTGGGCATTGTTGCCTTATTTGGTGAGCATGGGGTTTGCCCATGCCACATGGTTTGACTATTGACTTTTAATTTAAAGTTGTAATTAAAGTATCAGGATTTTGACCCAGGCTACGTGTTGTAGTCCTGTGGCTTTAGATACTCACTTATTATAGATATATGAGGTATTCCAGTTAGTTGTCTTGCAAGTTACATACAGGCAGTATTTTTATGAAAATGATTAAGTAATCAAGTTGGCTAAGTTAATGACGTCATAATTGAATTAAAGAAAAAGTTATTCCGCATTTTAATTAAGCGTGGCTTAATACGATAGTGTGTTAACAATCCGGGTTAACACGGGCTGTTACACTTTGCAAGAAGCATTGCGCTTTGATTGTCATAACTCAGCTCGTACTTGTCTTGATCATGGTCGAGTTCCATGAGGAACTTCTTCATCCACAACATCTATTTGCTTGCCTCAGTAGCGATAATTTACTCAGCCTCATTTGTAGATAGTGCAACACACTTCTGAAGTCTTTATTTCCAAGAGACAACTCCTCCGGCAAATCTCATCATGTATCCCGTCATCGACTTCCTCGAGTCGAAATCTCCCCCTAAATCAGAATCCGAGTAGACTTGCAAATCGGTTTTGCCTTCACCAAATTGGAGGCATAAGTTTGTCGTACCTCGGAGGTACTTAAAGATCCACTTCACTGCTTTCCAGTGCTCTTTGTCGGGGTTTGACAAATATCGGCTTACCATTCCTACAGCATACGCTAAGTCAGGTCTAGTGCAAACCATTGCATACATCAAGCTTCCGACGGCGGATTGGTACGAGACCTTCAGCATCTCATCTTTGTCTTCATCAGATCTCGAACATTACTTCTGATTCAGCTTTATGTATCCGGCTAGGGGGGTGCTCACTGTTTTGGCTTTGTCCATGTTGAATCTCTTCAAAATCTTCTCAATATACTTCTCTTGACTTGGCCACAGTAGCTTCTTTTGTCTATCTAGGATAATCTTGATTCCGAGAATCTGCTTTGCAAGGCCGAGGTCCTTCATTGCGAAGGACGAGCTCAACGCCTTTTTCAGGGCGGCTATCATCGATTTGTCTTTCCCTACAATAAGCATGTCGTCAACATATAACAACAATATCAGAAAATCTTCGGCCTCATACCTCTTCACAAATACGCAGTGGTCGGCTTCTGTCTTCTCAAACTTGTGATCAGTCATGAATGATTCAAACTTCTTGTACCACTGCCGAGATGTTTGCTTTAAGCCATAGAGGCTCTTCTTCAACCGACATACCAAGTCTTCTTGGTCTGGAACTCGGAACCCTTCAGGTTGCTTCATATATAACTATTCTTCTAAGTCGGCATGAAGAAATGTCGTCTTCACGTCCATTTATTCTACCTCGAGGTCCATTGAAGCCGCCATGGCTAACACGGTTCGGACCAAGGTCATTTTCACCACAGGAGAAAAAATCTCCTCAAAATCAACTCCTTTATTCTGATTCCAGCCTTTCACTACAATCTGGACTTTGTATCTCGACTTCTTCTCGTTCTCTTCATTCTTAATCTTGAAGACCCATTTATTTTTAGAATTCGTCTTCCTTCTGGCAACTTGGTCAGCTCATAAGTCTGATTCTCGTGCAGAGACTTCATCTCGTCTTGCATTTCTTTTTCCCATTCTTCTTTCTCTAAGCTCGTCACGACCTCATCATAATTCCGAGGTTCACCGTCTTCAGCAACAACGGTGTATTCATCAAATGGGTGTCTTGTAGAGGGTCTTCTTTCTCGAATTAGATATCTCGGTTGTTCAACTTGACGACCCGATTCATCATTTTCATCCCGGATCTCGTTATTAACTCGGACCTCAATTTCTTGGTCATCATCAGCTTGTTGTTGATCATCATTTTCTTGATTTTCTCCCCCTGCTTCAGCTCAGACAGGAGGGATGGGTTCTTCACGTCTCACAGTAACTCAGACTTTGGGCTTCGAGATGTCATGAATGGTCTCATCTTCATGAAAAGTCATATCTCGGCTTCTCACTATTTTCTTATTATTTGAATCCCAAAGTCGGAACCCGAACTCACTGCTTGGCGAACCAAGATAGATGCATTCTTTTGTCTTCGCGTCTAGTTTAGCCCTTTCATCTTTAGGGATATGCACGAAAGCTCGGAATCCAAACACCTTTAGTTGATTATAGGCCGCTTGCCAACCTGTCCATACTTCTTCTGGAATTTCTCCTTCAAGTGGTCGTGATGGTGAGAGGTTGATCAGGTCAACCGCAGTTCTGACGGCTTCTAAATTAGTTCACTAACCCGACATCATTAAGTTTGCCTATCGAGATTAGGTTCAGTCGCATGTCAGGAACATGCCTTACATCTTTCAACACAAGTCAGCACCCAACATTCGTGGTCAGGGTCATATCACCGAGACCAATAATCTTGCTGGTCACTTGATTTCCCATTTTTACGACTCCAAAATCACCATCTCTGTAATAAGAGAAAAACCTTTGTGTGGAGTAACGTGGAAGGAGGCACCGGAGTCAATAATCCAGGTGCAGTCATCATATGCAACATTCAAATAATTATCCTCACCTAGGAGGAATATCTCAACATTAAAGTTGTAGACACCGCAGGGATGCTCTTGTCTTCCCTCTTCTTGGGAATAATCTAATCCGGCTTCACAGAGTCGTTCTTCTCATTATTCTGCAAGGTCCAGTAGTCTGACTTCTTATGAACTGTCTTTCCACAATAAAAGCACTTCAACTCATAGTTCGGCTTTGACCGACCTCTGGAGTTTCCTCTTCTATCACGATCTCGACCTCGACTCTTGCTTCTACCCCGGGAGTTAGATTTCCCTTTATTTTCAGCAACGTTGGCCTCAGACGTGCTCAAAACACCTTGTTCTTTTCTCCTGGCTTCTTCACCCAGGAGGATGTCTGTCACGACATCCATCTTCAATTTTCTATTTGGAGTCGGATTATCCAAGGTCACCACCAGAGTATCCCAGCTTTCTGGTAGCGAGCTCAACAGCAACAAAGCCTGCATCTCGTCATCAATCTTCATCTCAGCCTTTGATAGCTGATTCACAATACCTTTGTAGGTGTTGAAGTGTTCAATCATGCTCATGCCGTCCATGTATTCCAGCTTCACAAGTCGCGAACCAAGTGTGCTTTATTCTTGGGAGTCTTCTTCTGAATCATGGACTCCAGCTTCGTCCACAACTCGTACGCGTTCGTGAACTCAGACACGTGCCCAAAGAGGCTTTTGTCTATATATTTTCTAATTGTAGCTACCGCCTTACGACTCTGGATCTCCCACTCCTTGTCGATCTTGTCTGTCGGTCTCTCATCAAGGATAATGGGCTCATGTAAATCTTTGCAGTATAGATGATCTTCCATCATCGGTCTCCAATAAGTGAAATTGTCTGCGGTCAGCTTGAACATATCTCCATCATGTGTTATGCCACTGGTCTGCATCTCCTCTTCCTCAGAACCCGTTGAACCGGGCTCTGATACCACTGTTGGGAAATCGGTTCCCTCATATCGGCTCAGGGGCCTTTATGCGGAAGTCAATCAACAAGATCCTGGATCTCGGCAATACCTCGACCCTAAACTTTCATCAGGTCGGGCAGCGCAGCGGAAAATCAAAAACACAAAAGAGGGGGGAGAGAGAGAGAAAAAAAAGGAGAACACAACTAGATTTTAACATGGGAAAATCTTCTCCAATGAAGAAATAAAAAACCCACGGGACCTAGTCCAGATCAAAAATCCACTATGAAAATAATGGTTACAGATAATCAAAATTCATCAATGTGGTGGTTAAATTTACCTCTCCAACAATGGTGATAATCAAACTACCCTAAAGATGTTTCGCTCAAACTCTCTCTAGAGATCTCTCAAATACAAAGCATAAAGCTTTGCTCAAACAATTTTCTCTCAAATATCTAATCTCTCTTCTGACCTAGCCTCCACCCACAACTAATGAATATATATAGAGGAGATGGAAATTAGGGTTAGGATTTTTAGGAAACCCCTCGAATGGGCTTGGGCTTAGCATTGAAGGAGGAAGCCCAACAATTTTATCCTTCACATAGAAGAGAAAAAATAAAATAAATCTTCAATTTTAATTTGCAAAAGATTAGGATGTCACTATATTAGTTTTTTAAAATCTTGTCATTAAATTAGTTTCTTCAAAATTTTATAATATCACTATATTAGTCATTTGAATATATATTTCATCAAATTATTTTCTCAAAGATACATAATTATTATCAAATTAGTTCTTAATTTTATATTAATATTTTAGTCTTTCATATACACAAATTTGGTGACAATTTTGAATCTTGGAAAGATTAATTTAATAAAATAATTTTAGAAGATTAGTATCATAATATTTTAATCTTTGAAAGACTAATTTAGCGACGCAAATTTTCAAGGACTATTATGACATAATTTAAAGTTTAGATGACCAAATTGAAAAATTACCCTTATTTATATAGTTTTGCTAAAAAGTGCCTTGAGTTATTTGCTAAAGAATAAAAAGTAAAAAATATTAAATAAAAATAGAATATTTAATATAATAAAAAAATTAAAACTTTAACTTTTCATTGTAAAAGATACTATTTTTAATTCTTTGACATATGCCCTTGCTTAACAAAATCATATTTATGTTTTTAGTATCTTGCATCTCTACATGCATAACCGGTTCTATAGTTCGAACTGAACTGTAATTTTTGAAAAGCCG
This sequence comes from Gastrolobium villosum, assembly GCA_032173675.1. NCBI lineage: Eukaryota > Viridiplantae > Streptophyta > Magnoliopsida > Fabales > Fabaceae > Gastrolobium > Gastrolobium villosum. The sequence continues at coordinate 94,085 of JAVKPL010008872.1, read as the reverse complement.
AACCGAATTGGTTTAAACGGTTCGGTTCGAAAGTGGTTCGGTTCGGTTCTAAACTGGTTCGGTTCGGAAGTAGTTCGGTTCGGTTGAAAACGGTTCGGAACTGGTTCGGATCGACTCAACTTTGAAAAGAAAAAAAATTAAAAAATTAAAAATTAAAGTTATAAAAATCAATTTGGTTCGGTTTGAAAACAGTTTGGTTCGGTTCAAAAAGGTTCAGTTCTTAAACTGGTTCTAAAAATTGGTTCGGTTCATGTACACTATTTTAAAAATCGGTTTGGTACATGAACCGATTTTTAAAAACCGACTATTTTAAGGGCGGTTTAATTCAGTTCATGGTTCGATCCAATTTTTTGGTTATTTTGCACACCCCTAACCGATTCAGTTCCTTTCTTTCTTATAGACTAATTATCTAATAGTTGTAGTCTTTATTGGCCATTGCTGATGCATCATCCTGGAAAAACCAAAATTGCATGAAGCAATGCGATGACCTTGTGTTTTATCAGTAAATTTTTTTAGTTATCTTAATGAAAAATAAGTAAAGAAATTGAATTCATACAAATTAAGATGACATTCACCATGAATGTTCATATTCCTAAGTAGTAGTATATATCGTAGCATCTGAACTTTACTATTACCTATCATTTGTAAATGGAAGTGGTACTTAAATTAAATAGGTTGTTTTATGTTTCATGTACTTATGCAAGATCACTTGCTACCCAATATATACATTTTTTTCTGGACTTTAAGATTTTAAACAAGTGAAAGTCGATACGCATGGTAAATTTTCATAATTGACTCTTTGTAAACTCTAACTATTTGGAGCAGGAAACCATGAAGTTTAAGCTTGGTTACATACAAAAAAAAAATGACGTGTAAAACAAGTGTAAAACAATTTTAATGTGTAACGTTGAATGAAAATACAAAACTACAATAAAACAAAATTTTGACTTACCAACAATTCAATGTTAGAAATTTAATATTTTATCATAGCACACTTTTCCATCTCTTTCCCAACTATGGAAAAAATAACCCCAAAGGTAGTTCAGTTGACAACTGAGCTCCTAAGGGTTTGCTTGAGTCAAGTAAAAACCACCATAATTCTGGACTAATCCACATCCTCCCAAACCTTGGACTTTTCCAAGTAGCCAGCCTTAAGACCAAAGAGCCAGAAGAAAAAGCAGATAAAGAGGAAAACAAACTTCTACTTCTAGAAGACGTTCATCTAGAACTAGAATGGAAACAACTCCTTCCTTGTCTTCAGACTCTACAAAGTGTTGATAATCTCAACTCTTCAAAAAGAACTTTTGAGACGGTAGATCTCAAAGACCAATTAGCCATAATCCAGACAGAACCCCAAGATACAGATGAATTTCAATCCTCTGAAACAATTGAATCCTCCTCAAATACTCAGAGTTCCAATTCCTCTTAGATCTCTTCCAATGAAGCTCTTGAACAAAAATCAAATCGCCAAACTCCTTCTGAAACCACATCTGAAACCTCTGAAGAATAACAATTTGATGAAGTGCTAAATTTCTCTAATCTTTCATATGCAGAATGTGCTGACATTACTGGTATATTGATGGCCAGAACTGCAGAATCCAGAGTTGAGTCCTACTATGATTCCCCTGAATCTGAAATAGGAGATGTTTCTAGCAAAAACTGTAGTAAGAAGTCAACTGCTGCAGGACCGTGGTTTACATTTGATGATATTTCTCCAAACCTATAGAGAAAAAGACTCTTAGAATTTGGAGCATAGATTGATACTAAGCTTTTAGCTGCTAATGCTGACCCTTACAAAGTAAAGGAAGAATTCTGCTCAAGAATGATCGGTTCTCTCAAGGAATGATATCATAACTTGGGAAGTGTATGACAAGACCAGCTTCACGAAGTTGGTACTACCTCTGGTATGCTGGGAGTTCTCCATCAAGAATTCATTGGAGATGGAGACATTATAGATAAAAAATACTGGCAATAATTTTTTGAAATGAAGTGTAGCTCTTTGAAGATTAAAGATTTAGAAAGGCATTTCAAAATAATGATGCAGAGTTTCTACTTGTTGAATGAATATAATGATCCAAGCCTAAAAAACACTTATGTGGCTTCTCTTCCTAAAAAGATTTAACCAGAATTAAATAGGAAGGCGATTGCTTAAGGCAAAGATTTTACATCCCTTACTATGGGTCAGATTCACCAACTGACTCTAGAATCGGTAGATAAACTTTGTAAGTAGCACAAGTATATGAATGATTTGATGAATCAGAGGTCAAAATATACTCAAGCCTGTAAGAAGTCTTATCTGGAGATAAAATGTAAAGATGGCAACAACTATTATTGCAAAACAAAGAAAACGACTCATTTTAAGAAATTCAACCAGAAACGTAAAGGTAAAAAGTCCCATAAAAAAACAATACAGGTTCTTCAAGAAGAAGAGGTTTCGTAGGAAGAACAAAGGCCGAAAACGTTTCATTTGTAAGAAGAAAGGAAATTATGCAAAAAATTGCCCCAACAAATCAGATAAAGCAGTAAAGATGATAACTGCTTTAAACCTCGATGAAAGAGATGCAGAATCCTTGTATTTTGAACAAAGCACTAGAAATGAGGACACAGTCTTTGCATTATAAGACTCCTCTTCTGATTTAGAAATTCTTGATAATGATGTTTCAGTGTTTGCAATAAATGAAGTTTTTTTATCTAAGTCCAGCCATACCAAAGCCCAGTATAGAAGTTCACATTTTGTCATCTAAATTTAGCCATCCCAAAAAGGTGATTGCCTATATGGATATTGGTGCCAAAAGATCAATGATGGATCCCAAGATCTTAACTCCTGAAGCATAGAAAAATGAGACACCTTATTTTGTAGCAGTTGATGGAAAGGTTTCCAGAACCTACTTGGTCACTAAGCAACCTATAGAGATAAGATTTTCCCTAAATGCATTGTTTGGACCAATGTCATTCGGACTAATCTACCGAATAAATATATTCTAATAGGGATGGATGTTTACACCAAAGCTCACAAACTTCAGATCCTTCCTCAAGGAATAAGATTCAAAAGAGACTTCAAGTATTATTCAGAAACCTTGAGATTATATGCTCTCTCTGAAGCTCTTCCTGAACTTGAAGACATTAAAGAAAAACTCCAGCTTTGTGTGCAGATAATCATGGGGGATTCTCTCATCCTAATCCTCTATGGAAGAATGAATATTTTTTTGTTCAGCATCCTTTTAAGCTCAATGAATATATCAATCCAACCAAAGTAACTCATCCAGAAATGTCTCCCTCAGACCTTTAATTGGTAAGACAAGAATGCCAAGAACTCTTGAAGCAAAGACTAATAGAACCTATCAAATCCCCATGGGCATGTCAAGCTTTTTATGTGGAAAAGATATCAGAAAAATTCGAGGCAAGAAAAGATTGGTGATTGATTACAAGCCTCTGAATCATTTCCTGCAAGATGATAAATTTCCTACTCCAAAGGCTGACACTCCTACTATCCTCTTTAAAGATGCTCACATCTTTTCCAAGTTTGATTTAAAATCAGGTTTCTGGTAACTTGGATTAGATCCTGTTGACAGTTACAAGATTGCTTTATGTATCCCAAATGCGCAGTACCAATGGAAAGTTCTTCCATTTGGTCTCAAAGTGGCTCCTTCACTTTTCCAGAAAGCAATGACAAGAATTTTTGATCCAATCTTGGATACAATTCTTATTTATATTGATGATATTCTTTTTTCCAAAGATATGGAGGAACACAGAAAATTGCTCAACCAATTTGCAGAATTAACTCACAGATATGGGATAATGCTTGCTGAGAAAAAGATCCATATTGCTCAAACTGAAGTTGATTTTCTGGGAATGCATTTTTCCAAAGGAATGTATCAGCCACATCCACAACTTGCAGAAGGACTTACAAGCTTTCCCGTTGAAAATCTCACTGTAAAACAAATCCAATAGTTCTTAGAAATTGTTAATTATGTTAGAGATTTCATTCCTCATGCAGCCAAGTATACTAGTCTCTTGCCAAAACTTCTAAGGAAAGATCCTCCTTCTTGGAGTTCAGAACAGACCCAATCAGTTAAAGAACTAAAAAGATTGCTCAGAATCCACCAGCCTTGAAAATTCCTAATATTGCTAAAAGAATTCTTCAAATAGATGCTAGTGATCACTTTTGGGGAGATGTTCTGATAAAAGAGATTGATAACAAAAAATATCATTGCAGACATGAAAGTGGTCAATCCACATATATAGAACATTATCATACCACTTGTAGATAAAATGTATGTTTTGATGATAACAAAGTGGCAACAACAAAAAGGCAAGATCATTGGATCAAGAGCAACAAGAAATAATTAGAAGAAAAATAACAAGATCAAAGACAACTAACCATTGACAACATCTAAGAGAAGCTCAATATCATAACCATGGAAAAAAAGATCTAAACCAACAAAGTGTCAAGAATTGTCATATTCAACAAGTCAAAGCATTAAGTTCAAGAAAAGATCCAAGACAAAAGACATGAAGCTAAGTCTAAAATCATATTTAGAATATATCTTTAGGACTTAGAATATATGTGAGGGTATATGATAGATTACATTGCATGAGCTCAAAGTTTTTCTCAAAGTAAATGTGTTTTTCAAATTTCATAATCATAACTTTTATATACTTGAATTTTTTTTGAAAAATTCATGGAAAAGATCCTTGACATATTTTATAACTTCAAAACATATTTATCAAGTCAATATCTTTCACAAAAAATAGTTTGAAGCAAGCTAGAACATATTTGAACTTAAAATGTGTTGCTTAATTTCGCTGTTGCATTCCATACAATTTTTCGTATCTAAGATGATGGATACGGATCTTGTGTTCTTTATAAAAGTTGTATATCTCTCTTTTATCTTTCCAACGAGACCAAGATCACATCAATCCGACAAGTATAACTCAAATTATAGCAAAAATACGAAACAATGTTCTTGTTGTCAAGTTGGGAATCAATTACCACTGCGACAGATCCCAACGGCTAGTTTTTCAAATGAGATCCCAACGGCTAGTTTTCCAACGGCTATAAAGGGCCAGTTTTCAATGAAAACACTATATATGCATTCCCAATGACTCAAAAACATTGGGCATCATTTCTACACATATTAAGCATGCATTGAGAGCTTCTACACTATCATTTGCCTATTCTTTCATTTCTTTCAAAGATCAAACATACTTAAGCTCATATCTTGAGAATTCATATACCAGTAGTGCTTCAAGTTGTATATCCTCACTTTGAGAGTGTATATTCATTTCAAAATATTCCCCTCCTTGTATTCTTGAGTTGAAAGGATTATGAGAACCATTGTTTGAGAGGTGGCCAAATACCTAAGTAAATTTGGAGTGAATTGTAAGGTTACCAAGTACCCGTAAACTTGAAGATTGTAAGGTATCCAAGAACCCGAAGTCTTGGAAGATTGTAAAGGTTTGTCAAACACCCTCGAAGCATGACCATTAGTGAAAGAGTTGATCGAGCGGCTTCAGTCTGGACGTAGGTGTCAAGTGGTAGTGACCGAACCAGGATATTTTGTGTTTGCAATTCTCTAAACTCTAAACTCTTTATTTTTAGCACTTTAATTTCTTCTAAGATATCTTGTATGTGCTAGTATAAGTTTTATAATTGTGATATATTATATTATGAATTGTCTGAATATATTGATTAGCTTTCTACATATTAAAGTTTGTTTGAAATGATTATTTAGAAACTAGAATAGGGCTTTTGCGAAAATCTTGTAATACTCAATTCACTCCCCTATTGAGTATGGAAGTCACATTCCTAACACCACTTACAAAGAAGCTCTGGCAGTCAAAAATGGAATCAAGAAATTTGATTTCCATCTCCGTGGTCATAATTTCGAAGTCCAGATGGATAACTCATCTTTTCCAAATATTTTGGAATTCAAAAACAGAATGCCACCAATCCTCAAATCCTCAGGCTGAAAGATTGGTTTTCAAGATATAATTTCACATTGAAGCATATTAAAGGAAACCTCAACACCAACCCTGATTTCCTATCCAAACCTTCCAGACCTAGAGTACTTATTCAGGTCATCTCCAATATATCCAGTGCTCCTTTTCCTCTAATACTTATGCATGAATCGTTACCTAAAACAGCTAAACACAAAAGAGACTATCTTCCAGAATTGGGACAACCCACCTCAGTTTACCAAATCTAACTATTTGCCAAAGATTATTATTTTTATTACCTTCATGAGACCAGAACAAAAAATGTTACACCTCAGCCTTTCATCCATAAATTCCTTACTTATAGGTGTTAGAAGTTTTTTGTGATGTAGGTTTTGACATTATAGAACAAACACTTTGGTGTATATGGTGTCTCACAGTCAATTAAACAGTCCCTCTTGCTCTTAAGATACAGAGAACTTATGGGATTCTTTTGACTCTTGACAATTCAGACTACTTTTTATGGACCTTATTATAATGGTATTCCCCTTTGTCATGGTGGAGAAAAGAACTGCACAAGATCATCCTATCCAAGGAATAATAAGATAAAACAAGAGGAGAGATTTCAAAGATCACTGTCATTTTTATCATCCACAAGCCATATTGGCAAAGGCCCGATGAACTCATATGGTCTCAGAATATTGCATATATATGGGGATATTTGAATGATTATCCATTAGATCCTTATTCAAAGACCGCTTTGTTAAATCCCGTCAAAGAACTTAATGTGTATGAAGATCCAAAGTATCAGTCATTCCAACCAAGCTCGTCACATGGCCCAAGCTCATCACAAGGCCTAGATCCAATGCAGATTGATTTGGTTTTTGATCCAATCACAGAAACCACTCAAGACCCAAATGCTGATGTCATGGCAGAAATAATTGAAGAAAAGGCCAAGTCCGACAAGCCTTGGTGGAAAGAGATGTATGATGATGTCCACTCATAAGAAAGAAAGACTCTGAATCTGTCCTTTAGTGGATACAAATATAAAAACCAAGCACAGACACACTTTTATTACTTTCCTACTTTGACAAAAAACTAACAAATTAACTTCAGAATGCATATGTTTTTGCCCATACCATCAACATGCAGTGTGCATATTTCCCCACGGAGCACATAAATGAAATTGCAAATAATTGATTCATGAGTACCAACTAACAAACACGTTATGCCCAAAATTTCAAAACTCAATATAATTTTTTACTTTAATTGCTACATCTCTGAAACTATATAATGTTCACCCAGTTACCTAAAATGTTGAACACGGTGACCAAAAGTCCTATACATAACACAGATCTATGAATCAAGAGGGGCATAGCAAAATAAAGACGAATAACATGCAGTCTTTCGCTGGGTGGTGCTGTACACGGTAGGGTCTTACATTGTCAATGGGCGATTAATACTTGTATTCCTTTGGTGAAGTTCAATGCACTTGTTGCAATATGGTGGAGAGGTGTTTCAGATTAAGTGAACCACACAAGGTTACTGAAAAATCACAATAAAATAGTGATGATCTATGTAGCACCGACACTAACATGACACAACTGACACGACACTCCCAGTGTTAGATTTCGACACGTTAGGACACGTTTTGATATTAAATATTATTTTTAATTTATGTAGTGTATATTATATTTAACATTCAATAATTTACAAAAAAATGAATTTAAACTTATAATATTTATAAATTTTGCAAAGAAACATAAGGTATCCCAAATATTTATATTGAACTCAATAAAATGGTAATTGTAATCCAATGAAATAGTTTAAAGAAAAACTCAACGCAATGCAACCTTTGAACTTTTTTTTGAATTTCTATACCGATGTGTTAAATGGGAATTATAATTCAGAAAGTATCGACATGACACGTAAATTTTTGAAGTGTCGGTATAAAGATGATTTTGTATCAATTATTATTATTTTTTTTAAAATCTCTAATATCCTACACTACACCTCACCAACTTAATTAACGATGTGTTATTGATCGGGAAATAAATTGTTAGCCTATATAGATTATGAGTTACTTACGCTATTTTGCAATTTATTTACATAATTAAATATTAAAAATGCTAATTTATTTAATTTAATTAATTAATTTAGAAGGAGATTATATTTGTGACATATATTCCTTCACAACTTGATACAACCATTTTTATATGAGGAGAGATATTCTTACTATCAAAATTTTCTACTACCTCACTACCTATCTATTCACCATTGGATCAACATTTTCTCTTTTTTCAAAAACTTTTTAATATTCTCTCTCTTTGATTCAATGGTGATTAGATATAGTAAGTTAGTATAGAAAATTTTGGTAGTCGAATATCCTCTCTCTTTTTTATATATTGGTGGATCAAAATCAAATCAAAAAAATCATAATTTTGGTCCAACAACCATAAAAATAATTATAAAAGGTTGCATTTTATAATATGTTATAAATACAATTCTCATTAGTTATTTTTTCAAAAAAAGAAAAATCTTTTTACTAAAAATTTTCTACTACCACTACACCTCACCAACTTAATTAACGATGTGTTATTGATTGGAAATAAATTGTTAGCCTCTCTATAGATTATGAGTTACTGTACGCTATTTTGCAATTTATTTTTTATTTACATAATTAAATATTAAAAAAATGTTAATTTATTTTATTTAAAACAAAAAATTAATTAAAATAATAGGATATTATATTTGTGACATATTTTCTATCACAACTTGATACAACCATTTTTATATATTGGTGGATTAAAATCAAATCAAAGAAATCGTTAATTTAATTTTGATCCAACAACCCTAAAAATAATTATAAAAAGGTTGCATGAGAAAATATGTTATAAATACAATCACATCTCTCATTAGTTTATATTAAAATACTTAACTTTATTATTTAAAACAAAAAACAATTAAAATAATATTTAAGTAAATGAAAAAAGAAGAAGAGAAATTCAGTAATATTGGTGGCTCCCTCCAAAATTCTCCTTGGTTGGAACTTGGATCAATCGGAGAAGCAGCATGGCTTCAACTTCACATGGCCATGGCGGCGGCGCCGCACGAATAAGAAACGCAGCTTCAACCTTCTGCTCCGATTCTCAGCCTCTCATTGCTGTAATTTTCAACCCCTTTTTCTTCAATGCATTTTTCCCATCATTTTTAGGGTACCCCACTATTCACTCAACTGCTTTCTTCCATGTTTCCTCCAAAAGGAACATTTTTTAGGGTACCCATTATCGCTTATGACTGACTGGGTTGCATTTTTCTGGGTTTGCTTTAGGATGTCCGTAAAACTGTGGGTTTGATGAAGGAAATTGCAGTTGAATTTGAAAAGGACAACCTTTCTGACAAGGTTTCTTCTTTTTCTTTTTCTCTTTTTAATTAGATATTGAAGTCCAAGCTTATTTTTAATTTTATTTATTTATTTTTGCAATATTGATCATATGATGAGTGAAAACTGTTTCAGGTGAAGGAGCTGGAAGATGCGGTTGTTGAGTTAGTGGAACTATCTGAACGCAGTGTGCATTTTTCATCAGCAGTTCAAGCTGTTGCCAACAGATACCAGCCTGCAGAAGAGGTTTTGCAATGTGCATTGCATATTAACAGCTTTTGTTGGTCTTATAAACTTTTATATGTTATCATTTATCATTTAACCCTCCCTTTTCTCCAAAAACTAACTTGCTTGTTGATGTTCCAAATGCAGTTGACAAATTTTAATAAATTGTTTGAGGATGAAGTTTCCCAGTTTAAAGCCAATCAAACTTCTGATCTTAGTAGACATCCCTTAGTACGCCAATTTAAGGAAGTTGTGTGGGTATGTTTCTTGTCACTCTTAATTTTTGAAAGATTCCCCCCCCACCCTATTCCTTGCTGTTATTTTGTCGATGAAAATATCGATCAAGTTTATCTTTTGGCCGGGATTACAGTGGACTCTTCCCTAATTTCTTAGTTTAAAAATAGGGTAATCAGGTAGATAATAGCCCCTGGAAGCTCTTAATTTTTTGTTTGGTGGAGATGTAACTGTTGTCTCTGGTTAGAACATGTTCTTGCAATGACATAAGTTCTCATCATTTTCTTACAAGACTGTGATCCCATTCAATAGAAGGATGCCTTCCCACCATTGGATATGTTTATATAAGATTTATGTTTCCCAATAAGGCAACTTGCAGAATCCGTTACTTGCAATAAATATTCTTTGTCAACTTTCTCATGAGTATATGATCTCATACTTTCTTTCTCACACTGACACACATGCATATGCACATATGTATTGAGAGAGAGAGAGAGAGAGATGAATTAGACACTGGTTTGCACTTTTCACACTCTAATATGCATGTCACTTTGTAATATTCTGTTTCCATGATCCTGTTTAAAAGAAAAGTTATGTAACATATGCAATAGTATCTTACTACTGAGCACTGATGCTTTTTTAAGTTCCTTCTGTAAGAATGTTGTAAACTGAATTCCTGTAACAATATAATGTGCTTGCTGTTTGTCTCTCTCTTTAGAATGTTCATCATGGGGGACAGCCAATGCCCGGTGAAGAGCAGGAGGAAATTGTAATGACCAGTACGCAATCTAATATTTTGAATAATAATTGTCCATTGACTGGAAAGCCTGTTACCGAGCTTGAGGAACCAATTCGCAGGTACCATATGAATCATTGCAAATATTGTTATTTCTGTGAATAATGTATTCTTTCTATATTAATAGTTGTAGTTAATTTTTTTTGTTTTGTGTTGTTTGGTTTTTTCCTTGAAAATTTACTGTAATTTGATTGAATTGAATTTTTTTTTCCTCCTCGAAGTTTATTTCTTGACATATGTAAATTTGCAATTCATGCATGTTTTGTCATTCGGTTTATGGATACATGGAAAAACAATCCTAGTTTATGGTGTGAGAAAATTGATTGCAAAATGGCAAGGAAAGTGTTCGGTAATTCTAGTTTAATCTGCATTTGGTTTAGCACAAAATTTTCAGAAAATGCTTGTTGGAAGTCATTGAAGGATATTGTGCATGTTAAGCCAAGTTTTTGGCGGACTATGGTGTGTTTTAGAGTCTATGCTGCTGATATATCTAGGAGATAAGATACATCTTGTCTATATTTTTTTAAGATCCTTTACTTCCCCTCTCCCATAGTAGGGATATAAATGGGTTGGCTCGGGTTGAAGGTTGAAGGATCCATACGCGAACCCAATAAGAAATATATGTTCTATCTGTTTGTTTCTGTCTCTATGTCCATTTGGCTGTGCCTTTTCTCAGCTGTTCCTGAACCCAAATAACTGACTTTTATATTATAAAAAGAAAAAAATAGTTTATCACCGTTATTTTTATATTCGTATGTGTATTTGTGTAAAATGGATGCATTATATAGATCCATACCCATGTCTGAATAAAAATTGTTCCTCCATACCTGCATCCATGTGCAACTTCTCTCACCAATACGTGCACTGAACATAGGACAATAGGTCGGGTAAACAGGTGACCCTTATCTGTTTATCTAGGAGGGTAAATGAAGTTACTTGTTAACTATTCATGCTTGACTTGTTCAATGCTCAACCAAACTCGTTTGTTTAAACTAAACAAACAAGTTGGAGCTTAAATTTAGACTCGATTATATAAATAAGTCGAACTCAAGCTTTATAGGCTCAACAAAAGCTTGCGAATAGCTCGTGTGTGTGTGTGTGTATATATTCTATAACAATAATAATAATTTATTTGTTGCTATTACTTAGTAAATTGTAATTCTATCTTGAGAGATTTAATTTTATTTATTACAATCTACTACTTTCCCAACTATAGTTTCAAAGAATTTCCTATTCTGTTCCTATTTTTGCGTCATCTTCTAGCATAAAGATGTCTACTAAATACTGAATTTATAAAATCATAAAATACTTCAAGGAGAGATTTGATAAAAGGGAAAAAAAACAATCTAAGTACTGAATTTATAAATCACAAAATACTTAAAGGAGAGATTTGATAAAAGGTAAAAAAAAAAAAAAAAACAATCTAAGTTATAAGCAAGCTAAACAAGGCAAGCTAAATTTTTTGAACATGTCAGAGTCCGATATTTAAATTTGACTCGTTTAAATAAATGAGTCAAGCTTTGAGTATCATCTTTTTTCATAAGCCAAACTTGAGCTTCAAATGCTTGACCTGTTTAGACCCCTAGATGTGGGGGACTGTATAGACTAAATATTTTTGGAATCTACGAAGATATATTTTTACAGATGTTGTATGAGTGGTTACAAAGATCAAGAGTCATTATGCACACAAAAGTTAAATTTAAGTTATGGCCCTTGAGTTGTTTCCTTTAGAGATATTGCTTGAAGATGGAACCTTCATGGTGAGGGATAGAGTTGCATTACCATGTTAACTGCCACTGAGGAGTATTTGTTAGTATCAATGGTGTTTAACTTGCTTTTATATTAGTATGAGATAAAAGATTGCTGGAAGTTTATGTATTTACACTAAAATAAATTGCATGTTCTATGCATGGAAGTTCTTGTGAATGGATTAAGATATTGATAGATTATTTTGTATGTTACTCATGTTTCTCTTTCATTGGTGCAGTATGGAATGTAGACACATTTATGAAAAGAAAGTAATAATGCGATATATAAAGTCAAAGCAACAACAATGCCCAATATCAGGTAGATCATTGTTGTCTGATAACCTTCACACTAATCCTATGCCACCACAGCGTTTCTTTTTAACCAAATCTTTGTGTATCAGGTTGTCCAAAGATATTACATGCGGATAAGCTGGTGCATGATCCGTTGTTACTGGTTGAGATTGATGAAATGCGCAGAATGAATAAAGAAACCAGAATGAATAAAGAAACCCACGTAGAAGATTTTACCATGCTTAATGAAGATGAGTGATTAATAAAACCAACTGCTGATGGGATTTTGTCTGTAAGTTCTGATAGTTATCCACTTGATGTACTTGTGTTGTTGGTCCATCATTAGTGTTAATATTTTTGGGCTGTGTACGTTTCTTTTCAGTAAAATTGTAATATCCTAGACATGCCAGACTGGTTAATTGAAGTGGTTTCAACTTGTAAATTTGCAACATTTGCATACATCAGTGAAGTTTCTATGATGACTTCGTATTCCATAATTTTATCTCATTGCTCAATCTTATAGCCTAGTGTCCCATGCCTTTGCCTGTTATCTTTTTTTTTTTTTTTTTTGGTATAATCTGGAGGTATCCCCATCCAACCTCCTCCGGTCACCTTGTCCTCGGAGTACGGCCCGAAAGCTAGCCCCTCATTGGAACAGCGGGTGCAGGTGCATTGAGCTTTGCTACCGGAGGAAGGATGAGACTAATCCCCCTTCGAGGAGAGAGGCACGTCCTCTGGATCCCAAAGATTTTCCAAGAATTTGCGTGAGACAGGATTTGAACCTCTGACCCAAGTTAATCCTTGGAAGCTCAATTGCCAACTGAGCTACCCTCGGGGGTTTTTGCCTGTTATCTTTTATCTATTATTATTATTATTATTATTATTATTGTGTTCTCACTTCCTATTATATACTTATCCGGTTATTAATTAGAATTTTAGAATAGGAGAGTTTGTTGCAAAATAGAATATGGAATTAGAGATTAGTTGATCGCAGCTACCTCATGCTTTCACGGGTGTGACCACTAGTTTCCACTCCAATAATCAACCTCGCCCTTGGCATGCCATGGAGCACCATATAACAGTAAATTTCTCTAAACAGCATAGTTTGTGCATTTAATATGTTCTAAAACAAGCATTGCACATGAAGTTTCATACTTTCATGTTTAGTTTTTATAAATCACTTATGTACACATTTTAAATGCATATTTACATTGGGTTAAAGACTTCTCATGTTACATAAGTAGAATATCTTCTCCTATACATATAACAAATATGTGGGTCTCATCAAAAAGAAGAAAGAGAAAATATTTCAGTGGGACCCACATGTGTTTGTAGGAGAAGAAAATATTCTCAGGTAATATGAGAAGTCTTTAACCCATTTACATCTTGAGATAAGCATATTAACAACTTTTGCTGCTGCTGCAAACCAACCTATTTGTCCATCCTTAAATCATGAGAATAGGACATTATTGAGACTATCTGAATCAGTAACTGTTGGAAATTATGAAGTGGTGATTGGAGAATTTGGTATGTTGAAAGACTTTCTGAAAATGGATTTCACATTTCCCGGGAACCTGAGTGTTGAGATTGTAACTTCAGCAGAGTGTCTAATCAGCCTCTTAGCTTGTCCTCAGTAGAGAGTGGTGTTAAATTAAGTGATGTTAAAACTGGTAAACATGAGAATGTTATAGACATCAATGTCTCTTCAAGCAAGGATAGTGGTGCTGCTGAATCCAGGGATATTTGCTTGTATCAATGTTGCCCTGGATGTCTCTACAGCATCTATCATTTGACACAGAAAGTGCTTGTTCGCTAGTGGAAGATGTCCATGATGCTGTTGCATACATTATTATTTCAGCAGTTAGAAAATGTTATCTGGCAGAAGATTTCAGTGATTTATCCAGTGACATCTTAATACATGAAGTTTACATAGGACATTTATAACATTTATAACTAAAATTTATGTTTATCTCTTCCAAAAAAATAAAATAAAACTATATATATATTTTGGTATGTTTATCACTTATTGCCCAAAACTCCACTTGTAGATATTAAAGTGAGCCTTGCCCAAAACATATAAAAAAGTGAGTAGGACACTTATAGATATTTAAATTATTATTTACTATCACTCTTTCACATTTTGCCGTTTTATTTCATGATGTATATTCTTTCAAATGTAAAAAGAAGAATCCTTTATTTATAAAATTTTTAGAAACAGTGTTCGCTAAAATTGGTTTTTTTTTCCAAATGAACCAATAACCCAATAATATATATTGATAGAAATAAAAAACAATATTTTTGTAATACATTATTTATTAAATACATAATCGTCAATTGTGTGATCGGAAATAAATATACACTATTAAATATATAATATTCTGTATCAGTCGGAATATGAATAAATTGTGATACCAAAATGTTTTTTTTCCCACAAATTATTTTAAACACAAAAATAAAAAGAAAATGATTTCACTTAAGAAATAAGAAAAAAGAAGAGAATAAATGGTTGTATGCACATTTTAATTTTTTTAAATGATAAAAAAGTTTTATTAAAGATTATGAATCGGTAATAATTACTAGATTCAATAAGTACAATATGAAAATTATTGACTCGAAAATTAACAAATTTTTATTAGTAATTATAAAAACTTATTTATCTTAAAAATTTTAAAAATTATTATAACTTAAAAAGAAAAAGAAAAAAGGGAGACAGATCCAATCCGTACCAATAACCCAACCCAATTTCACAAAGGCCCACCTGAAATTCATTAGATCCAAAAGACTATTCTACCCTATTAGGTTTCACTAATACGAACTATTCACTCCCCTTGCTTATGCAACCACGCGCCTCATTCTTCATTGAGCAGAGTGCATAGCCGCAGTTTGCATCGTTACTTCCTTAAACCAAAACAGGTAACGGAACAACCTTATCCTTTTGTTCGTGTTCTTTTTATTATGTTTCATGTTCATCAAATCTGTGGTTTTGATGAAGGAAATTGCACTTTAATCTTCTTGATAATTTTTTTTATTATTATTTCATTAAATTTCTTTGTGTTTGATGGGAGGTCCAAGTTTTTTTTTTTAATTTTTAATTTTTATTCTGATTAGAAATAATTTTGATTGTTTAAAAACAAATAATTAAATTAATCTTACTTTTTAGTTTTTAAGTTTAATGAAATTTCACTTTGTGTGTTTAGAATTTTTCACATCTTCCCTAGGCTTTGATTCGCGACAATGGCGACCCAAATGAGTAAGAAGAGAAAGGTCAGTGTGACATTGGAATGGAACACAACCTTCATTTCTTTTTTGTTAAATTTTTTTTGTTTAATGTATTTATGTTGTTAAGGTTTCTGAACCTGGAACTTGTCTATCTATGTAGTTTGTAGCTGATGGAGTTTTCTTTGCTGAGCTGAACGAGGTTCTGACCAGAGAGCTTGCTGAGGATGGATACTCGGGTGTTGAAGTTAGGGTCACCCCTATGCGCACTGAGATCATCATCAGAGCCACTCGAACCCAGGCTGTTCTTGGTTTGTGCTTGCTTACATTCATTCTTCAAAGTTTTATTTTTTCATTATTTTAGGGGAATCTAATGTTGTTGATATACAAGGGTTTGATTTGTTTTTGTTTTTTGTTTTTGTTTTTGTTTTGGGGTTTGTGGAATATAGGTGAGAAGGGAAGGAGAATTAGGGAGCTTACCTCAGTGGTACAGAAGAGGTTCAAGTTTCCAGAGAACAGTGTGGAGTTATATGCTGAGAAGGTTAACAACAGGGGTCTTTGTGCTATTGCTCAGGCAGAGTCTCTCCGTTACAAGCTACTTGGTGGACTTGCTGTCCGGAGGTATATATGCTTTAAATTAGTAATTTAGATGTGAAAAATGAATCATATATTGCTTACATTTAGTGTAATAATTTTGGATTGTTTCGTTGTGTTATTAATCAAACGTGTGCTTGGAGGGTCAATGCGATGATGGCTTCTCCATGGTATTCTTGATTTTGTGTGATGTATCGTTGTAATAAGTAATAACACGTTGCATTCAGTTAACTATTAACTATCAAGGAATGTGATGAGTTTGGAATTCCTTCTCAAAGTTGAGGTGTAGAAGTTTTTAATTATTGTATGTATGGTTTTTGGACGTGAAGGACTGGCCGGTTGTATTTTATGGATGGTCATATTTTATGGCCATGTGAATTTGTTTTCCTTGGAGAATATATCTCGTTAGTCATCTATAAAGCAGATTGGTGTTCTGTACCAAGTTTGTGTCGGAAGATGACTAAATTATTTCATGTCCTCTATTTCATTAAAACTCATGAAATTCTGTTGTATTCATGCAGTAAAACATTGGGGGATACATGTTATATTTCATACCCTGTATTGTTTGTTGGCAAATTGTAGCATACCAAGGTTTTTTTCAGTTTTAAGTATATTCATGTAGGATGGTGATGGTACCCAGCAATGCAATAGTAGATTTACAGTGTAATGTAAAGAAATATGTCTATTGATATAATGAGTTCAGGGAGATACTCCTTACAACTTCACGTTAATGGAAATTAACAACACAATAACATAAACTCATCAACTGGATTACAGATGTCCAGCTACACTAATTCACCATCGGAGACACTACAACAGGACACTAAATCAACTTACAATACTAATGACACTATAAGAACGAAACAGTAATCATAAACCTCTCATAATCCACCACCTCATTGAGCTCTCCTTTCCAACTCCACTATTGTCATATTCTTTGATGCCTCTCCCTCTCCTTCATTCTCCCTTATAACTAACTCTCCACTCTTCACACCCTCCACACTGACTTCCCCATTCAGAGCCATCCACGTGTTACTTCTCCTAACAAACTCCTCTTTTCCCTTTTCTCTTGAATTCCCAACCTTAGCAGCTACACGCGACCCCATTAGCTCCAGCGTCTTCATTGCTCTTTTCCTTAGTCTGTTGAACCCTCTCTTCGCTGGACTTGGGCTGATTCTCTTTGCTGGTCTTGGGCTGTTTTTGGTCTTCATTGCCTTTTCTCCCATTTTTTCCTCCTCTGCGGCAATATACTCTAATTGCTGGTCTTTATGGATGCTCATATTTTATGGCCATGTGAATTTTTTTTCCTTGGAGAATATATCTCGTTAGTCATCTATAAAGCAGATTGGTGTTCTGTACCAAATTTGTGTCGGAAGATGACCAAATTATTTCATGTCCTCTATTCCATTAAAACTCATGAAATTCTGTTGTATTCATGCAGTAAAACATTGGGGGATACATGTTATATTTCATACCCTGTATTGTTTGTTGGCAAATTGTAGCATACCAAGGTTTTTTCAGTTTTAAGTATATTCATGTAGGATGGTATAAATAATCTGCCCGTGTTGTTTAATTGAGGTCTGCCTTGAGTTGATTTATGTATGTACTAGTTCCTCGTGATATAAGTGTTTCTGTAACGAAATATTTCCATATTTTATCAAAACTCTTCTGTGTGTTTGTGGTAACATTATAAACTCTTAAACTATTTGTTTCAGGGCCTGCTATGGTGTTTTGAGATTTGTTATGGAAAGTGGTGCCAAGGGATGCGAGGTTTGTTCTGCAGAAGCAGCTTTGAACTCCTGTTTTTTCTATTGCTTTACGTAATGATTTGGTTGTAATTGCTGTTTGATCTGAGCAGGTCATTGTTAGTGGAAAATTGAGAGCTCAGAGAGCCAAATCTATGAAATTCAAGGATGGTTACATGATTTCTTCTGGTCAACCAGTCAAGGATTACATTGACTCTGCAGTGAGACATGTGCTCCTTAGACAGGTTTGTTTCTATTCTCCATAGATAACTGATATAATTTGTTTTGGCACTTGGATTTTTAAGTTCTTGATTCATTTTGGTTTGTTTGTTGTGGGTTGATGAAGCTAATCATTTTTCCTGTCTTTTAGGGTGTTCTCGGTATCAAGGTCAAGATCATGCTTGATTGGGATCCTAAAGGGAAACAGGGTCCCAAAACTCCCCTACCTGATATTGTCACAATCCATGCTCCAAAGGAGGAAGAAGAATACATCCGGCCTGCTCCTGTTGTGGCAAATGATATTGAAATCCCTGTTGCTTGAAATGTTTTGATTAATGGAGTAGTGACTGATAGTACCTGAGTGTCTACAATGTTTGTCAAAGACTTATTCAAATTTTTCTAGTTTTTTTATCTGTTTAAGAAATTGTTATACTTCAGTTACAAGTATTTTGGCATCAATCGTTCTAACTTTTCCCTCCCTGTAATGCAGTTTCAATTTTGTTTGTGGTAGACATTATTGATGTTGTATCTGTTATTTTCCTTGTCCTAACACTAGTTTTTATTTTTTACTCGAGAATTTACACAATTTGATCGAATAAATTATTTTTGGCTTCCTAAAGTTTATTTCTTGACATGTATGTAAATTTGTAAGGAATGCATGTTTAGTCTTTCACTTTCTAGGGAGAACGGATAATGGAAAAATAATTCTATTGTATGGTGTGATAAAAATGATTGCAAAATGATAAGTACAATGTTCGGTAATTCTAGGTTTGATCTGCAGTTGTTTACTACCAACTTTTCAGAAACTCTTGTTGGAAATGTCATTGAAGGATGTTGTGCATGTTAAGCCAAGTTTCTGGTGAACTATTGGGTGTTATTATAGTCTATGCTGTTGATTTATCTTGGAGATAAGATACAGCTTCTCTATATTTTGTAAGATCCTTCACCTCTCATCTCTAAATGGGTTGGCTTTGGGGTCAAGCTTGAAGAATCCATCTGTGAAACCAAAAAGAAAGACATTTCTGTGAAAATCCTTTTGGCTATGCTTTTTCTCAACCGTACCTGAACTCAAATAACTGGTTTTTATAATATAAAGTGAAAAATAAATTATAATTTATCAATGTTATTTTTTATATTTCTATGTGTACTTGTGTAAATGGATGCAATGTATAGACCCATTTCCATGTCTATAAAAAGCGGTCCTCCATACCTGCATCCATGTGCAACTTTTCTCCGTGATGTGTGCACTGAACTTAGGACAATAGGTCGGGTAAACAAGTTATCCGTGTCCCTTAACATAAAGGTGTAAATGAGTTAAGTTACTTGTTAACTACACAAGCTTGAGTTAAATTTATATACACTGTTCACACACCAAGTGGCTTTATATTATATTATATACACACCAAGTAGCTTTACATTGTGATAATTGAACCAAGACAGTGACCAATTCGACTAGCCACTAACAGATCTTAAGTATAGTGAATATGGAATTTAAACAATGGTTAAGCTAATTAAGCTTACAATGATTGTATTAAGCTTTGATACATAGCAATGATAAACTTGAATTCAGCCATTTTCTTGGTGGTCTTGGTCAAGGCATGGCTAGTTTTTTACATATATGCAACAAGTTTTGTAGACCTGGTGGAATCAAATGATTAATTTTTGGTTTCCTCAAATGTTTAATTCTTCAATTAAAAACAAGGGAAAAAGAGTTCGGTTGTTACTGCAGAAGTCTCTTCTCCATAGACCCATTGTTTTGTGTGCGTTATTTTTTTTATTTTGTATTTTTATAAAAATTGTGGGACTCACAAATTCTTGTGTCAGTTGCATGCTTGTAGTTTATAAATGTAGTTTGAAGCTTCTTTAAGTAGTTCTTGTTAGAAGGTAAAATATATAATAAAAATTAATATTTCTTATGTTGTAAGAGATCATTTTTATAATGTTTATCATATTATAGGAGATAATTTTTATCTCCTACTCATACATACGAGTATGTGGGGCTTATATGAGGTTATATGAAGATAACAGAGAAAAAAAGAAAACATACATTCTACACATTATTGTGTGTATATAGGAGATAAAATTAACTCCAAACACTAATCCCATATATTAGAGTGGTTTAGAATTGTCCAAGTGGCGGGTTGGGGGTGTTATGTCATGTGCTGTAATGTAAAGTAAAACTAAAACTTGTCAAATTTAGTATAAATAGAAGCCTTTAATTTTGAGTGCAAAGATTTGCTGGAATTAAGATGTAAATGAGTCTGATTTGCTGCACATGAATGGTTGGAACGTGCATAGTGTTCACCTCTATGTTCATTGTCCAGCTAGAAGAAAATTATTGACGGGAAAATTAACAAATCTTTTGGTGTAATGAGTTTTTTATTTTTGAAAATTTAGAATCGTATGATTTTTTTTTCATTATTAATATTTTTATTAATAGTTATAAAAATACTATATGGCTTTAATTCTATTTTTTTAAATGATGTGAAACAATAATAAAAACGAAAAAAATGATACTTGATTTCCTGTTTGTTTAGAGGCTGTTTATTTTGTTTTTAAAATTTCATAAAATAAATGGCGAAAATATTATCTTGTTATTTTATCATTTTCTTCATCAAATTTTAAAAATAAAAATAGGGTGACACTTTAATGCAAACTAAATACTTGCTTTAAGCATTGGGTTTAATTTAAAAATTCTGAACACCAGTGTTTTAAAATTTGAACCGGTCATCGATGACTTGATCGAGGTACTGATCATTGAATCATTGGTTCAATTGGGTTCAACTGGATATACTGTTCACATATTAAAAAATATATAAATATATTACTTATAATAATATGAAGAAAGTGAATGATAATAAATGCTATAGTGAAAGAAGAATGTTATCTCTGTATGCAACAGAAAGTGGCAGCATTGTATTTTTTCTCTTAACAGTATGCATAATTTATAATTTTTTAATCAAATCTTCATAAAGGTAACTGGAATGCATGAAAATAAAAGAATAATTTAATTAAATTATGTAAAATTGGCGCATTTCATCATTATCTCTTCAGTCCAACCCTTTTAGAGAGGTATAAGAAATTTGTGAATCAAAGTTAAAGGTGAATCTCGTGAATCAACGACTATAACAAGCTGGTAAAAAAGTGAGACATAATAAGATCATCATCTTTAAGATTTTATGCACTTTGAGACGATACACAACAAATGTTAGATAAAAAATTACTATACTATGGATATTTCTTTAGAAGTATAAAAGCATATCTGATGAAAAAAACAATACCAATTATCCAAATGCTTTTGTAAATATAGGCTTTTCAAAATTACAGAATATATTAATAACAAGAAAAGAATGAATGCACATATGAGAATGCATAAAAAGTTGACTATTATACATAGTTCCAACTAGAGCTTTATTTTTATTTTTTTTAAGTTGAAAAATCAAATTGTTTTTAAGATCTTCTTTCAATTTTCACCTCATAATGCAAGTCCAGCTTGCTTAAGAAAACCACCCCCTTCTTTTGTTTGAATAAAAAGTAAACTTAAAAAAGAATGAGTCAATCGGATTTCGTTTAACCCACGGAGACTCAACCGGATCAACCGATCTAAATGAGTCAAATGCATAGCCGAACCAAATAGTCACTTGAACCGATGCTCTCACGGGTCATTGAGACTCGGGTCGACCCGAGTTTTAAAGAATTGTTGAATACTATGTGCTAAAATTATAAATATTACAAAATTGTCCTCAATTTTAGATTTAAGAATATTTTAATGATTATCAACTTTCCTCGTACGAAAACTACTCATCAAGTGAAAAGTATAGCAATACTTGAATAGTTTCAATCTGTATTAAGACTAATATATTAAACCAAATTAGTAGTTTAATTCAATTTCATTATTTCGTGTTTTTTTTTAACACTCATAATATGTAGACAGCTAAGAACTTTGGTGTTATGAATTGTGATGTTGGAACAAAGCAAAGTCATAAATACTCCATATACTAACAAATATACCTGAAGCAAGGAACGAGGGTCTTCTGCAATTTGCATATTAAATATATGAAATCTTTGCTGCTTACCTTTACCCTTAGCTGTCACATTGCAGCAACAAAGAGAGAAAGACCTCTGAGAATTGTATTTTAGAAGCTCAGAAGTATATTTTTATTTACCAACATTATTATAATCGTTCAATAATAATTAAAGAAAATAACATAATAATTAAGCCTTTTTAAGATAATATCAAATCATTTATTCTAATAGTCAAACTACCAAAATAATAATTAATTTAACTTGTTTTGTGATGTGGAGTGGCTGCATAAAAAAAAAAAAACAGCAGCACATGGGGTTGTGCTGGCATGACAATGCCAGTGACAAGGAAATAGTCCCTTGCCAATTATTTTTAGCTGTGGAGCTTAAATGCCGCATAACCCCACTTGGGTTTTCTGTGTTCATCAATCTCTTATATTATTCCACTTAATCAAAGGTTTTATTAATATCATGTTAAAGGAGATAAATTATCTCATATCATAAAGATAAATTTGTGGTTTCCACCACCTGAAAAATAAAAAAAATAAAAAAAAAAGATGGCACAGTTATCGAAGGGTGTGTAGGAGAGAAATTTACCACATGTAACATAAGAGTAGTTCTTCCCTTAATCAAAAGCCTTGAAGAAATCCATTTCTATATAAAATAACACTTGGATTTTGGACTGTAAGCTCATTATGGCTAAACAAAAATTAAAAGGAGATCTTAAAGCACATGGCGTCATATCTCGCATGGCTTATCTAGAAAGCTAAGTAAGCTTCAGCATTCTTTATGGTCAAAATTTTGACCTCATTGTACAACATTCAGTTAACTTAAAAGAGTGTTAAATGATAAGAGATGCAAAAAGGACTCAAATAATATAAATTCACAACACATGAAGGGGTGACAAAAAAGTTGGAAAGTGGAAACCTATGGAGCCAATTGATAACTCTTGTGAATCTTCTTTTTGCAAAGATGAAAAAGTGGAAGCCTTGGATCTTCTTGAGGAGTGCTGGTTCTTTGATAACTTGTTAAATGTAAGACCAAGGATGCCAAGGTGTTATTCTGATCCTTGTCCTTCCACAGGGCTAATTAGCCCAGATTTTTTGGGGAAGGACTCTGATATATATAGCAGCTACTCATCAAGAAGCAAACCACCTAACAATAGTGCTTTTGTTCATCCAAAGATGATTCAGCAAGCACCAACCATGCCACCATTTAGGGTGAGACAAGAAGATGATAAAACAGGAACCAGTTTTACTAGAAGCAAATTGGTGCACCAACCATCATCAGATACTGTTGTGCTTCAGGAAGCTAGTAAACCTCATTGTTCACAGATGAAAGGACATCATAGAAGTGACTGTAATAGAAGGAAAAGCAAACTGCTAAGAACACCATCTTTACCTCCATCCATAGGGAGAGAGGAAGAGTTCCAAGTAACTGATCCAAGAACTGGAAGATCCCACAAACAACCATCAACTCCTACCCATATTGAGATCCTGCCACCAAGGCAAACATCTAAGGTAATGTAATAATCTGATTTTATTAAGATCAAAGTATTAGACTCATTTTTCATTTATGATTTAAATGCATAAGATTGAAGGGCCGGCTTGGCTCAGCGGTAAGTTTGCTTGCCGTGGTGTGTCAGGTCGCGGGTTCGAATCAGTCTCTTTGCAAAAAGCAGGGGAAAGACTGCTTATAGTATTCCCTTCCCCAGACACTCACGAAGTGGGTATTTGAACTGGGTCGGCCCTTTATTTAAATGCATAAGATTCTGTCACATCTAAAGAGCTTATGGTTGAGTTAATGTGGCCAACACCCAGAAAAGGCACCAATTACTGTATTGCCAAAAGATCCAAAAAGTTTAGCTTTTGGCATAAGTAAAATCATACTCATTAAAAAGGGACAAGCAGCATATATAGCTTGCTGCTACAATGCTACTTTTTAATATAAGTCAAATTGTCCTTTAGAAAGTTGGTCTATAATATATATATACACTTCAATATTCAGATTGATTTGAATGCTTTGAAGCTAAAACTCCTTATATGTTATTTATGTTTTGGGTTATGGATAACACATGACAGAGTTGTAGCATTCCAAGATATAGACCAGCTAGAAATACTGAGGTTGAAAGCTTCAACAAAGAGGGTATTGAGGAGGTGAGGCGCAGGTTCTTGAATCAGAAAACAATGAGGAGAAGCCTAAGTGATCTTGAACTTGAAGAAGTTCAGGGGTTCAAGGATTTGGGTTTCTCATTTGAGAAAGAAGCCTTATCCCCAAGTTTAGCTAACATAATTCCTGGTTTGCAAGAGAAAAGTAGAGCTGAGACAGAAGAAGATAAGGCAGCAAGGGGACCTTACTTATCTGAGGCATGGCTAGTGCAAAGTTGTGATCCTCCTATTCCAAATTGGGCTTCTAAGAATTCTGCAGATGACATGAAAAAGCAAATCAAGTTTTGGGCTAGATCTGTGGCATCAAATGTTCACCAGGAATGCTGAAAAATACCATTGGTTATCACACCTTGATTACACTCAAAGTGTTGAACACAAGGATCATAATGACACTTTACTGATTAATTCTTTGTAACATTTGTCTAAAAACAGCCATAATAATAAATAACAATCATAATAATTCTTGGTATTTGTTTTGCAATAAGTCATTCAATCCTGATGTACACTCTCTCCATCTGGGCATTTTCTGCTTTGTGGTAATAGAACTTATTATTTATAAAATTAGAGATAATTACAATAACATTTTTTAAGCTCTCTCCAATCAAAAAATTTATAATCTGCTTTTGTTTTACTACTAAAATATGTATATGAAACAAACGCAATGTGTTGGGTATGGCTCATATTTCAATGCTGATGATGATTCTTGTTGTCAAAGAGAAAAAATGTTAAAAATTTTTTGAAGAGAGAGAAATTTTCTTAAAAGTTTTTGGAGAGAGAAAATGGATTTTTTAATAACTGAGTGACTTGTAACGAGTGGTGGTGAGGTGAATATAGTACAGAACGTAACCTATATTGGGTGAACCAGGGTAAATCATTGTGTTAATCTCTCTTCTCTTTTCTGGTTTTTGTCAATTTCATGTTATCGTCGATTTCCAATAATATGTTTTGTTCAGTTATCAATACACGCTAGGTAAGAGAGAGAATCTAGTTTTATGAAGAGTTTTAATTGTGACTAAGTTCAGCTTTGAAATTAGTCTCCTCAAATAGTTAAAGCATGAAGATTTGGGGATACAAAAGACCGACTCGTCTGAAAAAGGTAATTATTATCGATATAAAAAAAATATGTATGAAACAAGTTATTGTACACATGAAGATTTGTGGAAAGAAAAATTGGAAAAGACATAAGATCAAATTTTTTTGGGTTGTACTTCTCTCATTTTATATGAGATAAACCAAATTCTTACGGACACATAACAGAGGTGGGTCCCATCTTTAATTTTTTTTTTTCCTCTAATTATTTGTAAGTCTCACTTATAATTTTGTTTCATCAACCTAACATAACTCAATTTGAGTTTTTTTTTTTGTCAGAATTTTGGGTATGTAGGATATTCCTTTATTTATTATATACTAAAAAAAAAAGAAAAGGAAAAAAGAAAAATTAAAATATGCATAATGGATATGGTGCATTTGCACTTCCCACCAAAAGCCAAAAAGAGTCCACAAGATATTTACAGAACAGAAACTCTTCCATTCCATACCTTTGTAGTAGTAAGTAGGTAACACATTACACAACACAAACACCATTATCATCCCCTTGGAACACTACAACAACCATTACCATATATATCCAATGTTGCACTCTCAGTGCCAACACCTTCTCTTCTCAAACCTCCCTATCCCATTAACATTCACTCATCATAAACCCTTTCTGTCCCTTCCTTCATCATCATCCCCTTTTCTTAATTTTCTCCACAAACCCACTATTCTCCACTCTGTTTCAGTTTCAGCCATTCCTCCAACAAGTTCATCATGGACATGGCTGACCCACCTCGCTGAACTCGCCACTGCAACAGAGGAGGGTCCCATTCAACTCCCATTTTCTTCTACTCCTTCCATTTTCGCTACCACCGATGACCCTTCTCCAATCCAAGTCGCTTCCAGCCTTCTCCTCACAGGTTCTATCTCTGTCTTCCTCTTTCGCTCCCTCCGCCGCAGGGCTAAACGTGCCAAAGCATTGGTAAACACTGCTTTTCTCTTCTTCTTTTTTGTTTTATACTATTTTCTCTTATTTCTTCTTCATTCAAAGTTTTTGTGTATGTTAATTAAGAGAAAATGATGTTTTTTTTTAAGGTTATTTTGTCATATGTAATATAATTGCCACAATTCATGTTCTGAAACCCTTGAGTTTCAATTTTTCTTAGAGGGTATTTTCCCTTTTGTTTTATACTATTTCTCTTATTTCAAAGTTTATGTGTATGTTAATTAAGAGAAAATGATTTATTTTTTTTTAAGGTTATTTTGTCATATGTAATATAATTGCCACAATTCATGTTCTGAAACCCTTGAGTTTCAATTTTACTTAGGATAATGTGCCATTCACAGTTTCTGTGTATTTTTGTTGAGAAAAAAAAAGATGATTTTATTTAAGGTTATATAAAATTGTCTCACAATTTGTCTTAGGATAATTTGCATAGTTACCCTTTTCTTCAAAAATGTTTCGGTGAGTTCAAAGATTGATTTTTTAGTTTTAAAAATGAATTTGGACTTATTGGGTTGTTTTTGTTGCTATCACTATGCTGTTCATGTTAAGTTTTAGAGTGATATCACTGATATGTGCTATCATGATTCATTCTGTGTCTTCATTGAAATGGGTTTTGTGGTTTTTAGCAATACAGGTCTTCAGGAGGAGAGAAGAAGTCACTAAAGGAAGAAGCATTGGATAGCTTAAAAGCTTTAGGGTCAGCTCAAATAGAGGCTAAGGATCAACCATCACCTGTTCAAGCATTTCTTGGGGGAATATCAGCTGGAGTTATTGCTCTTATTCTCTATAAGTTTGCCACTACCATAGAGGCATCTCTAAACCGACAAACAATTTCAGATAATTTCTCTGTATGTCTCATCTCATGTCCTTTTATCTATGTTTATCCCTTTTGTTGCACAGCATGTTAGTTGGAATTAGATAAGGCTGTTTTCTTTTATTGACTGAACCTGTTGAGATATATAAAACCATTAATGTAGCCTCATCCAACAACTTAAGCTTTTGAGTTGAATTGGTTCTTTACATGGTATCAGAGCCTCGTGTCCCGGGTTCGATCCTCGCCGCCCCCACTTTCTTTCAAGTGGAATTTCTTTGTTCGCACAGGTAGGTGGGCCTGTGCATTATCCACCCTTCAAGCCCAGTGGGCTCTCTGTGAGGGGGCGTGTTGAGATATATAAAACCATTAATGTAGCCTCACCCAACAGCTTAAGCTTTTGGGTTGAGTTGGTTCTTTACAGAACCGAAGAAAAAGGTCAAACAGCTAAGAATTGGAATATTGTTACTTACTCTTCTTAACTGTAATGGTGGTAAAATTATATTGGAGTGTGTTTTATCTCTTGATGGTTTCTTGGTAGTATTATAAGCTTAATTAATGATTCTGAGCGTTTGTTCCTCTGGTGGTTAATCATTCTTCTTGTGGTTACAATTTTGAAATTAAGACAAAACACTTGCTGCAAAAAGATGAAAAAGTAAACATTTCAATTTAAGAAACAAAGAGTAGCTTCAGTAACATGAATCTAACTATCTGAGGAATATGCAGGTGCTTTATTGTTGTCTCCTTCAGGGCAGAAGTCTTTAAACATATCTGATTATGTGATTCTTTCACCAATCAAGAACAGATTAAATTTCTTGCCAGGATATATTTGATTGAAATGTTTATCTCGGAATTGCTAATGTTTTACCCAATAGTATTTTTGGTTGGAAAATGTGTACATTAAGTCATTGTTGCTTGGTGTGTATTGACAGAGTTTGAAGTTTCCAACTTTGTTGGCTATTTAATGTTGAAATGTATTAGTGTATGGTTACTCTGCATCACTGATGAGCCTATTGAATACTTAACTGCGATGGTCAGAATATTCAATTGTACTGAAGTTCAACCATTTGAGATTAGTCAGGCAATCCGAATATTCCCTGGTTGAAACCTGAGATTGTGCTATTCACGTGTGAATCTAATGATCTTGGGACTGGATAATTCTGTTTTGTCATCCCAACACTATGTTAGGAGAAAAGCCTGATAGTGAAATACAGACTTTTAATTTAGTTGTGTTTTGATTTTCATAACTGCACAATAAGCACAGAGAGTAAGATATTAAATGGGAAAGAAACAGCTAAAACTAAGATACTATTCTTTCATTTAAATGCATTCCTGGATTGTGTAGAAAACTCAATCTTTAATGCTCATCACTGGAGTACCCAGCAGGGAAACTGTTAGAATAAATTTTTACAATTACATGACTTGTTTAAAGTGAAATTATCAGCTTTTGCAAGTATGTTGTTCTGATCATCATAGGGTGGTTATATATCTTGGCATGCATCTATGTGCTGGCAGATAAGAGAGCAATTCTTCAAGCTCTTAATGCATTGATATTCATTAATTTTTCTTGTGTGCACAAGATAGTCTCATAGTGAAATGGTATGCTTTTCAGGTCCGCCAGATAACAATCACCATAAGGTAGCTTCCATCTCTTAACTATCTGGGGCCTTGCCGTTCTTTATTTGAAGCACCTAACAAACATCTGACAATTTTTCACAGGACAATAATCAATGGCTTGACCTACCTTGCTACATTTGTTTTTGGCCTAAATTCCCTTGGCTTATTCCTTTATTCTGGCAAGCTTGCCATTGACTCCTTTATGGGAGATTCAACTGAAAAGGAAACTGAGAGAAAAAACACTACTGATCAGTCAAGCTTATCAAATTCATCAGTTGAAAGTCCCACAAGTAACACTGAATTGGGCAGCACGAAGGAAGAACAAAGTTCAAATGATGCACAATAGTCCTAGTGGAATTATAGTGAAGTTAAGGTGGAGGAATAGGTCAGCAAATTTCATCCACTTGTAGAAGTGATATAGTCCTTGATAATCTTTCTCTTTTTGGGAGTAATGTAGGTGCCAAGTGATCTTTAATGCACTTACTAGTCTAAATGTTGAATGTTTTGAAAGGCTTATAGAAGCTATATTCTCCTGCTTTCTCCTTTACCCTTTCTGAACGCCAAAATTATGTCAGTTGAGTTGACTCAACTTATTGAATGTAGCAGTAAAAACAAGTCAGTGTTTGAGATTTCCAGTTACCGAATTCACACTTCAGTGGCCTTCACCAAAAACTTGTGTTTAATTTGTCAGTGTTCTCTCATGTTCCCACGGTTTCATCTGATATACTCACTTCATTTGGCCACTAAGACCAGCTTTGTGTACACATAGTTAGAATCACTAAGAGCATGTTTGGTGAGCGATCATTTTAGAGAGATAACTATTTTTTAAGTTTTCTAGAAAGAAAGAAAAAAGGTTTTGTTAGTTTTGAAATAAGCTTATTCAAATACGTACTAAAATGTTTGTGTTAGAAACGTTCGTAATTGTGCACAATCATGCAAATGACTTAGGATCTGTTTGATTGTGTTTTGATTTTTTTGTTCTTAAAACTATTTTATAAAATAGTTATGGAAATGTTTGTTTTCTATGTTTTTTTCTTTTTGAAAGTTAAAAATCAAAACAGAAAACAAAAACAACTCAGACATATTCTTTAAATTTGATTCTAAAAATAAAAAAATAGTTATAATTTTTAAAATATTTTTTATAAAATAAATCTTATCAAACGAGTTTTTAAATTTTTTTATTCTGAAAACTAAAAAATTATTTTCCGGAAATTATACAGAAACTTAATATCTGCAAATGCTTGGTGTATATTATCTCAACATATGAGAGGTGGTAGAAAATGAGTTAGGATCTATATTGTAATCATAGAGTGAAAAGTGAGCAAATGTAATGTTTGAGTGTACATGTCATAGGATCATAATGTACAAAATTGTGCACAATTATCCATGCAATGGTATGGGTTAGGCCAGTTCTCAGAGCACACAGCTCAGCCTGCATGTAAGTAGTCCAACCCACAGTAACATAAATATCTCACACTGCACAGCCAAAACAAGAAACTGAAAGCATTTTAATTTATTTTTGTGATCAATGTTATTTGGTTAAATTAAGGGTTTTATAAGAGTTATGTCGTAGGAAAAGTGATTGTGTAATGTTATAGAGATTCGTTTTGCGTGTCTTAATTTTTATTTTTATTTTTTGTTTTAAAGTGTGGGTCCCACAAAATATTGTATGTGTAGGAAACTTTGTTATGTCATGTTAAAGTACAAAACGAAAACCCTTTATATATATCATGTTGTTAGGAAACTTATAACATCATGTCACTCTCACAAAAAGTAATGGCCCCATCTTATTTTCTTTTTCTTCTTTCATTTTAAATCTCTATATCTCTCTCTACTTATATAAAACCCTTAAACTAATTGGAAGGGAAAAAAAACACTTGCATATTCCGAAATATACTGTTTAGTCTCTCTCTCTCTTTCCCTTCATTATTGGTTATGCAATCCATGTGCCACCTATCAATTTGGTGGGTGCCAGAATGCCTTTCCCTATTCCCTACACCATTTCCAATCTGTTCAAAAAGTTTGCAGCAAAAACACTTTTTCTTACCAGCTTCCATGGTGTTTTTCACTGTTCGTCCTTTTTTTAAGTCAAGATTCCAAATCAGTCCTACCCTTTTACAGTATAATAAAGCTGGTGTGATTATGAAACTGCTTAACCAAGAAGCAAATGTGTCAACACTGGTTTTCCACCTAACATCCTATCTTAATAAAGGGCCGACCGAGTTCAAATACTCACTTCATGAGTGTATGGGAAAGGGAATACTCTAGGCAGTCTTTTCCCTGCTTTTTGCAGAGAGACTAATTCGAACCCGCTAACTGACACACCACGGCAAGCGAGCTTACCGCTGAACCAAACCGGCCCTTCTAACATCCTATCTTAATAATTAAAAAAAAAATTGAACATTCTTCAAAACACTTTAAAGATAATTAGTTTTACACAAAATCATACACTCATGAGTTTGTTTCCAAAGAAAGGAAGGTTGCAATACAAAAAGGTAGCTAGCTAATTTACATTTGGGGATATAGAGCTGAATAATTTACTGAAATTGAAGGGAATGCAGGTAAATCTTGAAAGAAGAGGCTGCAGCCACTCATTATTTCAAATTGAATTAGCATCTCCCAAACTTCAAACATAGTGAGGTCAAAGCAGAAGCTGCCTAAAACACTGTTGAGTCCAACGATTAAATGAATAAACATGATTTGTTTGCTTCTGTGGTTTTCTTTATTGTCTTTGGCTTTGTCTTTACCTATTGCGAAGAAAGAGAGAAAAAGCTCGAACAGATAGATAATCATGCTATTACTATAGTTTTGCTGCCTTGGGAATAGAGGAAAAACACTTGCTTTGAAATTCTGCAAATCCGCGGCAAAAGGAATGGGGAAAACAAAAGCAATGGAAACTGAAAAAAGTTGAAGTTGTTTATTATCACAAATTCATCTCAAGTCTTTGAAAATAATGAGCACAGAAATCAAACACCTAACATAGTTTTATCTCAAAGTCTTTGAAAATAATGAGCACAGAAATCAAACACCTAACATAGTTTTATGAACCAAATGCTTGCTTTTATAAAGATCAAATAGACTGAGATACTATGTTATAAAGTCCATAAATAATGTTTACCTTTATCATATATTAATAATAGGAAAAAGTGATTTGTAATGTTATAAATGACACAATTTATATCATTTTTTTTTGTGTGGTTGCTTTAGAAAGTGTGGGCCCCACAAAATGTTGTGTGTGTAGGAAAGTTGTTGGGATCACGTTTTTTTTAAAAAGTTTTATAATTTTTTTACTCTTACACTAAGTATGTCATTCTCTCACTTTAAATACACAATTTTATATCTGTAGTTTAAGAGTTTGACACACAAAATTTGTAAATATAACCTTCCCCTAATAATATTCCCGAAAACTAAATATGATTACTATTCATGGTTTTTCCAACCGGTTAAATAAGATTCTTTTCTAGGCATGGTTGAAAGAAGAATGGAGAAAGAAAACTTGTATTGCATGTCTTCCAATAATTACTGTTATTCTGTGGTGAAAATTTCTTTATAATAAATTATTGATTTAAAGCTTTAATCTTTACCATTTGGGTTCATAATTTCTTTTTAACCATTAAATACTAACAAGCAGTCTTACACTGAAATCCTATTGTGCTTTGACTGTTTTCAAACCTGCATTTCAGTTCCCCACTGGACACACTCTTCCAAGTTCTAAGTTCAAACCAATCAGTAACAGCACAATTAAGACTTGAAAATGACAACTGAAGTGCAACACAAAGCAGTTCAGATAAAAAGATGAACAACCATTGACCATAACAGATTCCAACCTAATTAAGGGAAACAGACAACCAGACACATAACAACCTTAACCAAATGTCCATTCAACCTCATCTTCTTTACCCTTCAAAGCAACAAACATAATTGAATGTCCAACCCCTACAAATTAACCCAAATGGCAAATATTTGCTCATATTTTAGCCATTGGTAAATAGGTACTTCCGTATTATCTCAGAGTGAGGATATTCTAACTACCAAAAATTTTTACTACTAACTTACTACCCATCATATCATCATTGGATCAAATAGAGAGAACATTGAAGAGGGAGAAAATGCTAATCTAATGGTGATTAGATAAGTAATAAGTTGGAAGTGGAAAATTTTGGTAGTTAGAATATCCCTCCTCGTTATCTTATACATATATTCAAACCATAATAAATTTATGAATGAGTCATGACAAAAAAAAAGAAAAAAAAGAAAGAGACAAATTGCATCATTAAAACCATTTATACAAAGGATTACATTCTAAAAAACAGTAAAATCACTATATAATTAATCTAACTTACCGAAGCTGCCCAAAGGGTTTAGTAATAGTCTAGAGATAATAACAACACTTAATTATTCTGTCATTAAAAAGAAAAAAGGAAAATTTGAGATTAAAAATAAAAAATAATCAAAATCCAACCCCAGCAGGCGCCGGCGCCGGAGGAGGGTGAGGCTCGAGCTTCCGGTTGTTCCAAAAACAAGCCTCGGCGGCGAGCTTCGACGAAGTCCTCATCGGCTCCGATTTGCAGCGCGTGAGAACGAACGGCTCGTACCCATTATTGGATTTGGACCCCATCAGCTTCTGCTCTATCATCGTCGCCATCGACATTCCGGCGGGACCACCCGCCGCCGGGAACGAACACGAAGATCTCGGCGGCTGCATCAGAGGCTGGTGTCGCGGCGGCGATGGCTTAAGCTTCGGCTTCAACTTGGAGGAGGAGTCGGCGATGATCCTCTTCGCACCGCCGGCAACGTTTGTTTTTCCGGCGGGTCTCTCCGGCAACCACCGTATGAAGTCGGTGCTGCATACCCATGTCTCCTTGGATACCTCCATTGACAGCTTTGGCTCGCACATCATCAGCAACAAGCACTCCGGCAACCTCTGTCTTTCTCTCTCTTCCTTTGACTCGTTTTCTCGCTCCTTTGACTGCGGATCCGGGTCGGATCCGCAGTGGGTCGGATATGTCTCTTGAGCTTCAGTCCCTTTCTCTTCTTCCTCAGCGTTTGACCCTTCTGCTGCTTCTGCTTCTGCTTTTGCTACGTCGTCGTTTTGTGGCTCTGAAGCTATGAACGTTGAAGGGGTGGAAGAAAGTTCTGAGCTTTCGTTGTTTTCTTTCTTCTCTTTTCCTTCTTGGAGATGACCCTCTTCTTGGGTTTCTGGTTTATCGAGATCTGCATGAGCTTCAGGGAGTGAAACACATGAAAAGGTTTCATCTTTATGATTGGCATTGGCATTGGCATTTCCATTTCCTTCATCTTCTTCTTTGTCTTTCTCATTTGTAACAACTTGATTTGCTTCAGTAACTTCATTGCTTTCAATTTCGGAACTTTCCTTCACTTCTAGTTCTGCTTCTTCTTCTTCTTCTCTGGCCACGAAATCACAAATGCCATCTTCTTTGATTTCTCCTCCTTCCACTTCTTGTTCTTGTTCTTCATCTTCCTCCATTTCAATGTGTTGGTCTTCATCATCACCTCCTTCTTCTTCTTGTTCTTGTTCCTCTTCCTCATCTACAGTATCCTCATCATCATTATCTTCTTCTTCAAAATCTTCATGGTGTTTCTGAACAGGTGATTCCCAGAACCTGTTAGCAAGAGCAGCCATTTTGACAGGATCAGATCTGCACCTCATCAACAAAAGAGCATTCTTTGGTGGGATGCAAATGCTAACTCTTGCTTTCTCTTTCTCTTCCTCTTCTCCTTCTACAAACTCCTCATGTTTCTTCCCTTCAACTACATCAATATCAATGTCTTCAAACACATGCCTTCTCTGACTGTGGCTTCTCTCAGCATTATGTCTTCCATCATCATCATCATCATCTTCTTCTTCTTCTTCACCCATTACAAGCTCAATCCCTCTTCCTTTCCCATCACCTTCTTGCATAGCCACCACCCATTTTGCAAATGCAGCCCCACAAGAACCCTCTCTTCCATCTCCACCACCAGATCCTCCTCCTCCTCCTCCACCTCCAACTACTACACCACCACCACCACCACCACCACTTGCAGACTTCTCTTTCTCCCTCTCACTTGACATGCAAGAGGAACGGCAAGGAAAGAAGCAACTGAATTCTCTCAAGGCTTCACAAATTGTCAAAGGGAGATGAACCCATCTCTGATTCCTATGCTTCAAGCACTCCTGTTGCAAGTTCTGGTGATTCTGATACTGAAAGCTCTGGCTGTTTTGTCTAGTGAGATCTGGATTTGCTGCAACCTGAAAATTCTGTTCTGTTGTTTTCCTGAAGCTTGCTTCTCTTCTCTTTGATCTTGCCCTCATCTTCTTCCCTTGCTTCTTGGTTTTCACCCTCACTTGTCCAATACATGTTACTTTGGGGGATGAAGGTTCAGGATTCTCAAAACCACACCCTCTTCTTTTGCCACCAGTTGGGAACATTGGAGAAGCTTGGCCTCCTTTCATGCTACCATTACTCTTGAGCCTCCTGCTTAAGGAAGATGAGAGAGAAATCTGAGGAGGGTCTCTGCTGCGGCTTGGGCTGAGAATGGACTTGGAAGAGAGCTTCATGGATGAAGAAGACAAACGTGAAGTGAAGCAAACAAAGAGCTCACTTTTGCTGCTGATATTGCTACTTGTGGTACGATGAGGTTTCTCTATGTCCATTTTTTCATTTTTTTTTAATTTTTTCAACAAAACATTTGCCTAAGATATGGCCATTCAGTGACAAAGCAAGATTTTTTTGGTATGGTAAACACAAAGGGTTTGATAAATGAAAAAGCTTTGCTTTGGTGGTATGGTGGGGTGGCCTCTGCAGTGCTACAGATTGCAAGGTTATGTGAGAGTGTGAGAGAAGAGTGAGAGAGAGAGAGAGAGAGAGAAAGTGAGAAGAGAAAAAAGGGTTTAATGGAAGGTGACGAAATGCTTGTTTGTCTTTAGCAAAATGTAACTCAGTGCTTGTTTTTGTAGGGTCTTGTTGCCAATTGCTGTTTTTTTTGCTTGTTTGACAATAATACCCTTCTTTTGTTGTAGAAATTCTTGGGAGCACAACGAGATACTTGAGATAGTGTGTGATATGAATCTTATGTTCAGGAGGGTTTGAATGATACTTGTTAGTGAAGTACTCAAGTTTCAAGGTTTACCTCCGTGTTCAGCAGAAAAAGGAAAAATCATCTCTGCTTGCACGAGATTTTTGGCAGATCAACAACTTTGGTAATGACAGAAAGTTAGGGAAAAAATAAGGGAAAAGGAAAGGTTGTGGTGGGTGGAAAAGGAATTCCACAGTGAAGTGTAACCAATATCAGAAAAACATGCATATATAGATTTTTTATAAAATGGTGACATGTATAAAGGAGGTTTAAAATTATAAAAATATCATGGTCATATACAAACAAACCGATCATGTATAGAGGAGATTTTGGTCATATATAATCCAAAGTGTAAAATACATATTGGATATTTCAGTAAAATCAATAATAATATTATCATAAATAAAACTTGATAAATCTTCTAAAATCATTTCTGGATGATCAATTATACTTAATATAATTTATAAAAAAAATTATAAACGGATCTTCTTCCATAAAATAATTATTTTCCAATTATATAAGAAAAGTATTTTCCTAAATGTATATAGTTTTCTCATTACTTGGAAAACTATAGTTTCTTATCAACAAAACACTACCAAAATAACCAAAAGTACAAAAAACTTAACCAACAAGTAATAATTTTATAAAAAACCTTACACAAAACAAAAGTTAACGGTGTCGTAGGAAAAGTAACGAAATTTTCGTATAATGTTATAAAGGGTCGTGTATTCATTTTACGTGCCTTAATTTTTATTTTTTTTATTTTAAAAATTATGGTAATTTTATTGAATGATATAAAAAAAATATACACTCTAGGTTTCTTTTTATTGTGTTTTTTTTTTGTTATATTGCAAAAAGATTTTGTGCATTTTTTGGGCGAGTCGTGTAATAAACGGAACAACCAAAAACTTAACCAACAAGTAATAATCAGAACAACTAAAAGTTAGGGGAAAAAAACCTTACACAAAACAAAAGCACCCTACCTAACGGTATGATATTAGTCAAAATCAGCTGTATACTCAGCCTGAGCCACATTTAAGGAAGAGTCTCAAATCCTATTTGAGAAAATTCTGCCAGTTACTTTTATTCTTAATTCGCCAAATTAATGCCTACAAAGTAGAAATGTGATGTAGGATGTAACATTGAATATTTTTAATGGTATTCCTGGATATAATAAAACTATTGAATACCGAGTCTTTAACATACTATCTAATTTCATATATACTTCATCAATTTTCTTAATTCATTCGTCAACATTTCCCATTTTGATAACATTCGCATCAAGTATATTCTACAATAATGAAGGATACAATTCTAGTTCTAGAGAATCATATAAAATGCTGTACGTAGGTGGCATCATGGGAAATGGTTGGAATCAAAGAGAGTGCCAAGATAAATATATGCACATACATTTGAGATGTAATATTCTAAAGATGCATTCTAAGGGCTACATGCAGTGAAATAGTGTGACATATATGTAGGAACGTGGCCAGATCATAGAAGGAGAAATGATGAACATGTTTTTGGCATTGGGAATATCTTCATATTCATGCCACTTTCACAAAATTAATCCATGCATCCGTGTGGTGTGAGAATTGAGAAATGCAGGTTTGTATTTAATGTATGTGTAAATACTAAATAATCAACAATGTACTGTTTACAGTGTCTTCATGTAACGTACGGTTTTTTCGGCTTTCCCCCACTTCTCAGTTCTCAGTTTTCACAGTCCACTCTTCACAAGACACTATTATTATTCTTTCTTGTTTTTTAAACTTTTTCTTTTCGTAAATTTTTTCAAATTAGTGACTAAAATGTCACTTTTCATCACTTTTTTTACCTAAATGTCACGTAAAGGGTGTTATTTCTCAATTTGCCTCGGAGGACAAGTTCATTACTCGGTGTATTTTTATAATTATAATTTTTTCAGGGTTATAATAGTCTTTTTCATTATATTTTATTCACTAGAAATGTGTTTCAACCCAAAACGACGTAACACTGTTTGTGTGGTATTTAGGTAAAAAAGTTAGTGAAGAGTTGCATTTTGATCGATGTTCCAATTTTTTCACTGTATTACATAAAAACTATGTTTTTAGGGTTTTAAACATTAAAGCCATTATTATTCTTTGTTGTTTTCTAAACTTTTTCTTTTGGTAAATTTTCTCACTGCTGATTAAGTATCATATAATATTACATAAAACTATGTTTTTAACCAACCCACATTTATCTATATAGCATAGCCCAACCAAAGTAATTTTTATATCCAAAGAAGTATTTTATTTCAGTTAAAATTTGCTTTGATGTTAATAATTCTTTATAATGTGATAAATGATTGATTTATATATATTTATCTTCTATCTTCTCCGTTTACAGGAGAACACAAACAGAGTAATTATGGGACATTTGTTTAAAAAAAAAAAAAAGGGTAATTATGGGACATAGGAGAAAGAAAGCCAAAAAAAAAAAAAAAAAAAAATTAAAAAAGCACTACAATCGATGGCTCAGCTGCAAATTTTTTTTTCCTGTTATACAACTGCTGAAATATATCCCATTTATATTTTTCTAAATGTGTGAATGAAGTAATTACTTTTTGAATAATTATTATATTATAAAAATGGTTATTAAAAAGGAAATTGGTTCTTGCTATAGACACAACCAATGTGGATCAATATTTTCTTTTCTTTTTTTTATTTTAAAAGTGATTGTGAATTAATAATTAATTAATAAATTTTATTGACAAGAATTTTAACCGTAATTGACGGAAATTAATAGTTATATTATGAAAATGTTTATTAAAAAAGGGATAAAAAAATGAAAAAAATTCAAAATCAAAAAACTATAAGAGTGGGAGTGGCAGTGAGGAAATAAAAGGGGAAAGGAAGGGTATTTTGGGAAGATGGCACATGGGAATAGGATAGAGACGATGTGAAAAAAACAATGAGGAATGTGCACCGCACGTGACCTCACTCTAAAGCTTTGCAATTTCATGCATCCAATCATCGTAGTTGCTCCCAAGTCCCAATCATACATTGCACTGCTTTCCTTTCACTCCACGCGCCTCTCTCTCTCTTTATATTTCTTTCATGTTTATTTATGCCTTTGCTCATCTTTTATATTGCATTCCATATTAATTATTTGGGGATGGATATATTTTGATTTGTTCCTGAATATAAAAATTTGGAATAATGTGTCATTTTTTTATTTAAGAAAACATTGATAATTTGGACAACACCATGTTTTGATTGGAATAATGTGCTGATGATATGAACCTAACTATTAAAAAGGAAAAAGTAGGAGAAATCTAATAACGGGCCAACAAATAAAAAGCCTAGTAACGCATGGGAAGTAAAGTATGCAATCACGCGCATGAAAAGGAGAGTAGATATAAGATTCTGAAACAAGCATAGGAACCCGTTTGTGTAGAACTGTGCTGTTTACTATGCTCCCCACGTATATCATAGAAATCTGCGCGCATGTGGCGCGTGGCAGGAAAAAGGATTTGCTTTGCAAAAACCAGGTGCTCTAAGGTATAACAGCATAGGTTATTGAATTATGCTAGTAATTTTGTCTGCTGCTAACTTAGAGTGCACAACTTATCAAAGTTGCTTAATTACTTAAATAAATAAAGATATGAGACTATATGAAAAGAAAAATAAAATAAAACAAAATATAAATCTCACACATTTTTACATATTTACTAGGGATAAAATTATTTCTTATAATATAAAAAAGGAAAAAATATATATCCTTTTAAATGACATAATTTATATCATTCCATTCTCACAAAGAGGTGGGAGTCCTTTTATTTTTTATTTTTTTATCAACTATTTTTCCTCCTTTATCTATGTCTTTTTCTCTCTTAAAATGACACAACTTTACATCCTTTAAAATCACCAACTTTTCCTTATATGAAAAATTAATCACATAATTACATAATGCTAAACACCCCAGAACCATCTAAACTCAGGTCACATGCAACAAGAGAAAGCATTTAATATGAATAGGTTAGGGTGGGTGTGGTCCAGCCCACACAGACAAAGAGAGAAGCACGCGCCAAAACACATCCTATGATCCTAACTCCAAAGTTTAATGATAAGTGGGTCAAGGATACTTAAAAAGAAGGGGTTGACCAAACATTGTACGCCACAACTTGACAAAACTGCTACTGAAAAGCACATTATGTAACCAACGTCTATCAAAAGCAGATTGTGTAATAATATATTTTTATGGATTTATATTAAGGGTTCCTCTTTTCTACCGCTGATGTAGATAAATTATTTATATTGAGTCTAAAATGTTATCATTTTGGTATGAAAATCAAGATATTTTTATAATTATAATTTATTTCAGGATTATAATAATCTTTTTCATTATAATTTTTTTTCAATCTAAAACGATGTCATTTTGAAAATGAATATAAATAACTTATATACGTTATAAACATTAAAACCCTTATATTATACAACAATTTGAGATTAGTTTGTCTGCCATTTTGGACTGTTTTGCATGAGGCCCGGTTTTAGGTAAAAGCCAACACCAAAAAGTAGCCAATGAGGGATTTTTTAAGGTACCGTTATGTTTTCCAAAAGATGATAATTATTGAGTTCATTAGAGGGTTATAATACAATAGAAGGGAGAAAAAGAAAATGAAGTTTGTCCATTCATCCCTTCCAGCTGGTGTGGTGACCACTACTAGGTCTTGTCAAAGTGTTAATACAACCCATGTTACATTGTGCCCCACTAGAACATATATAATTTAACAGTTGTATATACAAGTTTTTAGTTTAGGTACAT
This sequence comes from Gastrolobium villosum, assembly GCA_032173675.1. NCBI lineage: Eukaryota > Viridiplantae > Streptophyta > Magnoliopsida > Fabales > Fabaceae > Gastrolobium > Gastrolobium villosum. The sequence continues at coordinate 53,167 of JAVKPL010008872.1, read as the reverse complement.
CTTTGTTAATGTATACGAATCACGAATGCTACATGTGATCAAGGAAGAACGAAACAAATTATAGCTTGTTCTAAACAGTTCAAATAATAAAGTAAACAGACAAATGCTACATGACAATGTTCATGAGATCAGGCCATTTCAATAACACAAATGATGCCTATCTCTCTACTCTCTAGCACTATACAATTTACATGCTTTCTGCTAATAATTCAGCAGTGTTCTCTTTCAATGTTACAATTCAAGAGAACATGGACTAGCTACTGAAGGTGAGTGCTACTGTCACATGGGAGTTATAGAGGTATAAACATCATAGCCGCACCTTTCACAAATTGACATGACATGACTAAAAAGAGAACAGTTGTAAAGGCCAACGTCACCCAAACTTCTCAATCAATTTACAAATTGTTATGATCGGATATTATGACTCAAAACTTACAAAAAAAAGTTTCACTTTCTATCAAAAAGTGAAAACCCAGAAAAAAGCACTATCCATTTCTCAATCAAATGTGGAACAATCCATTGAAGAGAGAACCAAAAAAAGATTCTAGTTTTAGCAACTCCCTGATGGGCTCCTTGAGGGCGTCAATCAAGTTCTAGCACTATTTTACCTTGAATGATCTTCTTATCTTTTGCCTCATGAGCCTCTTTTACTTGTGTTATGGGAAACGTTTTATCCACAGGTATCTTCATCTTCCCAGCTTCACATAGCTTTCGAATCTCAATTAAACCTTCTAAGTCAGCCCTCATGTATGTCCATGAGTATTCTGCATCACAGGGAAAGAGGGGATTTGTTTTCACATTTTTTTAAAGGAAAAAAAAAACTTCATATGGCATTTGTCAGGAGGACAGTTAAAACAAGGAGGTAATAAAAACTACCCTTTGGTTTCTTTCTTTTGAGGGAACCAATTATGATCAACAGTCAATATAATGCACTGAAAGCATTAGTGAGAAAGACTCTGAGCAACTGTTAAATCATTAATTAAGTTTCTGTTTTCTTGTTTTCCTACAAAAAGGAGGTGGGTTGCGGGAGAGAAATTGATTTCAGGATATTTTCAGTAACAAGTTGGTAGAAAGCTAGATATCACTGTCGCAATTCAAGATTGATGAACTCCCCATAGACTCTTATTTGTTTAACCAAAGGAAATATATGCACATAAATCAACACTGATATCTGGAAAGGCAAATACGAAGCCAAAAGGTTTGACAAAGTCTTAATCTGGTTATGCTCATACACATCATTGTAAGCATCTTAAATTGTATGATACAAAGTTTACTATACTGTAAACACGTTATGCAAAGTTTTAGCATGCCAATACAAGTTTAAATCTATTTTGTGATATTTTGATTTTTGGCAATAGAAAAAAACCCTTCCAATACCCAATGTCCACTTCTATGTTAAAATACTCGTTTGATAATCTTTTTATTCAAGTTTCAATGGTCATCTCCTTCTTCAAGATCAGTCACTCAACTGGATGGTATTAGCAGGGTTATGTCTAATCAGTTACTGATCTTGATTTATTAGCAGAAAGTTTAGTTCTAACTGTCCAGTACTGAAGGTTATTGCAGCTTGCCTAGTGTAAGTTTCTACCACGAAGGAAAAAAAGCCATCGAGTATATAAAGAAATTACAGCATAATCCATTTTGTAGAATTCCTATTTCTTCATTCGGTTGGTTCAGCTTCAGATTTTATCGATGCTTTAGATATCTAATTCAAAACTTTTTTCCCAAGGTGATGTAGAGGCAGGAGGAAAATCCCTCTAGCCACACGCATTATTTCAATTAGCACAATAAATAATAATTTTCTCTCCACCTCATTCACTGCTTCTTTAGCCTACAATGGAGGAGAGGGCAGGGGCATAAAATATATATATATTGCTTAGCAAAAACAATACCTTCAAAGAGAAGATAGAAATCACAGCAAATAAGTGACATAATTGAAGGAGTTAAAGCAAAATAACATGACAGACTGGTGATATCTACCTATTCCATGAGAGTATCGGTATAGTATCTGTTTTTTCAATAAAAGAGCTGTAGCTACAGGAAGCCCAATAGCCAATCCATAACTATCAGCCCATGATGCTGCCTCACCCTTCAAAGAAAAAAAATGAAAGATTTAACCTCAAATTTCACTAAGGGAAACATCTAAAAGGTTGTTCTGGCAATGAGCCAAGAAGACACCTGCAAGTGTGATAAGATGAAAAAGGTGATAAATTTCTATATCCTACCTGAAGTGTCATGTAGTGCCCACCTCGCTTAAGAAAATTAATGCCCATCCGTTCTGTCTCTGGACCACCAATAGTGTCCAAAACAGCATCGAACTTCCCCTTTATAGCCATTTCAACATCCTGTGAATCAAGAATGAAGTTATAAGACAAAGCAAGTCATATGCAATATGCACTAGCATCAAGAAAGCATACTCAAAGATTAGATTATCCTTGCATTTTTTTTTTTGTGTTTTGGGGGGGGGGGGGGGGGGGGGGGTGATTGTGGTAATCCATAAACATACTGGATGACTATAATATAGGGTTATTAGCTTTAGTAATCTAATCTGTTACTTTAACTAATTTTACATTCTCAGTCTTACAGGTATTCTACTAATTTATGTATATCTGGATCTTGGGTTTAAGTTAATTAGTTCTTACTAGGTCATATTTTCATCTCCAGGTTTCCCTTTTGGGTTTAGTAGTACTAGAGAGTCCCACTCCTTACAGGACTAGGATTTATTCACATTTCTTGGAGAATAAGTTAAATTAGGATAAGGTCTTTGTTATTGTTGCTGTTTCATAAATGTAATAAAACAATTAAAATAAAACAAATCAACTTATTCAGATGATTAAACCCCAATTGTCTCTCCCATGTCTTCGCTTTTGACATGATTATTTTCATTTTCTTCCCACTACCTATGATTTTTCTTTTAAAAAGAAATAATTCTTTTCATCCATGTACTGATGTACACACAGTAACAGTCAGTCACCTGCCACTTTCAACAAAGGCCAGCTATAGCCTCTTTCAAAATCCCTTTGTTTTATTTTCCTTTCTTGCATATTATTTTCTGTTTTCTATAAATCATTATTCTAAGTATTGTTATTTTCCATTTCATGAAATTTTATTTCAAAACAAAAAACTTGAATAGCATCTGGCATAATTGAAATATTTGAACTATGGATAGATGATACAAAAGAAGATTCAACACCACCTCAGCAACATAATCAACAGCCTGCTCAGCACCAGCAGCTAACATGCGGTCAATGCTTTGACTTCCACAAGTAGTTACAACAGGGCAACCAGCGGCTACTGCAAGCTGAATTGCAGCAAATCCTACTGCCCCTCCACCTCCCACTACTAATATCCTTTGTCTGTTTGAGATAAGCTAAAGAATATAAGTGAGTGAAACATGAGAGTTTTTAGCAAGCTGAACATCAAGTGAGTAATAAAAATACCAAAAAATAAATAAATAAATAATCAAAAGGTACAGAAAGGGGTAAATAAGAGAAAAAATTAACTTTTACTCATGGAAATCATAATCTCACCAATATAAACATACCCCTCACTTATTCTAGCAGTACTTTTTAGAGCACGCCAAGCAGTCAGTGCAGCAAAAGGAATAGCACTTGCTTCCTACAAGATAACAAAATAACAAAAAGCATGCCTTCAATGGGTCAAAGTAAATAATGGGGGGAAAATCATGGTCAATCATTAAATATAGAAAGCACTAAAAATATTGTAACATGTAATTATCAGAGTGATGGTAAGACCAATGAATTGGACATACCCAGACAAAGATTATTGTTGTATCTCTCACTTTGGAGAATTAAATGGGTGTGCAAGAAATAAGCACACTTTTGGATAATATGCAGTTGACGGACATTTTAGAAAGACTAGCGCAGCAACACACATATAAGTTGAAAACTTTTTTCTCTACTAAACATTACAATCTATAAGAAGTTAATCATCACATTCTAATCATCTCTCCCCTAATTTGAAATAACGGAAAAAAGAAAACGGTTAGATCCAATGTAAAACCAGAAATGAGTCTATAGAGTAATTCAAAATATTGCATAATCTATAGTATAACTAATTCCACCTTAGGCATAATTTAAAATGTTTCCTTCTAGCTACAGATCTTAAAAATAAAATAATAACGCTTTTCTAAATACTAGCAGATAAATAATGAAAATTTTAATTTCTGTTATGAATTAGGACCGTTTGATTATACATTCTTTAAAGAAAAAAAGCAAATTTTTAATTAATAAACACATTTAAAAAATTTATGATTATTACATATGTTTTTCAAAGGAGCAATAATCCAAAAAAGCATTTGTAGTGCTTTTCTTAAAAGTTAAAAAAGTAACTCCTGAAAAAAGTTGTAAAAAATTAAAAACCATATCATAAAAGTACTTTTTGTTAAAAGATTATCCAAATGCACCCTTAATCAGGGTAAAATAAATCCCTCACTATAGCTGAACCTGTGCTCACATTGACTGCAATACAGTTCTGTAGTCCAACATATTCCCACGTAGGTATCAACTATCAACATTGGTTCTTCTTCAATCAATGAGCACTTGAATCCTCAATCTCATTCTACCCAACCCCAAAAGAATGGCGCAACAGAGGTATACAAAAAACTATTACACATTGCACATAGTGCAACATACACACAAAAAGAAAGCAAGAGGCTTCACAGGGTTTCAGTTAAAATACACTTTTATTGCCTGGTTCCATTCTGACATAGCATTTAGTTAAGTAACTAGTTAGTTATAGTTAGCAGCAGTTAGTTGCAACTGCCTCCATTAGTTAGAGTTAGAAGTTAGTTATTGTAACAAAGTCCAGAGTTACATTCCGCAGATACCCAGTCTTACAAACTGATTCTTCAATTCAATTCAACTCAGCACAATCATCTAGATTGTTCTCTCAAATTCTCTCTTCCATGGTGCTCAATGTACTATAATTCCTTTCACATTCATCACATATTGTATTCTAAGTTATAACTAACCCCTGACACAACAGATTCAGCAACTCAACAGAAAGTTACATATAAAAAATTGGAAAATGCTCCAAAGAAAGGGATCAAAACAGAACCAAATTCATCAGAACTAATCTCCAAAATCACAAACTTCCAAGAACACATACCACATGAGTAAGCGAATCTGGTTTTGCAGTAACCTCCTCTTGGGAGAGAATTGCATAGTCAGCATAAGTGCCTCTCAGTGCAGTTGGATGCAACGCCCCAAAAACTTCTTGACCCACTTTCACAGACCGAACCGAAGCTCCAACCGCCGCAACCTCGCCGCTGACGTCACGGCCCAAAATAAGAGGCAAAAGCGGCTCGAAAATGGAACGACCGTAACCGGAACGCATCTGAACGAAACAACAATTTCAAAAAAGAATTAAATTAAATTCAAAAAAACGAAGAACACCCCATTATTGTACTCGAAGAAAAGAACCAAACTTCGTGATGAATCTCACTCGGGTATCCAAGGGGTTAACGGAAACGGCGCGAGCGCGAACGAGGACATGGTTGGGTTTCAGAGGAGGAACTTGAACGTTGGAGTGAAGCTGGAGAACCTCGGGTCCTCCGAAAGAGGGAAGAAGCACGCCTCTGCAGGTTGAGACATAGGACCTTCGGTGGTGATGATGATGATGATGATTTGAAGCAGAGAGTGTGATTCTTCTCAAACCGCGATTACTCAGAATCCGCATCTTGTCAATGTTAAGAGGTTGGGTTTCAGAGCATTGGAGTGGAATTGGATACCTCTCTTGGGTTTTAGGGATTTTGAGTTTGACGAGTGTGCATGTGAAAGTGAGTGTGTGAGAGAAGAGGGGAACGTGTCTGCGTTTTGGTCCGCAGAGAAAGAAAGAGAGAAAAGGTGGTTTCGTTTCGTTGCGTTTAAACGTTTGATGTTAATGGCGCGCCCTTGGTAGTTGTGATCTTGATCTAATGTTCATTTGGTGGAAAAACAGTGTGTTAAAAAAAAAAAAGGAAAAAGATTTCCAGAGAAATCCCCTCTCCTACTACTCTTATTTTGATGTTCGTGTCAATTATTCTTCTATTTTTTTAATTTTTTCTTTAAGGTGGATCCCACGCCTTTTTCTCTATGTAGGAAAATTTACATTTCACGAATCATTTGACTCTTCACCCATTCCAATATAAGGGATCAGCCAATCAAATAATAGATGGTAAATGGGTTGGTTTGAAAATAAATGAATTGTTACTTGTACGATATCATTCTCGACTTAAACCTAACTAAAAGAATAGGGTTTTGATATGAGAACTTTATCCCATTCCTATATCATAGACATATGTAATGTGAGAAATTGCAAGCCCTAAAAAAAACCCATATTAATTACGAGATTTTTTACAAATTCTTATAAAATACACCGTGTATTCTTGGAAATACATTAGGTTGTATTATGTATTTTCTCCTGGAATATATAACGTAATTTGTAAAAATTTATAAATAAAAATTATAAATGAATCCTTTCCCATTAGTTATTACTTCTCTATACAGAAATTTTCTGCACAAGACAGTACATTTATTTTGTTTGTTAAAAAGAAAAAAAATTATACTTTATACCATTTTAGATTTATTACTCATACTACCTGATTAATAACTGTTGATTTTAAATAAATTCAACGATAACCAATCAAGTAATAAGAAGAGTAAATCTAAAATAATAATAAGTATAATTGTCCCAAAAATAATAATAGCTCATTGTTTAAAAAGTTTTAGGGTGAGAATACATTAGTGTTTGAAATTATAATAAAATAGTTAGCCCAACATTACTCTAGTTTTTTAACTTTACAGATGCCGACATTTAATGTGTTTGGTACTTGATAATTAATATAAACAGATTATACTTATAGTTTTTTTTGTCTTAGAACCCTAAAGTACCAAAATGTAACATTTACATGTTTAAAAACTAAGGTGCCCAACTTAAAATTTTTTAGAGACCAATTAAGGAATTTACATAAAAAAAAAACTGAGAAAACATGGCCTCATAATAAAATCTAAAGTAGCCTGCTACACTTCATCCTCAAGTAAGGAATATGTAAACTTGTTCATTTTAACCAAAAAGAAAAAAGAAAAAAAGGGAAGGTGAACTTGTCTATTCAAATTAAGCAAAGAATAAAAAAATTGACATTCCTCACTCAATTTACAGAACTGCTATGAAAGTTGCATTTTCTGTAATGTCACCTTTTTTTTTTTAATTTTCAGTGTTCACAAGAAAAAGCGGGAGAAATAACTATTAGTCACTTATTTACCGAGTCTCATTAATACGACGGTAAATCACTTAAAGGCATGTTTGGTGCATAGTATAGGATAAAACATGATAGTATAAGACCTGATTGTATAAGACCTGATTAAATTTTAATACTATCTAGTATTTGGTATGATATTGTATAAAATAATATCCTTCAATATTTTAAAATTAATACATTAAAAAAATTATTTTAATATATAAATATTGAAATGATATAGTAGTTCTTGGGAATTGTACTTGTAAGCAATATTAATACATCAACCCCTTAATCCAATCCACCACTCCTAAGCTTGATTAAGTTATACATCATTTTGATATATAAGGGGATTCTGCTATATAAGCTTATACTATACGATGGTCACACCAAACAACTAAAAATGTCATAATGTATCAGGCCTTATACATCACATCAAACAGCACATAATCGCATATCTAGAGCCTTAATCCAAATGATTGGCTAGAAGCATCTCAATAGAAAAGAAATTATTATCAAACAGTGACTTTGTCTTTAAAATGAGCAAGTAATATTATATGATCTTTAATATAATTCAAAATTTCGAAGTACATTCTAATCTTAATATACTAAAGAATGAACAACAGTGTGAGCGAGCTAGCAAATATTGATCTTACATTAACTAGGTCAAAAACTAATTTTCGTTCAAATTCAAATTTAAGCAATACAAAAACCATTGAAGGAGAGGCTCCCCTGACCAGAGTCTTTTTATATTAAAGGGGCACCTGATGCTATGATCCAATTCCAGTGTGGTTGGCATTTGAAGCATCTTCATTCTTTTGCTTCTTTTTCTGCTTCCGTTTCTTTTGTTTCTGTTTGCACCGAAATTGATCTTTTATGCTCTTTTCCCATTCTTTTCTGTTTCTTTGGTAAAGCAGCATAGCAGCTCGGGCATCCTCTATCTGAAACAAGAGGGAGGCATTAGACTTCTTATTCCATGTTTTACAGATTCAGATGGATTTTTCAGCATGCTGACACCAGATTGACACATAGGCTCATAGGTAAAGGGCAAATTCCAGTGCATAAGGCTCCCCAACTTGCAAGGGTAAAGGTGATAGGCACGGTCTTACTTTTGCAATTTTTGCAAAATGACTGTTTCCCAAACTCAAACCCCTGACCTTTCAGTCACAAGCAGCGCTATCTTACAAATGCTCCAAGACTCGAAATTGGCTTATAGATGTGGGGAAATTCAAACTTATTAAGTGTCGTTTGGATCCTCTCTTTTTTAAGCTATAAGCTACTTATAAGTATAAGTTAGGCCAAACAGGTTTTGGGAAAAACTCTTATAATGAAAAGCTCTTTTTTTTATAATGAACAAAAAAGCTGAAAACTAAAAGCTCCTAGGAGGAGCTTTTTTTTAAGCTCTTATCTGTTTTTCTTGAATTGTGTGTTTTTTTAATAAAATGAAGGGTTATAAAGAGAGAGAGAGAAATAATTTTCTTGAAACATGTGCTTTTAAGTAATTTTTAAGCTAAAATTTTTATGTAATTACCAAACAGTTTTTAGCTTATTTTTTTAAGCTCTTTTTTTTTAGCTTTAGCTTATAAGTAGCTTCTAGTTTAAAAATAAGAGGATCCAAACAGGCTCTAAGAATGGAAGCTTTAACTTCTTAAAGCTAGTGCAATTTTTAGCATAGAAACACAATTGCCAATTACCCAACATACTAATAGTTCTATTTGTCAATTGATCACATGAAACAAAAAAGAGGGTTGGGTTAGATGGACTAACAGGGCAGTGCTCTCCTGTTTGGATCTTAACACCAAGAAGTTCTGCAGCAAGATGCCGCAGTGCTCTTCTCTTACTTGACCTGCTTAAACCAAGAGGCAAATTTTTAGAACATATTATAGGGACATTTGGAATATAAAAAGACAAAGCAAAACAGCTAGAAGAAGCAGTAAGGTGACAGCACTTTAGAAATGGTTGGTACTCGGAGGTATCCCGTATATCCTTTTTGGGATGACCTAATAATAATGCCTGCAAAAGTACAGCCTAATTCTTAGTTTTACATACAACAGACTGACAAGAAAAACATACATGCAAATCAAGAATAAGAAAGAGAATAACTGCTACAATGCAGACCTTAAAATCATTGTTCAAGGCATGACCCACAAGGATCCTTCCTTTGATCAACTCTGCCACATTCTTCTGAGCAGTCCAAAAATCTTTTCCTACAAATCGTATCATCATGTTGAAAGATGTATTTGCTTATGAGTGTAGGAATCATAATGCTAATCATAGAAATGGTTAGGAAAAATCCTCATCCTCATAGTAACTATAAGCTATTATAGCTGCTTTAAAGAATTGAGACATGCTAATAGAGTAACAGCTGAACCTTAACCTCTAACATCATAGACAATGGCTTCTTTCCAACTGCTAATCAAATTAAACTACACATCGCATATCACATTCTGTCTAGATCAAGCATAATGGAATATTTAATGCTATGACTGGAGCATTTTCCACATTCTCAACCCCACCAAATAAGCTAGACCACTACAAGTTAGGGATTAATACAGGACAGCCCTTGAAAGTTTTGAGACGGAACACATGCTTTGATAAAGCCACTTAAAAACTTTGAAATCACAGATAAAGAACAAAGGAGAATCAAGATGCTCTTGAAAAATGTCCAAACTATATCAGTAGAAGTAAGATGACATCCACAAATGTTGAAACTTGAAACTCAAAGCTATTGTAGTCAACCCCTCCTCCCTTTTCCTTTCAAGACTAGCAATATAAGAGGCAGAACGTTCTCTTATACAGCATGAAGTATACAAGAGAGTTTCATAGAGTGTGACTGATTGAAGATTTTAACTTCCAGGGACTACAATGAAGATTAATGTTTCTACGGGGAGATTGAAAGTTGGTATAATTCACTCTAAATAATAATTTCTTAAGTCTCAACTTGACCAGCAGATGCCAAACTCCCTAATATCTTTTGGAACTTTTAGGTTTCAATGATTTCAACTATAATTTAAAATTGTAGACGAATGAATATCAAGCAAACCTTTTTTCAAATCTCGAGGTCTTATGCCACTAATGTTAGTGCGGAAGTCAACAACCCGCTCAATTGGCCGAACAAACTCGTCATAAATAACATTTCCCCACTTATTAACCTGCCATCAACTGAACGAATATTAGAAATAAATGATTTAGCAATGCAATAGGAGATGAGATGAAGATAGTAATGATAATTGGCAATAATTAATTATGTTAAAGAAATTTGGAAATTAATATAGGCATATAGAATTTTGGTTTTACTATTAAATGTTAAATTAGAATTCTACTATTTCAAATTTGGACCGCTTGAGTCTTAAGATAGGATTTCTTACTCGAAATAGAGTTGAGATTGATTTGGCTTCACAAACATACTGGATGGAATTTCTCAGGGCTTTTAATTTTATTTTTGATGTAGGAAAATAGCAAAAAGAATTAAGAGGGATTTTATAGTGTTATCAAACATGGGTTTTGCATCACATTGAAAAATTCAAAGTAGCATCATAGTTGTCAATAGCAAGCTTTCATAATGCCAATTAGTGCTTATCTAACACTTGCACTTAATGGTCTCAGATGGATGACAAGAAACTCAAAAGAAAAATCAAGGAAAAGACAGCTAATGATAATATATCTTCAAACAACATATACTCTCTCTCTCTCTCTCTAATTTGGGGCTCCCTCAAGGTATCCCCACACCATTTAGGTGTGAAACTAATCCCCACTCAAAGAGTCTGATGGTGTAGCCCTGGCCACAAGGTACTTCCAGTGGGATTCAAAACCCTGCATTGCAGGCAAAATCCTCCCACATGGAGCTCACATAGCCAACTGAGCCACACCTCATGGTTAAACAATATACAATTAAAGTATATGTAAGTTATAACTATGAGCAAAGGCACGTTAATCTTCAAAACCATCAGCATTGTATTGGGACAAGAGAATTTAAGTGCAATTCTAAAACAGTATTTCAGGCAGAAATCCATAGCCAATAGAAAATAAAATGGATTAGGATGAAGAGGAAAAATCTATAAATGATTCGTTAATAACTTAACCAATCAGACATTCTTTTCAATGATATGATTTCATCAATGCCAGATAACTTTAAAAAAAAAAAAAAAACATATTTCTAAATGTGCATATATTATAGCAAGGTGAAGAGGAACAAATTAATACCAGCGTTACTCTTCCAAGAGCACTTTTGTTTCCTTCACCAACGCCAACCATTTCACAATCCATGGCAACTGCATCTGTCAGACTGCCAAATGGTTAATAAGTTAAAGGACAGTGAACTTTAAAACAGAGTGGAAAGCAGTGTTATTAAACCCGGGAATACATATAAAAGCTGGCCATGTGTTTTTAAAAACCGGTGACCCGTTCGGTTAACCGGTGACCCGGCCCGGTCAAAACAAAAATCCAATTTTTTTTTCAAAAAAAAAAATCATAATCGACATATTTTAATATTTTTTTACTTATTGACGTACATAAGTTATGTATTTACAATACTAATATTATCTCAATTATGCACTATGCAACAAAATTTGGTTTGATTTATAGTTAGAGATGTCATTTTCTAAACCTAAAACCCCGTATCACGATCATTATATCTTTATTTGATCCTTTATTGGATAATAATATGTGATTTATTATTTTTTATATTAAAATATTTGAAATTTTAATCATTTTTTTAGATATTTGAGTATGTTTATAATTTTTTAATATAAATTATAAAATTATATATAATTACCCAATTTACCATGCTTCATTGTAAACTCTTCTTCTAAAAACTGTCCTTTTTTGAAGTGGGGGAAAAAACATAGAAGCAAATAGTATTACCAATTTACCATGCATTCAAAAACTAGGAATTAACATCAAACAGCCTCAATGTCAAAATCAAATGGCAAATGCAGTCAATTTACAGCATCAAACAAACACAAAACAGTACAAGATAAATCCCACTTCCCCAAATTACACAATAACACATAAAAAATCATTATAGTCACCTTGAATCGCCATTTACAGGAATAAGAGGATTAATCTGACAATCATTGGATTCATCATCTTGCCTTTCTTTACGCTTCCCTGTCAAAACAAAGAAGTTTTTTTTTCTCTCAACTCCAAATCACTATAAGCTGCATTATTTTCAAGGCTTCACCTTTTATATCCACCACTCAATATATAATACAGGAAATGAGACACACCCAGAAGGAAAAAAACGATTTTTCTTTTACCCAATATTGATTTTGGGGTGTCTTCTTCTGAATTGTTGAAGGTCCTTGAAGCCTTGGAGCCATTCAGCTTCAGCTTCTGCACAAAGACAAACACCAAAAAAATTGATGTAGAGACATGGGTTTATGTCTGTAAATGGAAAATAAGGAAGAAGAAGAATAGAGGAAGCACTTGTTGGAGTTGAACCCAGTTTGGGTTCAGTTGGGTTTGCTTTGATTTCTTCATGGGTTCGCCGCCCGTGGTTGCCTTCTGCGCGCTTCAAAACCAGGGTTCCACTGCTTGTGATTTTTTTTAAGAATTTTATATATAAGTATAACACTCTTTTTAATTTAATCTTTAAATTTTAGTTAATTATAAATTTATAACAAACAAATAAAGTCTAAATTAAAAATATTATATATTAGATAAAGAATTAACACAAAACTTAAGGGGCATAACATTAATAAAACCCTTAATTTAATCTTTAAATTTTCGTAAATTATAACAAGGGTTTTCATTTTGTCCTTTAACATGACACAATGAAGTTTCTTACACACATAATATTTTGTGGAGCCCACATTTGTTAAAAAAAATAAATAAATAAAAATTAAGGCACGCAAAATGAATCTCTATAACATTACATAATCACTTTTCGTAAAATAACTAAAAAACCTTTATAACAAACAAATGAAGTCTAAATTAAAAGTATTATATATTCTCACCAAAAAATATATTATATATTAGAAAAGGTATTAAAAAAAGGGGGCAATGTTTTTTCTCCTTTAATAGGAGTTAAGAACATCAATATAAATATCAATTTTTTTTTAATATAGTAAACCCCGATAAATTATCTGTGTTGCATAATATAATTATTTCTCTTTAAAAAAATTAACTTTTAAAAAACTATTCATATATCTCAATTCACATCTTAAAATATGACATGCTTTTTAAACTTACGCATGTTTATAAAAAAGTTGATTAATTATATTTGTTTTTATAATAATAGTGCATTCTTTTGTTTTTTTTTTTTTTTGTACAAAAATGTACATTGTATCAAATATTTTTACTTTCTCATTTGATATATGTTTGGATTTATTTATTTTTAAAGACAAAGTTATTTTTTCAAAAGCTTTTTGCTACTAGAATCAAACACAAAGTTAAAATGAAGTAATAATTAAGCTTATAATATAAGACATTTATGGATACGATTGAGATTACTTGAATTGCATAAGTGAGCATGTATGTATAATAAGCCTCCAATTTCATTTTTTTATTTTCCTTCTTCTAATGTTATGCCCCAATTTATTTTTGCTTTGTCACGTAGAAGAGTGTTATAAGGAAGAGACTTTGAGCCTTGCACGTACTTTGCATGCGGGGGCCTAAACAGTGCATTCTTACTCTAATTATGTTGTTAAGGTGAAGAGTATGAATGAATTGCTCGTGTTGACAAAGTATGTTCCATTTTCTCTGGAATTATCTATTTGTGCACAAAGGACCGATCTAACACTTGTTTGAGGGCGTCTTGGTGTGCTTCAGAAGTCATGATGAAAGACAACAGTGAAATCTTTGTCGATATCTTCTAGAGTTAGGGCAATTTCTTCGACAAAAGTTCATTTAAGTTGACATATTGCAATTTTATCTTTCCTTCATGTATATTTGCTTCAATCCTTTTCCCAATTTCAATTAGGTCAGCAAAATCTTTCACATGGGTCCCAAGTATGTTCTTAAAGAAAGGATCTTCCAAAGTTAGAATGAAGTATGAGGGCATATCTGATTCCAACGGGGTGATATGACTTGAGCTACCATGACTCTCCACCTTTGTTCATTTTCTTTGAAGGTTTCTCCTTCCTTTATCTTCATTCCCTTAAGTTGGTCTTTGGTTGGTGCAATATTAGAATTGAACTTGTATTGGCTAATAAAAGCTTGTGTCAAGTCTTCCCAACACTTGATTTGTATAATAAGCCAAACAATTAAATTAAGAAATTGGGAATTAATTAGGGATTAAAAGAGATGGATTAGATGAATAATCTAATTATGCAATTTAAGTCACTTTTCTAGGTAAAAGTATAAATAGTGAAAGTTTTGAGGTAAAAATGCAATAATACAAAAACTACCTCAAACTTGGAATGATTTAAGGGAAAACTACTTCATGAATTTTCATGAGTTTAAAACATGTAACACCTTGTAGTACTCTTGTATATTATCATTACTTATGATAGTAATGGCAACTACAATCACAGAAGTTGAATTAAAATACGGCTAAACTTTTTTCTTTTTACACATGACATGTTTCTGCTTTAAACCATTGTTGTATTTAAAACAAACCAAAACTGTAATTATAATGTTGTAACATTTCGGAATACTTAAATTCTGCTCAGTTGTATCACACATTGCTTATTAACTATTTCCATGAGGTTCTCGTAAACCAATATGGCCTGAAACAACTTATTTTCCTAAGTCCAGAACATGTGGCATTCCTTATACATAGGGTGTTCCCACTATGGGTCGTTCATACTTTCTGCTAGCAGAACAACCCCACAAGATCAACATTCCAGGGTCTCTACCGCGTTACTTCTAGCCACAATTTGGGATAATTACACTGCCCATAAAATTTTGAGTTTTGGAGACAAGAAACTAGACTTCTGGGGCTTTCAAATGATATATTATATACCCTGTTTCATTAAGGAACGAAGGAGATATGGATGTTCTAATTCAACCCTACTTTTCATAATAAAATTTGACAGCAATTGGTTGTTCCTTGTTGTTTATGGATGCTTCCTAACGTATTAACACCTAATGGACATAAAACACATAATCAAACATTACACAATGTCCATTGGTCCCAAATACATCAAATAACCCACATGTACAAAATAGAACTTAGTTAAACAAAATAACAATGATCATAATCCTAGGCTCCTTCTAACAACATAAGATACCAAAGGAAAGTGATCATAGGCTAAGTCCACCAAAATACATCATAATATATTAATGGATAAAATGTATTCCTATACATGTTCATCTACATGTACAAAAAATTTCCTACACACACATATATATATATATATATATATATATATAAAAAAACTTTTTCTGCACGCAAAACGAATCTCTATAACATAAAACAATTACTTTTCTTACAATATAACTCTTATAAAACCCTATATTAATGGGCTATAAAATGTAATTCTTATACATGTTCATCTACGTGTAAAATAAATGCTCTATATATATATATATATATATATATATATATATATATATATATATATATATATATATATATACTCCATGCATTCTATTGTTGCCTCCTACCAATAGGTGCTCCAAAACCGTTAGTAACTGAAAAAGGGGGTCCCGAAATATGGGGTGAGATAGATATCTCAATAAACTAGTATACCCTAAATCTCACTTCAGGCAACAAGCAATAAATAACATTATCAGGATGTATGAATATATGCATGTCAAGTGTGCAAATAGTTGTCTAATATTTCTTCTAGTACCTTGCACCGTCCTCATAATATAAATGACAGTATCCTAACAATCCCACGTGGTAAACATACCTTAAACAAGAACTCTAGACAAATAATCCTAAGGCCAAAAAATAATTTACAATTTAAGAAATCGTGCAACATACCATAGGAATTACGCAACCGTGCAACCTACCCGTGTATGAATCCCTTATACACCACAAGCATCACATATCATGCATTATTTTCAATTCATTGCATAACCATATATGAAACCAAAACCCACCACCGGGCTTGGTATCAATTTCCAAAGTCCGTCTTACCTTGTAACCCTTCCAGCTTGCTCCACACTAACAAAGAATTCAAGGAAAGTCTACCTTTCCAAAACCAACACCTACACTTGAATTAATTCAAGCTCCAACTTCATTGGCTCTTCCAATGCTTAGTCAATTAAGTGTTCACATGTTTCCGACCTAGAAACACACACATGAACACAATCAAAAATCACCCATAGCATTTGAAACACCACAATAACACTAAATAGGCATGCACATTTTTTAAAATATGGAAGGTGACTCGAGTGGTTTTCCAAACTCATTATCACCATTTATATCATCATCTAAACAACATTTCCAAAGGGTTTAAGCCTCATTCTCACTTAATCATTATCAACTCAACCAACATGTTTATATTGAAAACCTAAGAAACCTATTATCATAAAACTCAAGGAAAGTGAGATTTCTTACCACTAGGTTCTTCACAGGTGGCCTAGGAATGATTTTCCCACCTTGGATGAGATCAAACAAGCTTCTAAGACTCCAGACATATAAAAGGGCAACACTTTCACAAGGGATTTTCTCACTACACACAAATTCTTAGCAAAATATGGATTATAAGTTTTGATTACAACTAAATTCTAAGCAATTTTGATGTTCAAGCTTTTTGGTTTAGATGAAAGATGAAGAACTTGGAATTTGGAGCTTTTCTTCAATGATTGTTGGGTTTGGCAAGAGAAGAACAAAGGAGATGGTCTTTTTGGTAGAAAATATCTAAGTTTACACATAATAAAGCATAAAGCAACATTCTTCTTTATTCCCTTCATGTTTTCTTCGCCAACTTTAAATCATAAGACATCATTTTACCAATCTTATGTGATTTCCACTTCACCAATTGTAAACACCATTTTTTTATTAGTTATTTGTTTTTTTTTCTTTTTGTTTTTTTTCTTATTTTATTTCAAAAACAATAAATACAAGAAAGGACAAATTCAAGTCATCAACTTAGATATTTGAATGTTTTGTGGTTCGTATATAACTATATGCTCTTTGTGGAAAGTAAAATTTAATTACCAAAGTATCAAATAAGTCAGGAAAGAAAGGTCACATAAAATATAGGAGTGAAGATACAAAGTGACATTGTAGAAATAACAACGAGACAACGGTTGGAAGGATAAGATAGTAGCAATTTTGGTCTTTACCTATCTTCTAATTTAACGTTGATAAAGCTATGGTCTCATTTGTGAAAGTTGTCAAATTCAACACCATCTTTATTTTATTCAAAAAAAGTAACAAGCATAAGAAGGGAAATTTCAAAAAATTCAAAAGTGCATATCCAATGAAGATGGCTATAGTTTCTCTTGGTCGTTGTCTCTCTTAAAGAAGACAAATATCCTTAGCTGTACATACAGAGCAGTAGTTCAGCCACTTCAACGTTTGACACAAGGAACAAATAAGAGCAGACAATTCTTCACAGTAAAAACACCCTTCCTCTGTTGGGTACACGATGCAAAGGCTAAAAAATAAGACAAAAGGACGGTTAAGGAAGAGTGTAGCATGTTGAAGCAAAAACAAAGGAGTTTAATGCTTACAAACAAAGTTATACCAAAGAGAGACAAACATTTGAAACCTACAAAAAGCACCTTGAAGAACAAATACCAAAGAAGATGGTTCAATGCTATCTCTGCACAAAGGAATAACAACATGCTTGACTACCAATGGGATGGAATAGAGGGGAATCAAGAAATCACGTTAGGCAAACACAAAAAAACTATGTTGATGAAGGACTATATAAACAAGGGGGCCGGTTCAGCAAAAGGGGGGATTTGAAGAAATCTTCTTGACAAGCGAGAGTTTCATACAAAAGAGAGGACCATGAAAAGAGATGATAAGTAAAATTAAAAAAAAAAAAGGAACACCGGGAAGGGAGCAATAGAGTGAATAAGGAAGACCTGAATGAGAGGGACACAAAGAAAGTATTAGAGTTAGAAGCTAAAGAAATAGATACATAGCAAGATCTCTAGGAGACAGAAGATTCCAAGCAAGTGAGGAACAAGGAAAATATGACGGCTATAAGGTGATTAGCGCTCCAGGCAAGGTGAGTTCCTATTACTCTTCCCGCTTAACAACGATGTGGAGTCTTCTCTTCTCCATGTAACGCCCTCCTTTTATTTTTTAACTTGCATCATAAAGTGTGTATTTCACTGTTTGTTTACTTTTCCAGATTGCCTTTATTCATTCATGCTTTTCTTCCTTAGTGTCCATTATCCACCCTAGACCTTTGCAATAGTCTGTTTCCTTTCATTCTAGATCAGAGTTCCATCACATCAAAATAATATGCCCTGTAAATAATATAACTTGTGCTTTTAGTTTCTCATATATATATACATATATATATATATATATATTATTTTTATTTTTTTCTTCCGTGTCCTTTATTTTATGACTTAAGTTGAACTTATACATATGTATTTAAGTTACGTGGGTGCTTTTTTTTATATTCAGATTGTTGATTAAAAGTTTGGACTTGATAAAGGAATAAAGCATAGTATTAATGAGAAGAGGGATAGAGATTCGAGATATCTAACAGAAAGAGATTCAGTATTTTTTTTATTTAAAAAAAAATAAATGAATAAAAGGAAGAGAGCATGACAACCTAAAATAAAAACAAAAAACAAAAAAGAGATAGCTATATAAAGATTGAAGTTTAGAAATGTTACCGTTAGTACTGCTATTTGATCAAATAATGAATCACCTGAATTATATTAAAAAATAATGGATCCAAAGTGTTATGCTTAGTTTCTAGCCTAGTGTGTCAAAGACGTGAGTATTGAAGTGATGGTCATCCACTTTGGTTTTTTATGCTCTTTGACTAGAATAATATTACTTATTATTTAGAATGATGTTGGCACACGTTTTAGACTTTATTACTTCTGTTACCTTTTATCCATCTTGCATAAAATTTGATGGACGAAGAAAGTTAATATATTTTAATAGAATGATTACATTTTAATAATTCCAAACTTGACAGAATCATAATTTGTATAACGACACAAACGACAACAATAAAATCATTTTTATTATGCAAAGGGATAATTTGGCTGTGACGAATCGGGATCATTTTAACCGTGACGACTTGATGATCCTGTGTTTTTATATTAATTTAACCTTAAAATCATTTAAAGGGGATAATTTAGTTGCGACGGCTTGTTGATCCCATGTGTTCGTTCAGAATCATTCTAACCGTGATGGTTTGGTGATTCAAAGTTTATTCAAATTCATCATAAAATTTGTATTAATGAAAATAATCGCATAAGATTTATGTTTTTTAAAAAGGGGGTAATTTAGCCGTGACGGCTTGTCAACCCTGAGTATGATCGGAATTATTTTAGCTGTGACAGCTTGGTAGTCCGAAATTTATTTTATCGTTAACTGTTGCTACTCTCGGCAAGTGCACCGGTCGTACAAGTAATAAAGTGATCGAGTAAGAGATCGTTCCCACGAGGATTAAACTCAAGCACCAATTCACTATCGCAAATTTAGTTGGACAATTAAAAGAAAAGTAACGTGGTTTGTATTTGGAAAGATTTTAATAGCATGAAAATAAAAGTCTGAATTTAAAGGAACAATTGAAAATATAATGGTAGATTTAAGAATTAAAACGAGCGTAGTTAGGGTTCTGACTTCCCCCAATCTCCTCAATATGTTATGAATTAACTTATTAAGAAACTATTCTTAATATATTGCCAGTCAATTCTATCTACGTTAATTAGGGCTCAATTCTTTGTTACCCTAAATCTATGTGATCATGGAAGAACTCTAATTCCCGATTATTCCCCAAGAAAACACGCATTAAGATCAAGAATCATAAGATTGCATAAATACATTGTGTCTATTCCTATTCCTATTCCTATTCCTAGATCACAAGGATTATGATAAATTTATCAAATAAAGGTTCATGTACCAACATCCCTATTGTCATACAATCCCTGAAAATCATTCTATAAGGAGCAAACTTATAGAAAGCATTGAACACAGATAAATTTATTCAACTATAAAAAGAAAATAATTCATAACAAATTAATCCATAAGCATACGATTCAATCGGATTCCATCATCCCCTAACTACTTAAAGAACTAGCCAGACATGGCAAAATCAAGCATAAAAGAAACTAGAAAGCTCCCCCAAACTCCATCGGTAATTGGTGAATTTTCAATAATTCCAGAGAAAACTTGACTCCGATCCGTCTCCGCCGCTCACGAACATGAACCTCTGACTCCTAGCTCCAAGAAGTGTGTTGCAATGTGAAGAAGTAAGTAATTCTGACCCCAAAATGCCTTTTTAAGGGTAAAGAATTCGTATACTAGTAGAATACTTCAACTGGGCCTAAGTTGGGCTTCTTGGGGGGCTTAAGCGCCCAGAAGCAGAGAACAATTAAGTTTTTAGGGAGCTTAAGCTTCCTCTTCCAACAACTTGATAAGATCTAATCTTCTTGTTTTTTATCTCCTCCATCTTCTCTTCTTAGTTGTTGTCCTCATCTTATCTGGTTGTGATCTTTATCTTATCTAATCTTCATCTTTGACTCCTTTTGCCAACAAATCCTTTAAAAATAACAAAAATGATTTAATTAAATAAAATTCAGATAATGTTCGTGATTATCATCTTAAATCCTAGTTTTTGACTTGTTCAACTAGATAATTCATAGTATTTTAGTCCATAAAACAAGATAAACTAAAGGTATATCATTAACCTTGTAATAATAAAATCCATAATATTAAAATTATTCTATCATATAGAGATGATTTGGCCTTAACGGCTTCTCGGTCTCGCGTATTTTATTTTGGGTCATTTTGGCTGCGACAACCTGAAGATTCAAAATTTTCAAATTTAATGAGTTTCCTGTAACAGCCCATTACGTACCGTTATTGTTAACATTAATTATGATATTAAGCGTAGTTACAATCACAACAGTTCATTTACAAAACGCGAGTAAACTTTTTCCGTTTATTACGCGAGCATTTAAAACCGTAAAAAGCGTAATAAATAAAAGATGTGACCATAACTGTAAATCTTGCGGAAGACTTATTTAAACTATTTTTATATCTTATTTTAATTAATACAAAATACTAAGGGGTTCTCATAAATCCACTTAGCCAATTTCTCAACTTTACGTTTTCTACTCATCCGAACATGGTTTGGTATATTTATTTATATCCTCACAAATTTCTTCATGTTTGTCTCATATTTTAGTATCTTTTACGGGACTTAATTACCTTTCTAAAGAGCCATCACACGAGTCATTCCGATCTCGTTTGCTCCTGATATTTCCATTTGAAGTTGGATAAGCAAGGCTGCCAACCAACCCCAAAAACAGCTCCAACATCCTTCACTCCACGAATTACTGCAGAAAATCCACTCACCCAATTGTTCTCAAATTTATATAACAGAAACTAGACACCTCAACCTTCAATTTGATATATCATACACTTAATTTGAATAAGAAAATAAGCAGGAATTAATTTCCCAAAACCGGTCCAGAACTGCCATAACTGCAGGGGCAATTGGGCAGTCTGCACTCTCTGACTTCTCCAGGCCGGCGTTCAACCCAGAATTATCTCAATTTTACCACAAGCTAGAGGACATCTCTACCTTCAAAATGGCGTACGGCACGTCCCTATCGGACCTATGTGGAGGGAGATATGCTCTCCCGAAGTTCGCCTAAATTCTACCAATTCTACCAAAAATTCGCCAGAGTTTCCTTTGTTTTTACAAAAATCTCCAAATTACAAATGCGATCTAAGTCCTCAAATATACCTAATAACCAATGGGTGGCATACACAAGGACCAACAATTCCTTGGGGCACTTACAGCCCAACTCAGTTTATAGTTATTACATAATTTATATCATATTGCTCACTTTACAAATGCTTCACTTATTTCAATCACCAATGTCCATTTACATGCATTTTCTAAACATACATATCATCATAAACATAAAATAGGCCTAAAACCCTCCATCATAGTACATCATGCATCCATTGTACAATTACAACATTTAACTTACATGTTACAACTTACAACTTCAACTTTAAATTACAACTTACAAATTCATACTTTAATTTACAATTTGAAACATAAGAACTCAAATGACATATATAACTAGACTTAGGTAAAATGACATGGACAAATATGACTATGAAACACATCCTCCATACATATGAGATGTTCATGCCCTAAGTTTAACCTATGTCAAATGGCCATCAAAATGCAAAAGCACTAATCCTCCAATGACTCATCCTACGGGCTTCTTGCCCGCCGCTCCGGTGCCACTTCCACCTCCTGAAATAAAGTCCCCAAGACGGGGTGAGATATACAAATATATCTTAGTAACCCAGAAGTTCTGGAGAAAACTCCGCCCAATGGCTCACTTCGATGCATATAAATAATATAAAACAACATCTCTCAAAATGGGATATAGCAAGGGATTTAGAGAAACTGGGGAATATCGGACTACAAAATACGACGAAGCGGGATGGTAGCTACCAATACCATGCGACATCCTCGGCATATATAAGCCTATGGGTATCATCCAAGGCGTATTCCTAGAACAACCAACCAAGGTACCCCTCCCATCCACGTACACCCGAGACTTCCTAGTGTGCTCCTATCCGGATTACACACCACGACCCTGGGTCAACTGGAACTCCCTCTCGGAGACCTATCCATTGGAAGTCCGAACTTCCCGAAGGCAACTATCTACTGGCCAGAGACTCAGTACATAAGTACCCTCATAAATACTACATGCATGCTCATATTGTTCTACACTACTCATATACATTTCCTACCATCACCCTCATCGGGTATGGTGGAACACACAAAGGGAACAAGCTCCAGTACCAAGAGGTTACCTCAATGAGCCTCTTCACTTAGCTCCATAACAGTATGCTCTCCGAGCTCTTTACTCAACAGAATGCCTCAACCCCTCTTGGTCCAGGACCAAGGGCAATCCACCGACTCACGGTTCGGGGTTCAATTCAACGTACGGCAACCTACACAATCATCAGTACACGTCAATTCCATCAGAATATGAAAAATGTTAAAATTCCTCACCCACACTAGGTAGGTTCGGCCAAACAAGGCTTAATTCAACATTTATTTTTCTAAATTTTCTTTCTCATTTTATTATACATCTTTAGGTTGCCAAAAGGCCATACCAAGTGCCGTTTTTCACTTTACGTCTTTTAAACAATGTTTTGCCTAATTTTTCACTCTAGGATCCTTTATGACTTTCAACACCCTCAATCATTTTTCATAGATTTTCCAACTTTTAAACCATCATACAACCCATCTACATACCATTTGACACATGATACATCATCCAAACAAGATCAACAACATCAAATCCTTAGAATTCCCAAAATGACTGAATTGTTACCTATGCAATCCCAAGGGATTTTCATTCAATTTTAACCACTCTACAACTTATACAATTCCATTATATCAACATATAACCATACAATAACTCACCAATCCAACCCGAACACATTTTCAAATTTCAAATTCATAACACCTCAAAATTTTCTAAGTTACAAAATCATATTTTTCACCAATAATTTTCATGGCATTTCTAGCTCTAACACATCATTCTAAGACATTATCATCTAATATATATTTTTCATTTGAGCTCTCTAACATCACAAATCAAACAAGCCCACTTTAGGGTTCATAAACAAATTCGAAAATCAAGCCGTGGAATGATGAAGAAACTTACCCCAAAGCTAGGTACAAGACTCCTCCTAAACATACTCCACCATATAGAATTTCATCAGGAAACATGTCCACAAATTCCCTCACCACAAAAATATTCTCAATATCTTCCTGAGTCTTGTAACATCCTCTATAACTGACTAGGATAAAGGATATCACATTAATTCTTAAGTGAAATTCTAACGCAACAGATATGAAATAAGACATATGACAAAATACCCATAAAATCTAATTATACAAAAGTCAAGTTCACTATTACATCAGAAATACATCATAATCCAAACTGAAAAGAAACATTTTTATTTTCTGATAATTGCTCCACAGAGCTCCGTGTAGTCTTCAAAGTCTTTAATCATAGTGTTTTATTCTACTCCAAAGCTACATATACTGGTCTACTTACTTTGGAAAGGTTAGCATAAAAACAAACATACGTGAGATAAATCTCAGTAATATTGGGGTTTTTGAACTATAACCAATCCAGCAGCTTTAGTGGAAAATATCATTCTCACAAAATAAATTTATAATAAGAAAATAATATCATAAACAATAAATATAAGCCCAACCTTTGTGGGTTCTTCATTTAGTCATACCCAAACCTTTGTGGGTTTTACCCAAACTTTGTGGGTTTCTATATACAAACATATATAGGAACGTGTAATCTTTAACTGAAATGGCTAATGCTCAATTCTGTGAGCGCCCAAATTCTGTGGGTTCTGTATGGCGGAGCTCAAGCCATGATAAGGCGTCCCTTATCCTATAACCATTCTGATCCCCTTGTGGGTCAGTCACAAAATTATTTAGTAAAAGATTACATATTCCACTAGTATTCATTTGGTACCAAAGAAATTCTTTAATTTCTATAAACTTGATTCAAGATCATTCTCATATCTAATATAAGTAAATTCATCAAATTCACAAAGCCAAATATAGAAAATAAAGTAAAAGAGTAGAAAGAATTTCTAAAATAATTTTGGCAGAGAAACGACATCTTCATAACTTTTAAAGAAATAACTTTAAAATACCAACTTTTAACATAACATAGATAAAAACAGAACCAGCATAACATTCTAAAATATCTAAAAATTAACTTTTAAAAATAAAGAGAGAATGAGTTGCTTACTTCCAATATTACCTTTCCCTTTCTTTTTCTTCTTTCTTTCTTTTTCTCTTCCTCTTCTTCTTCTTCCTCTTTCTCTCTCTCTCTCTCTCTTTCTTTCCTTCTCTTTCTCTCTCTCTCTCTTCTTCTTCCTAAGTTTCTAAAGGGGGGAGGTGGGTTATATAGATTTTGAAAAAGGAATGTAATCATTACTTTTTAGAAAAATCTAAAGAATGTAATCATTACTTTTTATAAAAATCTAAAGAATGTAATCATTACTTTTATAAATATTTAAGGAATCTTACTCATTACGTTTATGAATATCTAAGAAATCTTAGTCATTACGATTATAAATATCTAAGATATTTTATATTTTATTTATTATATATATTTTTAAAATATTACAAGTCTCACTCACTAACCTCCCACAAAGACATAAGCAAATGCCCCGACCGTCAAAGCCTTTCTAACCTGAAGCATAGACAGATAGGGAGAAGAACTAGTAGGAGAATCATCAGCAGATAAGACAATCCTCTTGCCATAACAGTCTATTATGGCACAATTCGTTGCCAACTAGTCCATACCCAAGATAACCTCAAGACTAATCATAGGTAGACAGATAAAATCCATGACATAGTCACGACCCTCATACTTAAATGCAACATTTTTGCATAGAACAGGAGTTTCACAAGTCTTCCCAGTCGCAGAGACAACTTTCATCTGGGGAGAGATCTTATACATAGCTAGATTCAGCCCAAAGGTCATAAAATTTGAAATACAGGAATAGGTTGCTCTTGAATCAAACAAAACATCAATATAAAATTATCAATGTAAATAATACCTTTCACAATGTTTGGGGCCTTCTCAGATTAATGGCGATCCATAGTGTAGATTCGGCCAACAGTCTGAGACTTAGGAGCAGCTGGAACAACAGCAGCCTGAGCAGCATAAACCATCGTGTCACGCTAAGGACACTCCCAAGAATAGTGGCCAGTCTTGCCACACTTATAATATATCAGTTGCCCAATAGAACATTGTCCCGAGTGGTCTCTACCACATCCTCCAAACTTTGGAAAAAGTCTCTCAGAAGAAGTGTCCTTTGGATTACCGGGTTTTTTGAACTTATCCACAGACTAATTAAGCCGCAACTTCTTTCCTTTGTTTTTCACTTCAACTTTCTTATTTGTCCAATATCTACAGCAAGTTGCTCTAGTAGAATCAGACACCTGCACCTCAGAATACTCTTCGGCATCTTGCAGACGTCTTCAACCTTTTGGCATTGCTTCACTAGAGTTGTGAAATCTCTAGATCAACTACTAGCAACCTTTCTAGAAATTTTCTCTAGATCAACTTCCAATGGTCATCGATCCCTGCTTTGCCGTGTGAGGAGGCATAGTAGTGTTAGGAGGAGGAGTGAGTGGTCTATTCTCATTTCTAGCACCCTTCATAGCCCTTAACTCAACCATCATAGAATTCATTACAACTTGATTTGTTGTCATTACATGTTGACTATTTTTCATTAGAATCTCATTTGCATGACAGTTTGTAGTTATTTCCCTTTGTATGGCTGCCATAGTGGCTGCCATAGGATCAGATTGTCCACCAACATTTATTGTCTCTTCGCCACCACGATTTCTCACCAAAGCCGCCTAAACAACATTTGACGGATCATTTCCATTGTTTGCCTCAGGGTTCTTCAGGATCTCATCATGATACTACACATGTTACACAAAGAAATAGGTTGATCAGACCCACACTCAGTGATCACACATGCAATAATTACAAAGAATTCCTAAAGCAATCCTCATACAGAACTAGTCACAAGTTTCCCTAAGATATTGCACTAATATCATAAGATGTAACACCCTGTAGTACTCCGATATGTTATCATTACTTATGATATTAAGTGCAGTTACAATCACAATAGTTGAATTAAAACACCGATGAACTTTTTCTTTTTACACATTACATGTTTTCACTTTAAATCATTGTTGTATTTAAAACAAACCAAAACTGTAATTATAATGCTATAGCTTTTTGAAATACTTAAACTTTACTAAATTGTATCTCACATTGCTTATTAACTATTGCATTGAGGTTCCCGTAAACCAACATAGCCTAAAACTACTTATTTCCCTAAGCACATAACATGTGGCGTTCCCACTCTGGGTCGTTCTAACTCTCGGTCATTCCCACTCAAGGTTGTTCTTGCTTTCTGCTAGCTGAACAACCTCACAGGATCAACATTTCAGGGTCTCTACAGCGTTATTTCTAGCCACAATTTGGGATAATTACACTGCCCAAGAAATTCTGAGGTTTGGGGACAAGAAACTAGACTCTTGAGGCTTTAAAATGATATATTATATACCCCATTTCGTTAAGGAACGAAGGAGATATGGACGTTCTAATTCGACCTTACTTTTCATAATAAAATTTGACAACAATTGGTTGTTCCTTGTTATTTAGGGATGCTTCCTAACATATTAACACCTAATGGACATAGATTATGATATCAAAATAGGTTGTCCAGCTCTTCCATCATACAAACACATAATCCAGTATTACACAATGTCCATTTGTCACAAATATACTAAATAACCCAAATATACAAAATTGAACTTGGCTAAACAAAATAGCCATGATCAATATCCTAGGCTCCTTCCAACAACATAAGATACCTATAACAACTCTCATTACCAAGTTAGGTTAAATAAGAAAATTAAGCAAGAGTTCAGTAGATCAAGTGGTGTTCATAGAAATTGTGATTAATTATGTCAAGTAATGATCCATTGATCATGAAATTAAGATAGTGAGAAGATACAAAGGGATATATTTCATGTCAAGCAAGTTACATAGTACATAAATATATGTATGAAGAGAATTCAGGACGTATATGTCATTATAGAGAAAGTCATGAATTACTTGGAAAATAGACTAGATGTGGTCAAAATTTGAATTAGATGTCATCAATGAATTCTTTAGAGAATATAGTGGGTTCAATATGATCTTGGATTATTCTAATAATGATTAGAATAATAATTAAAGATGAGTCAAAGTTTAAGGAAAATCAACCAATAAGAATGAATATAAGTTAAAGTGACTTAAAAGTAAGCAAAATAAGTCTTAAACTTGAATTAGATGACATAATTAAATTGAGTGATAAATTTTATTGCATCAAGGTATCTTTAGATTAATCTAATGATGTTTAGATTAATTATTAAAAATATGACAAGGTATGGATTTAATTAGCCAATAGAATTAAAGATAACTTAGTAAATTTAAAAGCTAACTAGTTAATATATTATATAGGTATTTTGTGTATAAAAATCTGATTTCTTCTCATTCCTTAGTCACCAAAGATGTGCACATCACGAAGGAAGAAGGATGTGTAACAAGTCATTGAATGTTATCGGTTAAAAACAAACAAAAGTCAATAAAGTAAAGTTAAAGTAGATTTTGTGTAACTTAGCTTTTCTTTAAGTATACCATTGGTCTATGTAGCACGGACATCGACACGGGACACGTGACACGATACGACACGACACTCCGACACGTTAATTCTAAAAAATGTTGGATTTCGACACGTTAGGACACGTTTTGATATTAAATAATATTTTTAATTTATGTAGTGTATATTATATTTAATATTCAGTAATTTAACAAAAAAATTAATCTAAACTTATAATATTCATAAATTTTGCAAAGAAACATAAGATATCTCAAATATTTATATTAAATTCAATAAAATGATAATCGCAATCCAACGAATCTAATAATTGGAACTAAAAACTCAACGCAACGCAACTTTTGAATCTTTTTTTGAATTTTTATAACGCATGTTGAAGTGTCGGGGAGTACCAGAGTGTCCGATAGTGTCGGAAAGTGTCGGATACGACACGTCAGGATTTTTGAAGTGTCGGTGCTTCATAACCATTGGTTCCTTCTTCCATCAGAAGACCAAAAATCTGCGCATTTTCCTCTCAGAACCGTGGAGGGCATAGGAGAGAAGAACAAGGTTGGTTCAATGGGTTTTAGGCACTTTTAGACAGAGTTCTTCATAAAAGTTCAAGGTTTTAACCTTGCAAACACATCCAACTCTTTTGTTTCATCATTAGAGCTTTCAATCTTTGGTTTTTCCTCCATCAAGCTTGCTGCCCTGTTACTGTTCAAGAATGAAAAAGTGAAGCCTTAAGGTGTTTAAAGCTTAGGAAATCATCTCTAGCTTGTGAGGAACTCATTGGAGATAACAAATCATACTTCTAATGGTTGGATTTTATATTGTCAACTTAGGTTTTCATGAAAAAGGGGGTTGTTATGTATGATTTTAAACCATGTGTATATGTTGTGTTTTGATTTGTGTTCATGGTATTTAATGGGTATGGAGTTGATTGAGTTAGTTTTGAATCATTGGAAGTGATATAAAATTTGTGAAACATATAGACCTCAAATCTGCCCTATTTTCAAAACTTTATATCTGGAGTTGTAAAACTCCAAATTGAGTGAGGTTTGTTGCAAATTAAAGACACACATATCTAGTTTAACATTAAAACATTTCAGGGCAATTGGATTTAAAAATAACATATAAAATTTAAAGTTTTTTATTTTTATACCGGTGTAAAAATAACTTGGCCTTTTTAGAAAGGGTAACTATTATTTTTCATCAGTATAAGTTACAATATCATTCTTAGCCGTTATCATATTTATATCTAATGATCCTGATTCATTAGATATCTGAGCCGTTAAATCCAAGAAAATCAATAATCGAGATTCAGAGTAAGATTTCTTATTCTTATACCGGTGTAAAAATAACTTGCCATTTTCATCCGACTTTTGTAAAAAAAATAATATATAATTCTTTAAAAGAATTTAAATTTAAAATGATTTAATATTCTTCATATTATGGGAGATAAATTTATCTTCTACACATTTATAAAAATGTATAAGCCCATATTTTTTATCCCCTTCTCTTCTTCTCACGTAGCCTCACATGGGTCCCACACATTTTTATACGTATATAAAAAATAAATTTATCTCCTATAATATGAGAAATATTAAACCCGATTTAAGATGCCGATTGACTATATATTGGTTCATCACACCTTACCATCTCGAGAAGACGAGAACATCATACTCTCTTCCTCTCAATTAGAAGGGGAAAGAACGGTTTATAAAAAGTTGATGTTTGTATAATTTGGAACTAAAAAGAGACCAGGAATTTTAGAAAAGTGACTGCTACAGTTGTTTTGATACGAAGGAAATGTTTGGCCTGCGAATGTTATGTGTATGTTGTGAACTACTTATATTATTATTTGTTCCATTTGGAATACAAGGTATAATCTTTCTTTGAGCATATGCAAGGAATATACTTTCTTTGTAGCTCAACTTCTACGTCCCTTGTTCACCTTAATTTTGCATCATTTATAATGTTCTTCTGGTATCTATTTATAAACAAATGGAAATGTTCCTTACCCCACAATTCTAGCCATTAAAGTCTTAGTTGGAGAGGGTTCAAATTTGGGGTGAGAATTAAATAATTATTCGAGCGATATTAATTATATATATATATATATATATGAAGATATATATATTAACTCAATCCAAAAGAACATTATGAAGATATTTGAGGACTTAATCAAAAAGAACCAAATTAAAAAAAAAAAATAGTTGAAAGTTTTGCATGGTGGAACATTCTCAAAATGCCAACGAATGATTTCTTGATGGATGCTTGTTTAAAAAGTGAGAATATAATCAGAACGTTATTGCGTACGGAAATTGCAAACTGAACGAAGCAGATAATATAAGAGAATCTTGTAATCTTGTTCTTAAGGAAACTGTTTGAAACACACTTTGGTTTAGTTTGCAAGCTAGGATGGGAAACTAGTTGTATTAGACTTTTCCAATAATACACTTGATTTTAATAAGGGGTAAAGTATTTATCTTTTAAATGACACAATTTATATCCTTTCAATCTCACAAAAAAGATGGGACTCACCCGCACCTTTATTTTTTTTGTCAACTCTCTCTCCTACTTTATCCATCTCTTTCTCTCTCTTAAAATGACACAACTTTACATCCTTTAAAATGATACAAATTTTATCCTTTAAGAAGTTGTCAAATTTGGATTCAGTATTGTCCTTGTGCCTTTCTGTTAATTGAACGTATATTAATGGTCCATCAGTTCAAGCACATGGGAAATGTGAAAGCAAGGCCTCTTTGTATCAAGAAAACGTTTTGTGTTTTCATTTATTTTTTTAATAATTACCAAAATATCACTTGTATAAACTTTTTAAAAATAATAAATAAAATAAAAAATTAGATAAAATTAAATGGTATTGGTGTACGTCTATCTATTTATCTATATGTATATTCTTATACCGATATAAGAATAAGAAGTTATATTTCAAATATTGGTCACTAATTTAATTTTATCTAATGACTATAAATGAAAATCATTTGATATAAATTAATGACTAATACTGGAAGTACAATTATAGTAGCGTTGTTATAAACCGGATTCATATCTCAACCACATATCCAATAAATATCAGAATTTATCTCAATATTATCATAACAACATAATATATAAGGGTCAAGGAATAAGATCCTTATCTCTGACAAATAAAACAGTTGTCATATACTTTTAACCTATTTATTATTGTTGCTAACACTGTACACACACTCCTTGTGCGCAATGATTTGTACATTGGTTCTAAGCCAATAAGATATCTTTCTCATAGATATCTTTGAGCTCATATCCATAT
Organism: Gastrolobium villosum; assembly: GCA_032173675.1. NCBI lineage: Eukaryota > Viridiplantae > Streptophyta > Magnoliopsida > Fabales > Fabaceae > Gastrolobium > Gastrolobium villosum. The sequence continues at coordinate 21,325 of JAVKPL010008872.1, read as the reverse complement.
GATATAAATCTACGATTCACTTGAATCGGACACGGACAAATGTAAAAAGATTATGATCCACACACACTTATAGATTATAAATATAACCTTCCTTATATATATATATATATATATATATATATATATATAGGGAAAAGATTATGTCATGATCCACACACACGAAAATTTGAATTTCAAATTATAAAAATAACTTTTTCTTCCTTTTCACCAAAAAAAAAAAATAAAACCTTCCTATATATATATATATATATATATATATATATATATATATATATAAACGACTTTATCTTCCACAAATTCATTTTTTAACTTCCCGATATAATTGTGTTTATCTTTTTAAAGTATATAGGATTACATTATTTTAATCAAAATTACTGTATTTTGTGAGAAGAGAAAGATATATAATTAAAATTATAATGGAAAAAAAAGGATTTTTTTTAATTTTTAAAATATTAAATAAAAAATTAATTTTTACTAAAATCACTCTACCTTACAAAGTAAAAATATTTTTTCCCATTAAATGATTTTCTGGTGGTATGAATGGTGTCCTTTGCCGCACATGGGATAGGAATAATGGGATGAGGGTAGCTAAGGATTAAGGACCCGAAAGAAAAAGTGAAGTCCCACGTTTAATCATTTGTTTGCGGCTCGGAGTATGGAGGCCCCACTTCAACATGTCGTGCCATCTTTCTATATGTGCCATTTTGAAGGATAAAAATTAATTAAAATTAAAAAGATAAAGAAAGAATATACTTTGGCACTTATTATTCCCTACTTTTCACCTTTCCCATATATATGTATTTTCATTTAATAACGTATTCTAACCATTAAGGACACCTTCCTTTTTTGTGACCATTATTTATTTATCGCACCTGCAACCCTTACATAACAAATTAAACACACAAATACACATTATTAAAGATTTTTATTTTTAGTTTTACAATAACAAAATAGAGGAGGGATATTCTTACAATCAAAATTTTTTACTACCAACTTACTACTTATCTAATCACCATTGAATCAAAGAGAGAATGTTAAAAAGTTTTTGAAAAAAGAGAAAATGTTGATCCAGTGATTAGATAGGTAGTAAGTTGGTAATAAAAAATTTTGGTAATAAGAATATTCCTCCTCAACAAAATATACTATAAAAAATTCATACAAAATGACATTGTATGAAGAAGAAGAAAAAGAAGTTTGTTTTTGGGTATTGTTAACTTGCGACATGTTATTTTATCTATTTATCTTTGTTTATCATTCTCTAATATTGTTAGATCAGAATCTTAATAGGAGAGAGAAATAATAAATGTAGTTGAGATTCTGATCCAATGATATTGAAGAATAAAAAAGAAAGATAAAAAAAAAAATGATAGGTTAACTTTTGCTTTAGAATCAAAACTAATTTTTAATGTATGGAAGTGGGTATGTTTTAATCACCGCCATGCCACAATGCATGATTGGATTGGAAACCTAAAATACCTAATCTCATCCATAGGGCCTACACGCAATTTCTTACAACCTTGAAATTATATAAAATAATTTCAGAACACGAGGAAACTAATAGTAGTATCAATTCATGTAATTAGAAAATTAAATACTTTAACTTATGCCTCTCTTTTTTTAATCATACATGTTACGTGAGATAGCAACTGGCATTTTTTTATACCTTCTATGCTAGCGTTGGTTGTGAGGTGAGTTCTTTCGGTAGTTTAACAATAACAAACCAATTAAAACCCACAATATAGGAAGTCAAATTTCCAAGAATTAGTTGATAAATTGTTACATATAGATATTTATATACTATCCAATGTCATAAATTCTTTCCTTTTATGTTATTATTATCTGAGAAAAATGTTTATCTTTCTAATAATTACATAATCTTATGTTAAGTAAAATAATCATATTTTGGTGATTTTTATCTTATCTCTCCTCCACAATATTTTCTTTTTCTTTCTTCATAATTTTGTGGAGGAAAAAAAATATAAAAAATTATTAAATATTTATAAAAATACAGTCATTTAATTAAAAATACACAAGATTGTGTTAGTTAATTTTGTTTTAGCTACCCTTGGGTTTCAATCTAAAAACTAATCAATTTTCCAAATTACCATATTCAATTAATCTTTCACACTCACATTAAAAACGAAAAACTAGCTTTCTTAGGTATCCACCTACTTTACCCTATCTAAATTTGTAGGTTTACTGTCATTAATTAACTATTTTTTTTCTTTTCTAAATAAAAACCTACCTTATATTACTCAAGAATTAAAAAAAGTAGAAGATTTAACAAGTTTTTAAGAACGTTTCTCTTTATAAGAAGCAAAATAAGATTAATGAAAATAATATCTGCCTTAATTACTTTGGAAATCCATGTGACTTGCCGTACATGTCAAATAATTCCATTGATTCAAGAAACCTACTCAAGAAACAAAAAAGGTAAGTTCTAAATTTGCTAATTAAAATTTCACTTCTTTTTTTGTTTACAAAAAAAAAAAAAAAAAAAGATTTCACTTTTTTTTCTCCTACAATTAATCACCACTGCTACTATTATAATGACTAAAAAAATAAAGAAAAACACTATATAAAAAAATATAATTACAAGAAAATAAAAATAAAATAAAATAAAAATAAAAAATAAAAGACAGATGAAATTTTCTCTCCAATGAAAGACACGATCCTCTTCTTCATATTCATTCTCTTCCTCTCTCTTCTTCTCTCGCGCTCTTTCTCTTTCTCTCTTCCTTGTTCCTTCCCCTCTCCGATCCTTCAATAACTGATCGTGATCATTCGTCGCTTCCCTCGGTTTCTTTCTCTGGTAATTGAATTTCTTTAAATCAAATTTTCAATTTTTTTACTACAAGTTTTGTGCTTTTTTCTGTGGCTATCTAGGGTTAAAATCTCGTTATTTTTTGTTTTTGGATGAAAGGAAAGAACTTGCATTTGTGGGTTGCGACCACATTCACCCGATTTTAATTTCTGAAGTTTTCCTTTCAACCCCATTAATAAATTTGCTTTTTTTTTTAATTTAAAAAATTAATATTTTTTTGTTAATTTTTAACAGAGTTGATTTTGGGGGTGTTCCTTGTAAGTAATATTGATATCTGAAACTTAGAGGCTGCAAGCTCTTGTTTTGATGATAACAAGGTAAGTTTTATTCTCTGTTCTTAGTGTTGTTTGATGGGTGGTGTATTTGGGAGGATGCTATGGGTTAACAATAATTTTTTTTTTAAAATTATATTTTTATTGTTAGAATTGAATATACACACAGATGCAAGAGACAACCACACGAAATATTTATGAAAGTTTTTTCTATGAAACTTGGTTACTTGCACACTTTTGTTCACAAACATCTTCTTATATTTCTTATATGCCGTAAATTGCTAAAAGTAACTTCAAAACTATTAAAATCCATACAACAGAAACGGAACAAAATTGCTAAAAACGGACACTCATTCAAACATACACATGAAACTTCTAAACCCATTAATTTAAAACAGACATTAATTAAAAAACGGAAATTTTAACGTTTCTCTAATAACATTTATTATCTAATAACATTTATGTTTTTTTGGTCTCTTGATGTTATATTTGTTTATGTATATATTTAATGATTGTTATAATTCACAAGGGCTTTGAAATTCATTACTTTGAACTTCTCATGTTTTAATGATTATTGATTATGGGGTTATTATTAACATGTTTGAAGGAATTTTATCAGGGGTGACTAGTTTTAACTCAGAAGGATATTTTTATTGGTTTTTTATATTTGGACTTGGATTGCTTTTACGCCTTCTTCCCTTCATGATCGTACCTTATTGGTTCAAGTTTGCTCTTTCTTGAAAGATGAAGCTGCATCTTACGTGTCCTATGTATGTATCATAAGTTATTTCACTTATTTGTCTAAGGGACCGGTTATCCACTGTCTAATGTTGATATGAAATATTAGAATGTGAAAAATTGACTGCCCGGTACCCTTTATCCTGTGCATAATTTGGGCTTTGTTATTATTTCATGTGTTCGGTTTTTAATTTATTTCTTATGTATCTGACTGGTTTTGATTCACCCTGCCTGAAATTTTAGGACTAATTTGCATAAACAAATCTCTACATTATGGACCAGATGACCCTTTATCTTGTGCAGAATTTGTGCTTTGTTATTATTTTATGTGTTCAGTTTTTAATTTATTTCTTATGTATCTGACTGGTTTTATTCACCCTACCTGAGATTTCAGGATTAATTTGCATAAGCAATTCTCTACATTATGGATCAGATGACGGATTCAGAAATGGATCAACAAAGGCAAGGCTATTTTCATTCTGAACCCTGTATCCTTTTGAGAGGCACCACCAGCATCTCACAGCCTAATATCCGCACCTTGGTGACAGCTTCAGGGAACACAACTAATGTTGATTCCCACTATTTACCAGATGCTTATGACAATGCTAGGGTGTATGGGGTTACACAATACAATGGCATTCCGCCTCAACATAATCTTGATATTGGTGTTGCAGCTGCAGCCAACTTATATTATTCTGGCATGAATCCTTCTTCTAGTACTGGTGTATTCCCTCTGCCTCTAAATCATAGAGCTTCTGATCAGTTGCCAGGTCCAAGCACATTTGCAGCCTCTGGAGTTTCTTCGGATAATTTCGGAAGAAGCACTGGTTTCGTGGATGATGTCAGAGGTCCATACAAAAGGAAAAGTGCTGAAGGGATTAGAGGAAATTACCAGTATTTTAATGCTTCTGCTAGTTCTTCAATTGCTCCCCCTAATGCGAGACACACTGATGGGGTTGCTATGATGGATACTGCATCATTTTCATTCCGTGTCCCTTCACTTGTGGAAGTAGGACCACATGCTAGTGCATGGAGCAGATCAGGCGAGTCTATTATGGTGCATGACCATAACCATTTGATTCATGGAAACTATTTAGGGCAGCACTTTCAACCAGCTCCTCCTCCCTGGTTGGATCCGCATTTGAATAGTAATAACAATGATGGCCATACCACAACCTGGAATCAGTCTCTTCCAATGCCTTATATACAAGGTAAAGATTTTTTTTTCTCTTTCACGTTTGAGGTTCTCCTTTTAGCAATTTAGTATCATTATTCGTAATCCTGTAAGTAAATAATTTGTGACAACATGTAAGAAGCTCTTTTGAGGCTTCTTGATGAAAGTTGGAAACTACAGCTTTTTGGATGTGGTATTTTCAACCAAGCAATAAATTTATAAGAAGTCTTGTTTTAGTTACACTCAGTTTGTGGATAAGACTAGAGTAAATGCATATGTGTTTTTTCTGTGTATGATCTTCCTCCTATGGTGTAAATTAAGTGAGTGACTATGCACTCAAGTATTTCTTTGAATTTGTTATGTTGGTTATGAGTTTAATCTGTCTGTCTGTACCCGTTGTTCTCCAGCACCCAATGTAAACGGAAGTTCATTAGAGAATGCAAGTATGGGTTTGCAGAGATATCATGATCCATCTGGCAATAGAAATGGCCTTAGGTTTCCTCATCCTCCTCCTGTCAACCAACAACACCATAATTATCATCATCCAGCACTGCCCATGCAAGGCGTAAGAGGCCACGGTATCAACTTTCACCCTCCCGCAACTGCAGCTTCATTTAGAGTTCCAACAAATCCTTCACGAAGTGCTGCTATCCCTACACAGACTGGTTTTGAGATGGGCCCTAGGCATGTTGGCCCTGCTCCATCAGCAGGCCTCCGGATTTACCGACCTCATAGAGGCATCATGCCAGAGACAAATCTTGGCCATCGAAGTCTTCCGCGCGTGGGCTTTCTCCAAGTTGATGTAATATGGCCTATTAACTACTTTTTTACTCTGATTGTTGTCCTTGTGTAGAAACAATAATACTTTCTTCACGTTACAATTATGTTGTTTTCTTAACAATTAAAGCTTATTCGAGTAGGATGTTGCTTTAATTGATGAAGTGGGAAATTTGGTTGACCATCACAGAGATATGCGCTTGGACATAGAGGATATGTCTTACGAGGCAAGTACACTAAGATTGATATTGTATTTTTCCTATCAATGTGGACATGTGTGAAGTCTAGGGTAATAAAGTTTGAGAGATTATGGAAGTGAGGAGGCACCCCTTCTCCCGAAGTTACGGGGCTATTTTGCCGAGTTCCATTTTTTGGTTTTTTAGTTAAAATCACTACACGTTTATAAATTTTTACACCTGAAATTTGACTGCAGGATCTTCTTGCATTGGGTGAACGGATTGGCAATGTAAGCACTGGTTTATCTGAGGAAACAATTACAACCCAATTGAAGACAAAAACTTATTTAACGCCTGGTACTGCTATTAATCTTGAGGAGGCAGCTTCTGATGATCAGGAAACTGATTCGTGTATAATATGTCAGGTATAATCTTTTGGAGATGATAGTTCATTCGGTTTAACTTTGGGAGATAGTTCTGACTTTGATGTGCTAATAATGAATTATGCTCCATTAATTGGACTTTTTGTATAAAATTCCACAGGATGAATACAAGAACCAAGAGAAGATTGGAAAACTTAGATGTGAGCATGAATACCATGCAGAGTGCTTAAGGAAATGGTTGCTTGTCAAAAATGTCTGCCCCATATGCAAATCAGAAGCTTTGAATCCTGGAAGGAGGGATGTGTAGAAATCAATGAAGTCAACATCTTTCTCTATTCCTCCTGTCTTGTGGCCTTCTTGGCAAATTTATTTTTGAACATAATTCATATTTTGTTATGTAATTTGTATATGTACTTGCACATATATAGACAGTCACACTGCCCAACTCATTTATTGTTGGCACCAAGAACTTTGTATCTATCAAACTGTACAGACTTTGTTCTGTTTGATGAAATAACCTCAGGTAATTACACCACTACTGTTTTTCATGTATTATTATTTTGTTGTGTATGGTTGAAGGTCTCATAACCACCCGTGTGTTATATATGGTGGTATGTTCTCTTGAGGTGGTATGCATGCCCGGTTATGTTCTAGAACTATAATTTTGCATTTTAAACTAGGGTTTTATAATTTTTTCATTCAATGTGAGAATCGAAATGTTCCTACACCTTTCGATTTTTGTGCTGACATGGGTCTTTTACATAATTTTTTTTAACATATGGGTTTCATATGTTTTTTTGTCTCTACAAAATAAGATTTCAATTCTCATGTAACTTGAGAATTATAAAACTCTTTAAACTAATTCATTGATGTCAAAATCATAATAATTTGTATTGTTAATTGGGAGTGGTTATATTTATCACTATTTTAAGTTTATCACTCTTATTATATATTTGGTTATTGTTAAATTAATTTGAAATTAAGCTAACTTCTTTTATCTTTTTCAATTGTTGATTTCAAATTGATCCAACGATAATTAAATAAGTATTAAGAGTATCTTTTCTTGTTAATTATCTTAGTTTACTACGATAATTACATTTTTTTTTTGGTAAACTATCATAATTACATTTAGTTGCCTGCCTTGGATACATTGAGCAATCATTGTTGACTTGCACACAGCACGTGGGAAATTGATAATTGTCACGTTTACAAAATATGTAAACGCGCCTTAATTGACTCAAGTTACCAATTCCACAATGCCTTTGACCTCAGTGAAAGTCTTGATTGACTTTTTTTTTACACGTGCTTAGATGGCATGAAGGCATTTTTGGCAGGATATTCTCGCCAAAAACGTGAAATTAATGCTGACTCCTAAGTATGAGGAGATATAGGGTGTATGTGAAAAGCATTATTAAAATAAGAAAATATGGTACAGATAGCCCCTTAAATTTATCAAGATGTAAAATAACTATATTAAATTATTAAGTGACACTATTTTAAACTTAGTTATGAAAATCGGACGAAACTGGTCTGTTGGACCGGGATAGAGTGGTTTGGTCCGGCCTTAGCTACAAACCAATCAAACGATGTGACCTGGTCACATTTTGATTAGTTGGCATGGTCAACATTTATTCCACCAAGTTGTACAATTAATTAACTAAGACTTGGGAATATTGTGATAAGAATAGTTTGATTAACAAGCAATTAAAACTTGACATAAAATTGCTAAGGTGAACACAAAATCTAATGTTATAGGAGATATGTTACCTCATTCATAGACATAAAGTACATGTGACTCACTTTTTAAAAAAAAATAAAAAATAAATAAATAAAGAGAGCATCTAATCCGTAGAAGATATTCCTCTCATGTCATAGACCCAACACATGATGGGTCCCATGATATATTAAAAAATAAAAATAAATAAATAAAAGGCACGCTTGTCGATGTATCTATAAGATAAGATAACTCTCTCCTATTATATGGGAGAATAATTTCCCATAAATAAATGTTGGCACAATTTTTAATGTATAAGTATGAGAGGAATGTTATTTCATGTAAGATTAGAAAAACATACCCCAATTATTAATATTTTGCTTTAAGGTTCTAATTAAACAAAATAAGATAGCGATGAGATCAAATTATAAAATTCAATAAAGAGTATACTCCATTTTGTCCATAAATTGTATAATGTTTGTCAATGTGGTTCCTAAACTAATTTTTTCAATTAAATAATGGAGTGCTTTGAATGACTCAATATGGTCCTTCTGCTTAAAGAAAATCAAGTTGAAATAAACTAGATTATTAGAGGATTAAATTGAGAGAAAAAATTAAAAGCTTAAGGAGTCACATGCAAAAGTGGTGTTTCTTGTTCACAAAAAGATTAATTTTCCATAATAGAATCATCAAAATATCAAGTAGCTCCCCCTTCCCAAATAATAATAAGATCCTTTAGTTTTTCGGTTCTAAATTCACGTATGGAATCCATGAAAATTCTCAACTTAGGGTGATAAGTGTCATATTTTGATTTTAAACAGCGGATACTTCATTTGTTTGATATTATATTGGGAATGCTTTTCTCATGTTATTAGAGAGGAGGAAAATCTCCTACACACTCAAATTCATGGTGGGGCCCACACATAAAAAATAAAGAAATCAAAAAAATTTATTGAACGCAAAAACGAACTTTCACTAACATGAGAAGAAAACTTTCCTACAACATAAGAATTATTTTTCCCTATTATATTTACATAAGCATTGTATCGCATGTTAACCGTTTAACAGTGGTGGAGCTGGGCTCAAATTTGAGCTCGGATTAAAAAAATTATATATGTATTTATTTTTCTTAATTTTAATTAGTTCATATCCTAATATATTTAAAATTAGGAATGACCTGTTTACAAATTTTTTACAAATTTTTTCAAATTATACTATATACTCTCGGAAATACATAATGTAACCTAGTGTACTTTCGGGAGTTCATAGTATAGTTTGTAAACAAAATTTTTGTAAATATAACCCCCTTCCCATTTATATTATATTAAATATAGAGCACCTGAGCAGGCAATACCAAGAAGAATTATAATTTTACTAAATATCTTTTAATTTTACTAAAAAAAAATTATACAAGTAAAAATTGAACACATAATTCAATGTAACTTACCCAAATCTCTTATCAAAAATATTTTAAACTTTAGATAGATCCAAATTATAAATTATAACCCGGATTAAATTATAATTTTAATCAGGATCAAATTATATATAATTATATAATTATATATAATAAGTATAATTTATTAAAATTTAGCTCGAGTCGAGGCCACACCTGCACGTGACTCCGCCACTGCGTTTAAGGCTGCTACATATAATAATAACATAAACTTTAGCCCTGCGCCTAACGTGCCAGGATTAGGTTCTTAAGTTGTTCAAAGGTAGTAGTAGTCGTACATCACTTGAGGCATAAGCCACTAAAGCTGCACTAGTTTTGACTATTGCCATCGTAAAAAATAAAGGGATTACTTCTTTTATGTAGTATAAGAGATATTCTCTCGTGTTAAGAGACAAATAAGATGAGTCTTATCAATTTTTTTTTTAAAAGAGACACATTTGTTAAAGTGAGAGTAATATAAGAGATCAATATCATACAACATAAGAGTATGATTTCCCACAATATTTCAACTAGAATATTAAAATGGTTCACAAATTCTTCACGAACTAGTGCAGCAATATAGTAGAAGGATAATAGTTTTCTCATGTAGTAGGAGATAATTATTATTTTTTACAGACTCATCTATGCAAGTGGGGTCCACTTGTAAGTAATTCATCAGCAATTCATGTTCAACAATAATCTCATTCAAGAACATGATACAGGATCTTGAGAATTCATGATTTTCACATAAGAGCGTACCTTTCTCCATTAGTGCGGAAGAACTTTGATATTGAAAAATTGTTTCTCAGAGTCTTTACCCTCTGCTTTCCTTGTATCGTCTATGACAGGCATCTGATACAACTTTTATGGACAGATCATGAAGGAGAGAAATTCTGAGAGATAATCATAATCAGGGACTCGCCATTTTTCTCTTTATATAACTGAACCATGCCACTAGTTACAGAGTTTCAAATAATTCCCTGTAACTTCCCATCAATGCGAAACGTCAAAACGTCAATTACCATTAATGCGAAACGTCAATTACCATTAATGCAAAACATTACCATAATGCAAAACGTCAAAACGTTAATTACCATTAATGCGAAACGTTAATTACCATCAAGCATCTTTTATTATTAATTAAACCAATTGACACAAATTACACATGAGACACAAATAGTTTTACACCACTTTCAGGAGAGAGAAAAAATAGAGTGAATTCATCTTGAGTTTGTGTGTGTATGAGATAAATTATTTCTTAAATAATAAATCCCTAAACCAAGTAACTAACCAGAAAACTCGAAGTGTAACTAAGAAAATTATGGAAGTGACATACTTCTTCCGTTCACTAGGAGAGAGGAATAAAATTACATGACAAATCTTGAAGATATTTGAACATACCGGAGATGACCTTCACTAGATAAAAGCTTTCTAATTCAAAAAATAATTTGTCAAGTTTAACTTAAACGGAAATTAGACCACATTCCATGAGATTAACTCTAATTACATTGAATTTATTAAAAAAAAAAAAAAAAAAACTCTAATTACATTGGCACTACTCTTCAAAAAAAGAAATTACATTCCTCTTACTTTATCAATTGGTTTTATACTTTGATACCCTTATTTAAAAAAAACAAAAAAACAAAAATACATGTACCTAAAAAACGGAGGTAAGTATAGTTTTTTAAATAAAAAAAATGTCAATGCAATTGCCGCTTTATTTAATTTCAGGTCAAATAAAGATCTAAGAGTGCTTGGAAATTGACCTGGTTTTATTTCGAGTGTTACCATTTGCTTCCTATTCTTTTTCCAATTTTAGATAATATAAATTATTATTTACTATGTTTTTAAGTTTCGTGTAAAATAAAATACATTTTATTATGCATTGTCATTTAAACTTATGCATTTTTTTTTGTTTCGCCCATTCTTTTACTCATTCTCCCATTTTTCGTTTTTAAGGTAAGATTCTGCCCCCCTTTTTTTTTCAAGTCAAGTTAATATTTCACAAGACACTGAGAATATGAATTTTACAAATTGCAGACAGTAAATAAGGTTGAAACCATAAATGCCATCCAAAGAGATAAAGCAAGCAAATAATGATTAGTTCTATGCAATAAATATACCATATTATTATGTTATATATGTAGCTTTCTTTTGAAAGTTTTTATAAAATCCAAATGAATTTTTTTTGTGTTCATCCAAAAACAACAGCAAGTCCTTATCATTTTCTTTTTCTAAATGAGAATAAGCCTTCGCAACATAGCTGAATTCCTGTCCATACATATAGGATGCACATGCTGCTTTGTATGCGAGTAGCTGCAAATCACCTGCTCCATATAAAATTTGGTAAAACAAATTAACATTGCTAAAATAAAACAATAATAGTACGTGAATGTGTTGCAACATGTCTAGTGAAATTGATTCACATACTCAATTGTAAAAAAATTTCACGCTATCATCCAATCATGTCTTGCAATATCATTGAAAGAGTTTGATCCCCATAGTTAGTTATATCATAGTCAAACTCTTCAAACAATATGACAACATATATTTGGATGATAAAAAAGGACCGACCCAGTTCAATACCCACTCGTGAGTGTTTGGGGAAGAACATACGAGTCAAGCCTTACCCCCGCTTTTGCGGAGAGGCCGAGTCGAAGCCGGGACCTTGGACATCACGGTAAGCATGCTTATCGCTGAGCCAAGCCAGCCCTTCATATATTTGGATGATATTATAAAATAATTTCTCACACATTGTAAATCAAAATTAAACTCTAAAAATATATACCAGCTTCAATCTCTGATTCAAGCTTGCTATTGCTGAAATGTCTTGTTAACCACCACCTACAGCGAAGCCTCCAAGACTTTCCTGATATTTCTGTAAATATTGTTGGGGTTTTGCTGAAGGAACAATGTTGCCTATGTCCATCTTCATGTTTACCGGGGCATGCAGACATGCAGTCCTCTTCATAGTGAGATAGTCTAAAGAAACATGAAGAGAACACCCTCCATGTATTGTACTCTGCATCTGTAGCATCTAAATGTGAAGCAATCATTTCCAGAAGAGATTCAAGACTATAGTCTCCTGCAAAATATCACAAGAAACCAATTAATGACAAAGGCATAGTGCATTATTGAGAATATAAAGGTATTGCTCTGTATGTAACCTAGAAATAAAGGTACAGGAAAATATTTCTACGGTTAATACAGATAAGTTATCTGCAGTTCAAATACCCAGTTCAAAGACTATAATAACCCTAAAATAAATTAAAATTACAAAAACACCATGATTTACGACCCAAAACGACGTCGTGTTGGGCTTACTGCAGAAAAATTATCTGCAGTGACCGCAGAAAAAGCGAACCCATAAAGTTATTACATGCAAATATTTCTAAATTATGCAATGTAGCCAAGGCGTAACATCCAATTGAAGGACAGCTTCTTTGTAATTTAAGAGGCTAATACAGAATATTAAAGCTGAAGAAAAAAATTGAAGCTGGGAGTTCTTCAATAATTCCAAATGAACTCCAGTCTCCAACTCTTTCAGGATCACTTATTTTTTGCTTCTTTTCTTTTTCTTTTCCACCTTTTTTCATCACCCTCTTTCAAGCTAAGAGATATGAAAAATATTCAAATCATATAAAAGACCGAGTCAGAGTGAAAGTACCGTTTTTGTGCATCCTGATAAGTTTTGTTAAGGAACCACAACATGTAGGATCCTTCTTTAAAATATCTTCATAACAGCTCAGAAGAAAGAGAGAGTTGTTTCGATCAAATCGCTCCAAGAGGGCAGCCCTTAATCTGCAAGAGTGAACATCCGCTAACTTTGTAAAGATAACAAAAAGCATTGAATAAAATACCACAACTTGCTTATCAAAGAAATTGCTGGATTAATGACCATATTTCTGTGCGTTTGACCCAGCCTCTTGTTGTTTGACGAACCCCCCCACTTCAATTGGTATTTTTTCACGAAAAGCAAACATGAGATAATAAATCCAGTCTTTCGCTAAGATTTCGAATAGCTGTCCTGAATTCAAGTTGATTATGTTTCGCCTCTTCCTCTCAAACAATTCCCAATCATGGTCCCTGCGGATCGGAATGATAATATACAAACATAAACATATTGGATCTCTTTCTCTTTGAATGATATCTCAATTTCAGCGACGGTTTCATTAGATATCTTACAACTAGAAACTCTCTTTTTTCCGATCCAGTTCCTCCACCACCGCGAACCCCAGTTAGATTCAGGCATGATACACTTTTTAGTTATTGGGAGAACCCGAGTACTCTCTTTTGGGTCCAGGAAAGAGCTCTCGGAGATCTTTTTTCCTTTTGGAAGATACAGGAGCGGAACAATAAACCTATTGATATTGGAAGACTTAAAAGATTCTTCCAATGTATCATTTCCGGGTCCAATGGAATTCATAGGTATAGGAAGAAGCCCTGTCAAATAGAGATTTTTTCTTTCGACCATCTTTCTATTGTTAATACGATATAGAAGGACCGCTACTACAAAGAGTACTATACCCTTGATCGTGAAATATCGATTGCTTGTCGAACGCTGTGAATTGCGTGAAAGTAGGATACTCCAAATTCGGGAGTCCAAGAGTTTTATAAAACTCTCTTGATGGAAAAAAATGTGAATGAAAGATCCCGCTGAATTGAATTGGGTCCATGAATCTAATAAAGAGTGAGAATTCTTGATCTCTCTCAATATCTCTCTAAATTCGAAAATCCAGGATTTGAATTGATGTCCTTTCATCGAATCCTCCTAAATTGCATTGATTTATCCGAAAGATTTCACTTCAATTGGAATTTGGTTATTCACCATGTACGAGGATCCCCGCTAAGCATCCATGGCTGAATGGTTAAAGCGCCCAACTCATAATTGGCGAATTCGTAGGTTCAATTCCTACTGGATGCACGCCAATGGGACCCCCCTCCAATAAGTCTAACGGATTTTTGTTCAAGAATGAAATCTTATTGGAACCGTCCAGTTCATCCTTCGGAACCATATCACATCCTGGATTTGATGAAATAGGATGAATTGAGACGGTATTTTGTAAATACATAATTATCTTGAATATATTAACTATTTCTTTCTTTTCCGATCGCCTGGAAAGAACAAAAGAAAAATCTTGTTCTTTCTTCAACAATTTCTGATCTCTAGTGGACCTCTCAGTAGGATTCGACCCCAGATGACGTTCTGACCATCTGTCAGAGAAAAAAGAACGGTTGGCTCTGTATCAATGGAATCTCATCATCCATACATAACGAATTGGTGTGGTATATTCAAATCATAACATACATATGAACATCCTCATGAATAAACACTAAATCTCATCCTTTGTTGTCAATTTCTGTCGGGCATGAATTCTTTTTTAAGTCTAACCAGCTGTACTAGTTCAGGTAGAACCTGGTATGGAATAAGATGATGATAAAAGGACTTGTAGCTCTGAAACTGATTATCCGCATGCCATGTCTGTGCTTTACTGCCTTACTTTACTCTAAAAAGCTCTTTCTTTGCAAGTGGCAAGCAAGCTATAGCTATGGTTCTATGGTTAATGACTTAATGCTTGAAAGAATGGTATTCAGGTTTGGCATGAAGTACACATGGTGAATTCCTTTATTCAGTAAGCATGGTATAAGAAGAGTATCAACCACTTATTTTTATGCAAATCACTCTATGAATGTAGAAGAATCAGTGGTGGTTGTCTAATAGATAGAGCAAGAAAGCTAGGAGCAGCAAGGGCAGTGATTGGCGAATCTATAGTTTATGGTTCCTCTCTTTCTCTAAAGGTTTTGAAAATGCAATCCTACAAGTACAGTTTCAGCAAGTCAGATTTTGATCCCCAACGACAAGCGAACGGGCATTTTCGGGGACTAGCCCGCTTCCCATTACTCAAGCAAGAGGGAAATTCCTAGCACATAATTAAGGGAGCCATGGAAAGGTGACTGGAACACCAGAAACGGCGACTACCCGAGCTAATGATAGAGGCAAGAACACTTTCCGGCCAAGTCCAACAATAATAAGATAAGGGATGTGTACCTAATAGGGAGTACAGAGGCTGAACTACAGCATTGCTTCTCAAGGATATTTAGAGCCTCATCAACTTGACCTCCAATCAGCAACAGCTGCCAACAAAAAATAAAGTGAAGCAATTGTTGATATCTCAAACATTATTCCAAGCAGAAAACTATTGTTGAATAATTTAATGTTTACAGCAGATGCAAAATATTATATACACCAGCATACAGAAAAGGAAACTTACTGTAAGATTGCAGATCAAAATTAGTAGCTTTGTGCTAGTTAAGATGGAAAATTGATTTCAAATAATCCAAGCTGCTGAAATTTCCATATTATGTGTGATAAATATGCATGCGGATGGAGTTAAAGCCAATTAGAAATACTAAGCATCCCAGATCCCCCAAAAGCTTGGATGTTAGGTTGAGACCTAAGAATATTTTTTTAACTCTAACACACTCTTTCATGCAAGAATCTCTAATCCACCCTTTCATGCAAGAAGGGAATTTAAAGATGTGCTCAAGCCTACTTAAATTTAATTTAATTATGAAGAATAGAGATTACAAGGATTGAACTCCTAAGAGGATTTAAAAAAAATACAATGTCAAGGACCAAGTGTCGCAAAAGCTTAAGTAGTTGAGACTAGGAACAGTTTTATGTCTCTAGCAGTACCATATTTCAGAAAACATTGCGTCAGAAACTAATTTATGAATAACATCATCATCACCAACTTCCAACATATATTATTGCCAAAAATGGGAGTACAAAATCTATCAGCTTCATCCTTTTTTTCTTCTTTTGTTGGGGGAGGGAGGGGGGTTGGGTTTACATAACTAGTTATTTCTTCGGCAGTTCTGAACCTGATTTCTAGTTTACCAATCAACACATTAAATGAAATTCAAGATGTAGTTATGTGTATCCAAAATTATTTGAAATTAGTGCGCCATACCTGTATCAATGGAAGTAATGCCGCTGATCCTGAGGGTGTTGAGTCGAGAGCTAGTTGTAAATATTTCACTGCATTTTTATAATAATCATTATGCTGATTTCTGTGCATGTCCATGAACTCCTCAAAACTGTTCTCATCCGAAAGATGCAAGGGCAACAGCCACAAATCAAGTTTCCCTATGTAAATGCATAATAAGATCAATATTGAAGTTACAGGTGAACCAAAGAGTATCACTATCTAAACCTAGAAATGCTGAGTAATATTTAGACTGATAGACTAATCAGGGGTTGCAACAAAAAAGCAATCACGGACAAGAGAAAATTACAACCTAGCCTTATCAGGGTAATGAGCAAGACAAAATATTTTTGGTCCGAGAAAAAATATTAAGGTAGGGTAAATCCATATACAATTATATGCACACATACGCATTCCCACACAATTATGTACCCACAAGAAATAGATTTTTCCCGTTAATGATTAATCAGCAAATAAAAAACTTACCAAGAGCATACAAGGTATCATGTGTAAGAACTCCATTGTCTCCAATTTCTTTTTGCTCATCAGAATTCAAGTAAAAACCCTCCGGCTGAAAGTTCTGATGTTGTTTTTCTCTTTCGTTGTTAACATCAACCTCCATAGAAACTCCCATGTCTTCGTTGAAGCCAACATCCCTTGGTATCTGCTTATCATTCATGACAGAGGAATCAGAATCACATTGATATTGGGAGTCTTCCATGTGGGATTCAACTGTATTATGCCACTCTGAGTGTCTAACTTCGTTGCTATAGGAGGCTCCCTCCATATGTGAGTTCTCTTGCATGTCATACTGGTCTGAATCTCTCCACTGGAATTCTTTGGGGATGGAAGAATACCACATCTCATAGAATGTCAAACCCATTATTATCTTCGACACAGGATCAATATCAACTTTTTCTTGCTCCAAGCTAAGGAGAAACCAAAAGACAAAATAAATAAAAAAGAAAAGAGAAAGCAAAGGGAATAAGAAGAAAAAAATCAGAGCCTGGTAACCCCCACACTCAAATCTTGCAAGTATTTCTGAAGTGAAAATCATCATTAATGAAGGAAAAAAAAATTGTCAATGGAATGTTCACATTTAATGGCATTTTATATTACACATAAGTTAAAAAACATGTCACGGGTATTCCAGTCATATTAAAGTCAAGTTACATTTATTTGACAAATTGTATCTAGACACTTAACTATACTGATACCGATAGGGTTGTTCTATAGCGATTTATATATACTGATACTTATGCTAGATGATAAAAGAAACAATTTTAATGTATCTCTTGCATAAATTTCTTGAGTGGTGAGAATCCTAAGAGCCCTTGTATCTCTCTTAGGTAGCTGACAATTTCCAGTATATTTAGAGTGGTGAGGTGAGCTAACCCATTTCCAAATCTTCAATGTGTGTGATCTATCCAATGTTGTCAAAATCGAGTTTCAGCATAGAAACGGAAGGGGATGGTAGAAACGTAAATCGTAGAAACGACGTGAAACGTAAAGTTTCTACTGCTTATGGTCCAACTAACTAACTAAATGTTCCAACTAACTAAATAAAAATATAATAATAATGGCACACAACAAGTTGACCACATTATCTAGCAACGACAAGTTGTGAAACAATCCATTCCTAGGCATCATGGTAAGACTCATAGTTCTCCATAGAGGCAAAGGACTAAGCATTAAAAACTAATATTACATACCATAGAGCAAGCTGATATGCATCCCCAGTATTGCCTTGCATAAGACAGAATAACATGAACTCCAACTGAACTGCATATCTGCTCTGCTCCATAAGTAAAATTCTACATTAAAAACTGAAGCCTTAACAACCAAGCTGGCAGCATAAGTTCATAACTAATGTATCAATTGCAAAACATAATTTATTTATCAACTAGAATTAAAGTAAGCATTGGTTGTTAATGAAGACTAGATTTCTGATGTAGAACTACACCCTCCACCAAAGAAAATTCAAGTCCTTTAGAAGACTCTCAATCTTTTACAGAAATTTTTATTTTTCTTTCTGTTGTTTTAGTCATTCATAACAATTTCTCTCAGCTTAAACCTTAAACTTTCTATTTTACATACTTATATACGAAAAAAGTAAGGTGATAACCAACAGGGACTTGAGAACCAGCCATAAGTCAAAAATAGTTAGCTGCAGACAAAAAATTAAATTTTGTAAACATTTAACATAAAGGTAACCATTATAAAGCATTTAGGGGGGAAAAGTTTCAGAAATATACCTCCACCGGCCAACTCTTCATTGATCCAATCTTCTTCGACCAAATATCATATATATTCTTGATCCTTGAAGGATTAATAGAATGGCTTTCCACATGCTTAAGAAGCTCCAGTAAAACCTATATACATATATATACCAGCATACATTCTGGTGTTCAGAAACTAACTATGGATATCAATAATAGAAGAAATTGCAGAAACAAAGTGTAACAGTTTCAAGAGGAGGGTAGAAAGGGAATAGAAGCAAGGCTGAGGCACTTTAATCAATTAAAAAAGACTTCATGTAATATGTAAATCATACAAAACACACAAGAATCATGTTATCAATTCACTTCTATTAGCACTGCATATTTGAAGTCACGAAGAGAAATTATAGGTATCACAATAACCATTATGAGCTTGCTTATCTAAAGAGAAAAGTGACATTTTAGGTACAGTTTACCAATCAACTCAAAACTCAACCATATAAAGTCATGAATACAAGCATTAAGGAAATCCCTGTAAGGACTTCTGAGTCAGATTATACCATTTTCATCTCAGCCAGTAAACTTATGGCTCTGTTTGATTTGTGTTTCGAAAAACAGTTTTTTAGTTTTCAGAACATTAACATCAACATCAACATCACCTTTATCCCAAATTAATTGGGGAGAAAAGAGGTGCAACACGAGGACTTCCCAGGAAGTCACCCATCCTAGTACTACTCTCGCCCATCCTAGTTTTCAGAACAAAAAAGCAAAAAAACTCGTTTGCTAAGACTCGTTTTGTAAAAAAATGTTTTGAAAACTATAACTGATTTTTTTTTTTTTAGAATCAAATTTAGAGAACATGTTGTTGTTTTGTTTTCTGTTTTGGTTTTTAACTTTCAAAAAGAAAAAAAACATAGAAAAAACTGTTTGCATAACTATTTTACAAAACAGTTTTAAGAACAAAAAATCATAACAAAATCAACGATACCCATATCTCTCAAATAGACTGTGATAAAACAATATGATCAATAACTGAAACGAAGTTAACCTTTTGTAAGCAAATGAGACTTCACACTGCCTGAGCCATCTTCAGGTACCAAAATCTCAAGAACCTAAACTTCTTATAAAATCTTTCCAGTGTTCCAAAACTCACTCACTCCAACCTCAACAATCATATATAAGAAATTTTCTTCTTATCTCAAAAACCCCATAAAACAAAAAAATTCAGAAATTTGGAGTAATGAATCAAACATACCGAAAACTTAAGACGGTTCCTGAAGGGAGAGGTGTCGTTAACGGTTCCCTTCAAGTAAGCACTGAGAACGCCACTGGCTTCGACCCAGTTGTGCTGTTTCACGAGCCTCTGCAGCAGGTAGCGCAACCTCGTACGGTGTTCCGACCTCAGAGGTTTGGGTGCGAGTCCGAGGACGTAAGAAGGCCTTGTCAGCGACAAGAGGATTCTCTTGGCGAGCTTCTCTCGCGCCGCCACGTGGCCATCGTCGTCGAGCTTGTACTCCTTCCTCTTACGGTGTTTGGACCTCCTCGTGGTGGCACCGCCATTGTTGTTGTCGTCTTCTATGTCTAACGCATCAACTTCCATTGTTAACAAAAACAAACAAAACAAAACAACCTCTGAGCAGCTTGCGTGAAATAGAAGAAGGAACGGGCTAAGTGGGCTTTCGAGCCCGGCCCACTATTGTTTTTTTTTTTTTTTTTTTTTAAGAAAGGTGAGTTTCGGTGGACGTTAGAGTATAAGTTTTTTTTATATCGGGAAATAATAATTTTTAGGAAAAATCACTTATTCGTGAATGTTATTGATAAGTCAAAATATTACAGGAATTTTATTCCAAAAAAAAGTGTAAAATTGTTCTGGGATTCCAAAAGTACCACTTCTTTGGTGGTATTTTTAGATGACTTTTTGAAAAAAGATTATACACAATATAAAATTCCAAAAAAAAAAAATCAAATTTCAAAGAAAATTTTCAAAAACCTTATACCAAATATAGATAAATAGGATTATCATTATCACTTTTCTGATAATCTCAAAAAATTCACCTTACCAAACACTCCAAGATATCTTTCTTCAAAAATTTAAATATCGAGATATGGTAAGATTATTTTTTAGATATAAGGTATTTGATTATTACTTAAAATTTTATAAAATTAATTTTTATTCAAACTAAAGAGATATATGAATGTAATTTTATTTTATTTTTTTTGAAAATTCTACCTCCAAGATTTTTTTTTTTTTTTTACTTTTCTTATTAAGACGGTGCTTGTAATTAGAAAATATTTTGTAATACAACATATTGAAACTTTATAGTGTTTGGTAATATTTCTTATTAAAGTGTTGGCTTCTTCTTCATTTTTGTAATACAACATATTGACACTTTAACATGTTGAGTTATTGGTATTCAAATTAAGATTTTAAAGGATTATAAAAAAAGTCATGTAATACTCGATTTATCCAAATCCAGGGGTGTTTACTTAGAATTTTAAGCGAAAAGTAAACAATATTTTAGTATTTAAAAATCTAAAATTTTTAATGGGAAATATAAATATTATTCTTGTCTTACAATCCTAAAATATTATTCTTGTCTTACAATCCTATCCTAACTCTTTAGGAA